>KV424463.1:0-300133 GCA_001632445.1 Peniophora sp. CONT
TGCAGCACACCCGCGCAATCGCGTGAGGCCGCCGGTTCAACTCGTCACCATGCCATCTCAGTTCCCCTCAACTAATGCTGCCTGCTGACAGTACATCCTTCCAAATAAGGAAGTGCTAGTACTAGCACGCCTCCGGGCGTGCAAGACTTTTATTTTCTATTTCTTCAACATGCCCGATCTGGCCTGAGCGGGCTCAACGGGTCTGGTCGGGTCTGGTCGGGCTCATCATGCCCGACCAGGCCCGTTCGCCGCCCACTCCACCTTTTCAAAGTTTATCGGGCACGGGTTGCCCGATCAGCCTGATCGGGCATGGTCGGGCGCGATCACGCATGGTCAGGGAAATGCAGCTTTTGCGACATCAGACGACCGGTCATGCATGGAGCTCAGCTTCAAGAGAAGACCTAGTCACGAAAGCAAGTCTGCATCCGTGAGCTTCCTCAGCGTTTGAGAGGTACGAGGCAGGACGATACGGTAAGCAGAGTCTAGCCTCTAGTCTCGAGCGCTCCAACGGGCTGAAGTTCATACAGGTGCACCTGCACATGGGGTACGAGAAGAGAAGCCCGATACTGGTACACGATATTACTGAGTAAATGCATATTCTTCGAGCCACCGGCACCGACGCCCAGTGAAGGCCAACATGCACTTATCGAAGCCTTGCGGGGGCAGTGTTATTCGTTCGCAGCAGGTCAAACGTGCAGAAGATGAATGTTGAACTGGTGGTGGTGGCGAAAGCCAAGTGTAATTCCATCATCGAGGGGCCGTGCGACGGTGAACTCGGCAGATGCCGGCGCATTAACTTGCTATATTATATTATGTCGGTACAATTGTACATGTATGCAGATTTACGGATACATCTTCCACCTGTATGTCTCTCGCTAGGGGATCTAAGGTTGTGGATCATACAAGAAACGTCTACATGTAGTTAAGAGGACTAAGCCGGGGAGTCGCCTCCGCGCAACACCCGTTCCTTGCCCTCGGTCAACAACGACTCCTTGGTGCTCGCAACCAACACCTGCTCGCCAACCATTGACTCTTTCGGGTGAGGAGGCACAAAGCTCTTAGCCTGTACCTCCGCCACCTCGCGCAGTAAGCTTGCGCCGGCAGCGGCAGCTACGAACCCGAGGAAGGGCGGGCTGGGGTTCAATGGCCGGGTGCAGAACTCTGGGTGGGCTTGCAGGCCGACAAAGTATGGGTGATCTGTAGAACATGACATGTGAGGAATTGGAGATACGGACAGAAATAGATGAGAGGTGTACCTTTGAGCTCCATGATCTGCATACGCTCACCCTTCTCGTCGCGCCCGATAAACGGCATCCCGCTCTGCTCAAGCCTCTCAACATACGCAGGGTTGACTTCGTACCGATGACGATGCCTCTCCCAAACTGTCCCCGCGCCGCCATACAACTTCCTGACCTTGCTCCACTCCTCCGTGCCTTCCTGGAACACCGTCGGCCTCAATCCAAGCCTCATAGTCCCGCCCATATGCGTCTTGGAGATCTCTGGCATGAACAGGATAACCGGGTGCTCCGCGTCTTCTTTGAACTCGCCCGAGATAGCGGTGGGGATGTTGAGGACGTTACGTGCCCATTCTACGACAGCCAGCTGGAAGCCGAGGCAGATGCCAAGGAAGGGAATGCGCTGCTCGCGAGCCCATTTGATAGCAAGGATCATGCCCTCTGTCCCGCGCTCACCAAAGCCGCCTGGGACAAGAATGCCGCCTGCAGAGACGATCGTTTTCCAGGCTTCGTGGTACTTGGCCGGCTCCTCGGTTTGCATACGCGGTTCGAGGTCAGAAGATTCTACCCACTTTCAGAGTGTCAATGCAGTGTGGAGCATGGAACGTAGACGATAAACGCACGTGGAGGACAAGCTTGCGGTGGCAACGGAAGGCGGAGTGCTCGAGAGCTTTTGTGACGGACATGTACGAGTCCTTGAGGTCTGTGTACTTGCCGACAAGCACTATCGACGCGCTGTCGAAGACGCGCTCCGAGCTATCAGCTCAATGTAAGCCCGCATCAACATTGAGTAAAGCAGATAGATGTACCCGCCGGTCATGGCGCGCCACCGGTTTTCAAGATCAGACCCCCGCTCCTTCATCGCCGGCGTGAGCGGGATGCTCGTGAGCTGTAGGCGCCGTTGCAAGAAGCCGACAATGCCCTGCGAGTGCAGCAGTAACGGAACATGATATACGGATGCGACATCGTGCACGCCGAGGACCTGCTCGGGATGAACATGACAGAACATAGATATTTTAGATTTGGTCGCGTCCTCGAGGGGTTGGGGTATAATGAGGCGGCATGCGATCTGGATAGATTAAGGTTAACGGGACTTCGGCTGCGGCGGTGGTCTACGTACGAGGTCAGGAAGAAGACCCAGCCCACGCAGGACGTTGACGGTCGTTTGTGTCGGCTTGGTTTTTTGTTCACCGTGCATGTCGGGCACGAGCGAAACATGAATGAGGGCGAAGTTTTCGTGTCCGACACGGAATTGGAACTGGCGCATAGCCTCGATGAACGGTGCAGACTCGATGTCGCCGACAGTTCCGCCGAGCTGAGATAGAGTCAATACGGCACATGATTTCTGACGCGATGAATGTTACCTCGACAATGCAGATGTCAGGCTCCTCGCCAGTCTCGTCAACGGGGATCTTGGATACACGCTCTATCCAATCTTGGATGGCGTTCGTGATGTGGGGAATGATCTGCGCATGGGATCAGCTCTAAAGACGAGGCCGAAACGGTGTATATAGGCGCCTACCTGCACCGTCTTTCCCAGATAATCGCCTCGGCGCTACAAATGCTCCTATGAGCCAGAGTGACTCGAAATGTAGTCTGCCGCTCTGTCCGTACCTCGCGCTCGATCACATGCTGGTAGATCTTACCAGTCGTAAGGTTGTTATCGCGAGACAATGTGACATTCAGATAGCGTTCGTAGTTCCCGAGATCAAGGTCGACCTCGCCGCCATCGTTCAGAACGTACACCTCGCCTGTGGCGCGCGATCAAGCCGTTGCACTTCCTTTCATGGCTTAACCGCGGGTCTTACCGTGCTCCTGAGGGCGCATAGTGCCAGCATCCACGTTCATGTATGGATCAATCTTGATAGACGTGACCTTGAGGCCGGTCATTTTCAGGAGCAGGCCGGTCGAAGAGGCTGAGGTTCACGGGCTTGAACGATGGCGCATACAGGATTCGAATTCGGACGTGGCGTACCGATGACGCCCTTGCCTATCCCACTGACAACGCCTCCGGATACGATGATGTATTTGGTCATGGTGGTGTGCGCTTGAGGGTCGACCGTGGCCGTCAAGGCAGAAGAGAAGAACGCGTCGCGCGTCAGAAAATTCATCGCGGTCACGTTCAGGACGCCAACTTGTCGGGTATCGCGTGGCTATCGCATGGGTCTACCTCATTGTTCAAGCCGAGTCGCGACGCTTGGTTGACCACCACCGCCACCACCACCATCTCTCACACCTCATCATTGTATCCAGCCTATCCTCTTTACTTACAGGCTACAACCAACCAATCTACCGGGATAGATCATCTGCTCTGTCCGACAACTGCGTAACCCCATCCATCCCACATCCCCTACTGGTCTTAGTGCCACTGACTCCCACTCTCGCCGTAAAGTCAATGAAAATTATGTAGACCGTGCACATAATATACTGTTATCTTTCTCCGTATGCCTCTAGAAGTGCTATGGGAAACTTCCAGTCAAGGACAAAGTCGCGGTCACGACCCTTACTACTTTCGGGCCGGTAGCCGGAGGCGCGCATAGGCCTGCGTAGGCGCTTAACGCGTCCTGTTCTTGTTCTCCCTGCCTTTTCTTTCACCACCGTCATCTCGCTCCCACATATACTTTGAACTCGTTAAAACCTACATACATTGTTCGTGTATGCTGGTCACGTCTTGAAAATGGCTAACGCAGTGCTCAAGCAGGTCCCGACAGCCGCCACCCATGTTCAACAAGTGGCTCTTTCAGCTCCTACTCGTCGCCGCACAAGCTCCAACTCCGAACCGAGCTGAAAAGCTAATGCAAAAATCGATCACAAGTACGTTTATCAGTTTTTGATCGTTCGAAGTAGTACTGACGAGACTCGGCGCAGATGCTCGCGAAGGAGGCGCGGGAACTGCAGGAAGGCTATACATCGAAGAATATACCGGTGCGTCTGCTCGCGACTTCGGACTTATGTTTTCTAACATGAATACCAGCTTTGGACAAGTTTGAGCACCGATCGGATTGCTTTAAACGCGTCAGCGTTCAGGGTTTGCGGGGACGGTGCGACAGGCTTGAAATGGCCGAGACCGCTCGCGTCAGAGGCACGTCTTTGATGTTTATCCTCATAACCGTAAAATCTCTGTCCTGATATTTATAACAGTGGCTGTCTCGTTGGCGATCTGTGAGCTCAAGGCCGCCTCTGCACATGACGAGCTCGTACCTATGGAGTGTGCTGCGTTTGCCTCTGAGGAGCGGGCGGAAGCTCCAGACAATATCGATCCCCGTGCTTGTACACAGTGCGCAACTCCACTCTCTACGCGTCTACTGCCACTGAAACGGGACCTGCAGAGCTATGCTCCGCAGTACTCAGGCCTGGGCAAGTTTCTCGGGGTACCACCGCGACATCCGTACGTCCATCTTCTTAAATATTAATTAGTAACTGACCCTCCTCAGTCCCTATATGTACCGCTATGCAGCATTCCAATGGTATAGGTGCGCATATATACACGTCACAATAGCCTTTTTCGAACACCGCCCAGATCGCGCTTTGGAGCTCTTTCACAATGCAACAGTCGGTAACATCGCTCTTATCCGGTACTTTGAGAAACGTACAGAGGAGGACCAGGTGTCTCGTGAAAGCTGGTATGATCTGCATCATGAGTATCGTCAGACGACGGAGGACTTGCGCATGCTTCAATCTCACTTCGATGTGGCCTCGAAGGCGATCGTTGGCGAAGCTAGCGAGCTCTTGCATACGGTGAGCACTTCCCTTCGTCTACCAATGTCATTACTCCAACTGCGTACAGGCATTCATTTCGGGAGATGCATTGTTAGCGCATATGCAGGCTCGCTGGGAGAAGACACAGGAAGACTCGCTCGCAGTTTACGGACCGGAGTTGAAGCACGTGCAGGATACCTTCGCCGGCGAGATCGTCTTGCGTTCTCATGAGCTGGCTGCCGCGCTAGATCACTTCTCAGTGCGCTTCTCGTCGCTGTCTCATGACATCGAGTCTCAACAGCATCTCGTGGGAGCCACCAACCAGGCCTTGGACGCGGCTTCGACGGTGAGCCACTATCAAGTTTCTTCCTTTCATGTGTTTAGTGTTTTGTAGGGCATGCAAGCCATCCGACAAACAACCGACGATCTGTCTGCCGACCTTTCCGACAACCTTGCCGTTTCCATCAATGTTCGGAAAGAGCAGGACAGTGCCTTACGCGGGGCTGTACAGCTCGCGCAATCTGTGCAACTTCTCACTTATACGGTGGACGAAGCAACTAGGAACTTTGAGCGGACGTTAGCGGAGGCGATTGAGAGACTGCCCTTTACCATAGCCCACGGTGTTGTGTCCCTAGGACATCGGACGATGGCGTCTTGGTTCCCTGACGTTGGCTGGCTTTCGATTACTGGGATTGTCAAGTGGCTTGCACGCCTGGCTTGGGATAATCCCGTCGAGGTAAGCTATCCAAGTCGCGCTCTTGAGCACAGCCCGCTCACCGCATGTAATCTTCGCAGGTGATGGTGGTCTATCTGCTAGCGTACCGGTGTGTCCCGGGCGTTATTGCTCTCGTGTGGTGGTTTGTCGTGCCACTCCTTGGGCCTGCGCACTTATTACTCCGCTTCGTTCGCTGCCTACGGCCCTGGTTGACGACGCAATCTTGCGATAAAGCATCACCTCACACCACGCCGTTGACTCCAATCAGTTCAATTGGCAAGGCCCCATCATCTCTACCTTCTTTTAAAGCGGGACGGCTTTCTCCCCCCTTCGAGTTGCCTTCTTTCACACCGTCGCATCATAACCTGCTCCTGTTGCCGTCAACCCCTACTCATCCGAAATGGACACCCCCCGAGTTGCCCCATATACAATCAGGAAAGCTTTTGTAAGTTGGTCTACTGGTATCTCCACCGGCTAGCTTTAACCTAATGCCCGCTCAGGCGAAAGCCGCGCGCTCAAAGCGCACCGGTCGAATCGGCGCGAGCAGCGTTTGCCGCATCTAGACCTACGCATACTTTACCCACTCGCGCTCGCGGGTCGTGCCAGATAAACCTGGTCACTCAACAGCTTACACTCGTACCTGAGTATGAGCACAGCTGAAGCGCCCACCGTAATCTTTCCCAGTTTTATATCGCTTTGCCAGCTCTCAACAGGGTTGCCTTCTCAACATTTACTCGCTATGAAACCGTTGTCTTGCTCCGCTTTGTAGTACATCGTACAATAGACTGCAGCCTCGCACTGTTGCAGTTCGCACTGTTGCAGTTCGCTATACAATCAAACGGACTCGGATCACCCTGTGACGCCTTCCCGTTATAATGGCAGCCCTTGCATTGCTTCCCGCTCATGGGTGATTGCCCAATGCCACGCTCCACTGGTACCAACAAACACGTTGTAGCTTGACAGACACTGGATTGCTTGCCGTAGGATCTGTAAACGATGTAGATTATCCTTAACATTTGATTCTTCCCGCCAGTCGGCTCAGACGGTCGTGGGAGGTTGATGTTGAGCTCTCGTTGGTCGTACGTAGCCGCTGCGATCACCATCTTCGTCAGCGAATTTACGACTAGGATAATCTACATCGTCTATTGAGCCTATGGCAAGCAATCCAGTACGTTCGTAACTTTAGTCGTGTGCCCCATTTCCAATGCCAGTGGTAGTTTGCTGATCGCAAGTGTCTGGTTGACCCGCCTCGGATTGCTGTTGCCCAGCGTCGTCCGTGAGGTGCTCCTGCGTTCTCTCCTGAGTCGCCGGATCGGCCGCAATCCAGATACCTTGTCGCTGTGGAGGTACAGGCAAAGCTAAAGACGAAAGAGAAGATAGATTGGAGCTTGTATGCTCAGGCGGTGTGTCGACGGGTCTCCGACGAGATACAGTCCAAGCGGAATACGCTGGTCCAAGATCTGCTTGGGTTTCTTGCCCGCCTATTGGCCTATGCGTAAGATCGGCCTGTAGATGCACTGCCCCAGGCGGATTGAACAAAGCAAAGTCTGATAACGATGTTGCGCCAGTGCCTCCCCGCGCTAGACTAGCAGGTGTAACTTGCGGTTGGCGATGTGCCTCACTCTCCGAAGGCTCAATATGTCTCTCGTGCACCTCAGGTTCCTCGGGCTCTTCTGACACCTGTCTATGTTCTCTTTCCTGTCGATTGGTGTAGGACAGTGTGGAGTCCAGGGATAGAGGTGATTCCGAGAGGACGGTCGACAGGATTATCGTCGACACCGTAACTTCCGTGCTCGCATGAATCACAGGCGCAATTTCAGACCCAAGTGAGGGGGGCTCTACAGGCGTAGAGTCAGGATCATTGGCCACGCCAGACAAATTTGCTTCTCTGTCCCGCCAATCCGGACCGAATAAAACTGTATCTGACTCAGCGCGACGAATTGTCCAAGCTTTCCAAACTTCATCATTCCAGTCTCGCGGCTGCTCCCAAAGAAGTACAATTTCGCGTATGCCATCCGGAATTCCGCGAAATACGCGTCTTGGGTTATCGATGGCGCTGGAGTCAAGCATGTATACAGAGTAATTGGAAAAGCCACTCCGCGAGCGCTCCTCGCATAGAATAGGTCGAACGCGATATCTAAATAGAGTCATAGTCCAGGCGCGGCAGATCTGAATGCAGGCCTCTTGAGGACTGACTTGAAGTCTGCTTCTCTGTCGATGACCAGTGGCATACCATTCTGAGATAAATCCTGTCCTCCAAGCGGCCTGTAGATCCTCAACAAACCCTTGCCACGAATGGTCCATGTATCCGCGCTTAGAAAGCTGCTGTGGCATAGCTATGCGCGAACTCTCTGCTCGAGACAACTCGATGGCACGAAATGCTGGAAAACTCGCATCCTCATCATGACCTCCGGCATGGATCGCCAACGGCACTGTCTCTGCCCGCTCAGAAACGCCGGCACCCTCAGCATCTATACTCGGTATCAAGGGCTCGGTGCGTTCAGAGATCGCGGACAGTGTCACGGAGTTCTGTGGGCTGTCCGATGCGACTGGAGACCAGTGAACGGTCTTCCCCGTGCTGGATCTTCGTGGCATTGGAGATTGAGCAGAAGGTCGAAGAGAGGGACGTCGTTGAGGTGTCTGTGGGCGGATGTTTATATGCTCAGAGGGCTCAGGGGAGGGTACCACGTAGTTAGATGGAGTGGGCGACGGCAATGCAGTAGACTGCTCATTCGAAAGACCGGATACGCCGAGGTTGCCGTAAGTGATACCCGTTGTATCTCTCCCGAGGTTCGATTGTTGCGGAGTCCAAATCGGAAAAGGCCCTTGACGAGGGGTTATGACATTCCGATAGTAAAAGGGGCTATTGTAAGATTGAATGCTCGATGGAGCTGCTCGTGAATCTCTGGCAGGAGCGGCGTTTCCTGTCTGCTGCCGCCAGACTTTGTTGGCTTGCTTGGCCATTTTCCTTTTCCAGGTTTCGTCCATCACTTCTCCGTAGCGTCGGAGCGTATTCAGCATCGCGAAGAAGTAGAGAATCCCGATACCCAAGACACAGGTGACAGCAATACGCGTTGCCAAGGACGCTCTCACGGACGTCGTACGAGATGCAGGATCAGTCACTGAGTTCGAGCGCCAGACATAAGACATGATAGCAACCATGAACGATAGCAGAGACCACACGAGCCACACTGCCGGCATTGCAAGAAGGGCCCAGACATTCCACAGTAGACCCGTCTTGCGCTGAGCCTCCTGGATGGCTGTCAGCAGTGTTATTCGGCGAAGAGTTGAGGGGGGAATACCTCAGCCCAGCTCGCTGCCTTATGCATCTTGCTCATGGTGCCGAAGCGGACAATGTACATTGAAGCGTACACGATGCTCCATAGCGAGCACATCAGCGATGTAATGCAAGCTGTACGCGTGACTGGGTCGTCCGCGGTGCCATCCACACTGAGAAGCGCAAGTATGGAACTGAGGTAAGATGATATAAGTAAGCCGGTATCATGACATTGATGCATAGATACGTACGCTGACAAAAGGGCAGAAATGATGTTGAGAGTACTCCATTCCTGCAATAAGGACTTGATAAAACTTTCCCAAGAATCTTTGAAGGCTGCTACGGCCGGTGTCATCTCGGACACTTCGGTGCCAGTGGGGTTCCACGAGGGAGCTGGAAGCCTAGCCAGATTGAAGCGGCTTCGATCAGGCCCAAGCTGTCCACGCTCCTGCCATTCTCTGGCGGAAGTAGTGTAGATACGGACGATATCAGGTTTACTCAGTTCAGCATCCTCAAAGACCTTCCGAACCCGGGAAAAGTAAACCTTGGGAAGACGAAATAGGAGAATCAAGTATGTCTCCTGAAATGTGAAGAACAGCGCCCGGGACCCCAACCGAAGTCCTCTTCGCGCAAGATCAAGTAATGTGTCTCGCAGAGACCAGATAGAGCCATTGACGTGATTAGCCGGTTTGGTTGGGACAGAAATCGATGTAGCAGCCTGCATGCCAGTCACAGTGGGGGCCCAAGGAGTGACGGCGGGAATCCAGGGAGCAGCAGCGCCAACCCAATAGTTGTTACCAGGAGGCCATGCTCCAGCTGGGACCCAGGGACCGGGTGAAGTCAACGTAGCATAAGCAGGACTATGGTACGGTGAAAGCTGAGGCAAAGGCTGGGAGTAATAGGTGGCCACTGAGAGGTACATTTTAGCATTGCTTGGTAGAATCAAGGCATACAACGCACGCGTATCGCTACGTGTCGGCATCATACCGACGGGGGCATGAGAAGTACTCGCCACCCCAGGCACGATTGGGGGTGCACCCTGTACATCGAGATGTTGAGGTGCGGTGTTCACCAGTGCTTCGGAACTATTGGTACTATGAAGTATCTCGGGCACAGGCTCATTGAGCGGCATCTCGGCAAGACGAATGGGGGGTGAGCGAGAGCGAGAGTGAGTGGACCATGGATCATGGGCGCGAAAAAGCGGCTCGACTAGATGCTCCTGATCTTGCGCATATTCATCCGTTTCGAGTAAAGAATCCTATGAAGATGAGCACAAATAACATCGATATCGTAAAAATGACAGACCTCAAAGTCCGAGCCCTTGAGCGCAGTAGATACGCGCATAGAGTCGGGGCTGACAGTTGACGAGACCGTATTGCCGCTCGAAGGCACTGCGCTTGAGGATGTGGGACTAACGGGTGCTCTTGTCCACGGTTTGCGCAGTCTCAAGCGACCACGATCTGCAACAGCTCTGTCGGTCAACGCGTGCGGCGCGACAGAGCCTGTGGTGACGTTAGGCGGAGAGTACATCCAAAGAGAGGTAAAGAGGTCGGGGTTCCTGGGTGATCCAATGTGTCCACGCTACGTTCTGGTCGTCAGATATAAGTATTGCCCAGTGCCCCTTTCCCACAGATACCCATTTGACCGCAATGGACATTATGTGATGTAGTTCGTTCCTGCACATGTCGAAACGGCAGCATGAAACCTGTACTTACCATCGTCTTCTGTCACCTTCCTGATGCCATCGCTCGGCAGAAAGCCGTCGGGCTTCTTGCTGCTTCTTGACGGACGAGCGCGGCGAGATATTGCACAACACAAACGTGTGTCACGTTCAGTTTAGTAAGCTGGTGGCGTGCCAGCGGTGCTGGTCAGTCTGAAACTTGGAATTTGGACTGATCCTGCGACTGAGAATACATGCACGCCCGTAGATAACTCGACGCGCTGGCAGCGGGCGCTACGAGATGGCGTTTCATCGAAGCCTGAAGCAAGATAGACCAATCAAACTCGGTCAAAATTGGTTAGGACCCGGTGGTTAGAAAGATTGAACGATGCCATGATGGTCCCGGGCTGGCCGGCGTCTATAACGGTCTGTCTCGCTCTTACATGGCACTGTCAATGCACTTGCTGCCAGTAGTATATATAGACAGGGTGTCAATGAACATCACCCTCGGGATCGGGCATCATTCTCAACATCATCATGAGCGTCAGGCGACCGTTCTTGCGCGCTCTCTTGTCCACTTGGCTGCGCGACCTCACGCTCGACCGATTGAGGGGAATCCGATAGACCAGTTCCAAGCATCGTCGTTGACGCCTCTGAGCTGTTGTGCGCCAATGGTACGCTGCTGCGATCTTCACTGCGGTCCTGAGAAACTGTCAGTGGTCCAATTTAATGACGAATAGCTAGCTTGACTTCCTACCGTGCTGTGATGTCGAACAGGATCGTACGCGACAGTAGTCGCTTCGACACGATGAATGGTCCACGTTGTCCTGTAGTTCGCGTCCCACGTCGGCTCTTTCCATAGTAGAACGAGCTTCTGTACGTCTTCAGGAAGCTTGTGGAAGGCACGACGAAGGTCATGGGGAGTATCCGTGGCATCGAGGACGTAGACCGCGTATGACACTAAACCAGTTTCAAGCCACTCTTCGCACAGGAGGGGCTGCACGCGGTATGCTACGCATGGTCCCGATGCCCATATGCGGCAGACGTAGAATACAGCTTCTGGAGGCATGAGACGGGGCTGACGGCCTCCAGTCTGGTCCAAATCTGGAAGAAATCCGGTTTGCCAGGCGCGCCCCACATCCTGATAAGTTCGGTCAGGGGTAGGGTACGAAAAATGATACACGATGCCGCACTTCAAGAAATTTCTGCCAGACATCCTCCGTCATGCCGCGCCTGTGCAGTTGTGGTGGTACACCGTACTGTGAACTCAAATTTATATTGAACAACGCGACGGCTCGAAAGGCGTCAAACCCAGTCGCAGCTCCTAAGGACCGTCTGTCCTCTCTTGAGTGCAGCACAGAGAATATCGTAGGCGGAGTAAGTGGCTCAGTGCGCTCAGAGATAGTCGACAGAGGGATTGCATCTCGATCGCCGGACGGTAATTGCTGGTCGAGCGAAGGTCTGGAGACGGGTCTCGAAAGGCTCAAGTTGGAATTGCTCGGGTAGAAGATAGAGGGAGTCGGCCGTAAACGAACAGAGAGTGAGTCGCCTGTGCTGGATCGACGTGGCGGACGCGTGGGCGATCGAAGAGAAGAACGTCGCACTTCCCGCGTGTCACGGTGATCCTGATTAAGAGGCTCAACATCTGGGTAATAATCCCCACGATGCCTTCTAGGAGGTGATCGCGAGCGACGCCTTGGTGCAAAGGACTCGGGACTAGAGGACCGAGATCTTCTGCGACGGCGACTCTGTTGGTAGATAGGGATGGGCGGCGACGCTGGCGGATATGGGGGAGGGTAGGGTCCCATCGGCTGTTGCTGATGCATAACACTTCCAAAGTAAAACGGATACTGGCTGGGTTGAACTCCAGCCTTTTGTTGCAACCACGCTTGGTTTGCCAACTCGGACACTGTTTTCCTCCATTCGTTATCCATTTTTTCGCCATAGCGGCGAAACGTGTTCAGCATCGCCAGGAAGTAGACAAGGCCGATCCCGAGCACGCAGCTGATGGCGATTCGAGTTCCGAGCGCCGCACTCGCCGACGTCATACGAGAGTCGGGACTGTTTGCAGAGTTCGTGCGCCAGACGTAAGACATGATGGCCACCATGAACGCAATCAGCGACCACAAGAGCCAGACTGCAGGCATGGCTAACAGCGCCCAGACATTCCAGAGAATCGTCGTCCGCTCCTTGGCTTCCTAAACAGCGGTTAGTCCGCTTTCCCATATAAAGAAGGAGTAAATACCTTAGCCCAACTGGCAGCTTTATGCATTTTCCGCATGGGACCAAAACGCACAATATACGTCGATGCATACACGATGCTCCAGAGTGAGCAGAGTAACGATAAAACAGCAGCTGTACGCGTGATAGGATCGTCTGCAGCACCGTCCAAAGATAGTAATGTGAGGATCGAGCTGGGCGTACCAATGTCAGCAATGAATGCAAAAATCGTCACATACGCGTGTTGTTTACTTACGCAGAGAGAAGGGCTGAAATGATGTTCAATGTGTTCCACTCCTGGAGTAACGAGCTGATGAAATCCTCCCAAGAGTCCTTGAAAGCTGCCATAGCTGGCGTAACATCGGAGGCATCGGAGCCGGCGGTCGCGTTCCAGGATGGTACAGGTAGCTTCGCAATATTGATGCGTTTGGGATGTTGGCCATTCCGAGACGTCTGGCGCTCCTGCCACACTTGCGCAGTCGTTGTGTAGATGCGAATGATATCGGGCGTGCTGAGCTCGGCGTCCTCGAAAACCTTCGCTACGCGCGAGTGATAAAATCGAGGGAGCCGAAGCAGGAGGAGCATGTAGAGTTCCTGAGGGAAAGACACGAGCAAGATCTTCCCTAGGTCGAGTAGGGGTTCCTGTCCGAATACGCTGGTGGTATTTGATGCGCCTTGCCGAGACCAGTCATACGTGGTGGCCATTGAACCAGGTTGCCCCGCTGGAACAGCAGGCGGTGGCGTCACATATGTGTACGGTGTTGCGCTGGAGGGCCAAGGGCTGGCCGAAGATCCGTGATAGGCAGGCGAATGGCGTGAAGGATATGCATGAGATCCTGCTATTTTCCGTGTGTCAATCGTGGATGGCAACACCATTCAGATTTGAACCTACAAGCTTGTTGCTGACGAACAATATTCTCGTAGGGGGCTTGGGGCCGTACAAGTGGTACCATCCCCGGATACATGGGTGATTCGCCGTATGGGCGGCTGGGTTGTACCGGCGCGGCGAGGCTGATAGGCGGTGAATGCGTACACCGTCGATGTGACCACGGGTCGTGTGCTTGATAGCGTGGCTCTGCTTGCGGGATGGGAGGTACTGGCAAGTATTCTGGCCCCCCAGGAAAAAATATCTCCTCACGAGGGGAATACTATGGACGTCAGAGTGGTATAGGTGAATCCCTTTGGACGTGACACGAACTTGCGGGTATGGGAGCTCGCGCTCATCGCGCGGCCTCACTGGAATAAAATTTGGAGGTGGTGGTGGTGGTGGTGGTGGTGGCTGTGGGGACGTCGACCTGCGCGAAGGAGATCGACCTCGAGTCAAGGGCGATGTGTCGCGAGTCGCTGGCAAGTCTGTCGTAGATGCAGCATCCACGCCCGATCGCTGCCGCGTTCTATGCCTCAAGCGACCGCGAGCTACAAAAAAGGCGTTGAGAGGAGTCCCGAATGCAGCAAGAGCCAGAACGCACTACGGTCATCATCATCGTGCGGGTAACTCGGGACGAAGAATGCAGTGTTGTCATTGCTGTCGTCAACCGCTGGCATGACTGCCTCGTCGTCAATCACGATGGACGTCAGAGTCAACAATGCGCCTAGTCCCTCTCGCGTCCACAAACAGCGCGCGACCACAACATCTCATCGTGATCTACGTGCGTACGTGCGTGCCAAGTCGTCCATGTCAATAGCCTGATAGGGACCGAGAGATTTGCTTTTTGGGGCATGCATATAATGTATCGCAAGATCTGGGGAGACAGTTCACGAGGGGCTATAGCACTACAGATAGAACATATGCGACCATGCTTCGCGTTCGCTGGTGGCAGGAAGAGCATGCGCTTGAGTGCATATATTGTTCGGAAAGTCTCGGAATTGGATGTGTGACGTTTTAGTCGTGACGTCCGTTGAACTCCATGTTCAACATTCGACAGCCAACGTCCACTACCCAGCGCTCTTTGCCCCTCTAATAGCACTCATACGTGGCAATCATCCTATGCAACTGACAGAAAGCGGTCAACCGGAGTTAGGAAGAATCTCGCGTGCCTCTGCATGACGCGCGACGCGTTTTCATTTTCTGAGCGACGTTTAACGCGTACCAATGCACTCAACTCTCCGAGTACCCCGAGCACCCATTCTGAACAAGAGCACTTCCGTTTATACCTTTGCGCCTTGGGCAATTGACAAAGGGTACAGCTTGGCGGTACGTACCGATAACCTGACGCTATCTTGCGCTCATCGTACCTGACCAGGAACGGTGGCGCACAATGAACACCCAACGTCACAGCTCGAGTTCAGACCGGCGCAGCCCTCCGCCACTCATGAAGGCCTCGCTTCTATGGCTCCGTTAACAGCTGTCATCACAGGCCCGGGCCAATTAAGAGGGTCATACGCGCCAGAATTCTCACCCCGCGGGGCCGTGATTAAATGAATATCACGGAGTTAAATAGCGGCTGCCGGAATGCTTGCCCACAGGTCAACCGCCACTCGTCGCTCTTCGCCCTTCAGCCCGATACCCTCTACCGTCCACCTCGCTCCAACATGGACCCCACGTACACTCAGACTCAGATGCGCCTCTACAAGCGCGAGCTCTCCGAGTACACATTCCGCCTCTACGACGAGGCCCGCCTGGCCATGCAGGCTAAGGGACTCACCTACATGCCCCCTACGCCCATGATTCGCGCCCCGGCACCAGCGACAACACAGTCAAGTACAGCGCGAGGTCAGTAGTCCGTTCGATGTTTTTGGGAAACCTTGCTCAACTGACATTATACTTCGCAGCATAAGCTTGTCGTTTTCAGTCTTATTCCTGCATAGTCAGCTTCCCGCATTCGTGTTCTCATTGGTACGCTATATATCAACAATGATTAGGCTCTTGCTCATTCGTGCTTTCTGCAGTCGCATCTACCCATTGTTCTTGCAATCTACATTTTCCCTTGGTTGTTGTCTAGTCATGTACACTACATCATCACCGGGCCGCGCCCGCTCTCGCACATAAACTATTGGATCCAACTCCTTCATCTCAAGCGCGCTGCGATATCCAACTGTGCGGGCATTTCTGTGCCGTCAATGCCAGCAAGCATGTTCTCTACGGCGAGCCTCGCCATACCTACCCTAGTCTCGAAAGTTGCGGAACCGATATGGGGGACGATCGAGCACCTATTTGACCCTGAATTTCACGAAAATCTTCAATGAACGTGCCACTTACCGCGGTTCCTTGAGCAACGGGTGGTCTATACTGATGTGTGGCTCCCCTTCTAGTACATCCAAACCTGCACCCCAGATCCACTCTTCGTGCAGGGCCCGAGCGAGGGCATCCGAATCGACAAGTGTCCCGCGCGCCGTGTTCACGAGCACGGCATGCTTCTTCATCTTGCGCAAGAAATCCTCGCCGATAATGTGATGTGTGCTCGGCCCGCCGGGCGCGAGAATGAACAGTACGTCGCTTTCACGAGCGAGGCCTTCCAAGTCAACCTTGCGTATCTCGCGCAGCGTCGGGTGAAGCTTCTTTAGTTCTTCTTCTAGCTCGACCTTGGGCGGAGATGAAGGATTCGTGCAGTACAGGCAGTTGTTCACGCCAAACGCTACAAGGCGTGCGAGCGTCGCTTGTGCGATGCGACCAAAGCCGAGAAACCCAACCGTGCGCGAGGGAGAGAAAGAGGTTGTGCTTAACTGCGGACCACAGAGCGTGAATGGCGCGAAGCTGGGCCACTGCCACGACTGTCAGCTAGCTGTGGCGCACGAGGTCAACCAATTCCATGACCGACCTTGCCCTGAGACACCAACTGGACCCCGTGAGCGCCGTTTCGGCCTGCCATGAGTGCTAGCATCACAGATATGTCCGCGACTGCAGAAGACGGGATGTTAATTGGCGACATGGCCTGTAAGAAATCGAAGACACCTACCGGCGTCTGTGAGAACGTCCGGAGTGTAGCCCAGCTTCACGCCACGCTTATCCAGGCTTGGCAGGGAGATATGGTCTTCAAAAATGTGTCAAGCTATATCTGTTTATCTATTCTCGAATGCAACGTACCATAACCGACAGACATGGTGGACACAACCTTGAGGCCAGGACCCGCTATAGTACCTTCAGATCAGCGTATATGCTGGTGAAGAGTACACTCAACCAGCATCTAGAAATTCGTCGTTGACCTTCAGAGCACGGTCATCTCGTGCACTATCGCTCGCAGTCAAAGGAGCTGACCTTCTCCGTGAACAGTACCAGAACGCCTTCGGCGCCTTTCACACTCTCAAGCGTCCACTCATGGCTGGGGCCTACATCGTGTTCGGGCCAAGCAACAATCTTCACGCGCACGTAAAGTTCAAATCCTCCCAAAGCTTTCGGTCGACGGTTCATCGTACCTCTAGATCTTCGCGCGCACGCAGCAGAGGCATAACATCGGGCCCGAGGTCTCGTGTAACCACAACCTTGCGGCGAGTACTAAGGTGAGAGGCAATGGAGGTCAGACGTGCAGAAGCCGTGGTCATCGAGGAAGAGGACAACTCAGTCGTGGAAGGCATGATTCTGGTTCACTGCGATAGAAGAGATGAGAGCAATTGGCAAGGTGCTCACGGCTCGCGCTTCAGGGGTGCCGCGCGGGCCGACGGGCCACCGAGCCATATCGCGATCACATGAGATCTGACGCGTCGTAACTGGTATGATTGGGGTCTGGGTCGTTTATGCCAGTACATGGGTAGGTGCTCAGAATGACAAGATGACAGAGTAAAAAAAGATGTACAGTATCGAGAGCAGAGTCGTATGCGGAGTGGATGGATGGTTTGTACAAAATGTTGTGTGCCTATAGCGATCGTGTACGCATTGCTAGCGCGTGAGTCGTAACTAAGTGTCGTACCGGTACATGCAGGAGTTCAATTCTGTTTATCTGTGGGGTGCGTGGGGGAGTGATCGGTTATTTCGGATTCGTGGGCTCCTTTTGGCGAGTCAGGATGGGAACGCTTGGTTCGTTGCGCCTGGTTCTCCGCCAACAACCGGTCGCGCTCCGCTAGCACTTCAAGCGCGCCTTCCGCCGCATCCACGAGCTTCCGTATACTCTTCTCAAAGCCCAGTACAAAAAGCGTCTGACATCAATGCGTTCAGCCTCGTTGCCAGCTGAGACAAAGATAAATCACTCACATTGCGCGAATAATCGTCCTCCCATATCTCCTCCTTCATCCGCTCGCCAAGCTCGTGTCCATCACCGGGATCGTCCTTTGAAATCTCGTCAAACAAGTCCCGCAAACTGCGCGGTACCTTATCATCCTCGGTGGGCGCTGTATCGTCGAGCCCGTGAGCATGCCCGTTACTCGTCAGAAAGTAGCGTATCTGCTCGCGCAGCGTGTGCGCCTCCTCGAGAATACTGGGCGGTAAAGCCTCGAAACGTGAGCGTAAGCGCGTCGTGAGTTCTGCATGTCGTTGATGCGTCGGCGAGTGAGAATCCGTCGACCTCGTATGAGCTTCATGTTGCGGATGCAGAGCAGAAGCAAGGGTGGGATAATGGTGTGGTTGATTGTGAGCTGAACGTGAGGAGGGATGGCGTCGGGGATTATCAGACTGCGACTTCGCAAAGTCATGATGCTCCACGGACTCGCTGTGCTCGGCTGGTCGATTCGGCTCAGAAACTTGTTGTGTTTGTTTCTCGTGCTCCTCGTCGCCCTGCACTGCGGTGCGACGTCGCAAGACGAACCCTTCAGGCGCAGCCAGACGGTCGAGATCCTTTTTAAGCTGGTTCGGGATATGTTCGCGCATATCGTTCGAAGGCGTGCCCGGGTTAGATTCGGGCGATGGTACGGCGCCCTTGGAATGGGATGGTCGCCCCGCGCGGTAATTCTCAATAGCACGGTCGAAGGTTTTAGAGTGCGTTACGGAGCGGTATTTGCTGGAGAAGGCGTCCGAGATGACAGCGATGAGTACAGTCATTGAACCCACGCCCATGAGTGCCCAGAATATAAAGATGCTGCGGCCAAGAGCAGTTACAGGCGTCACGTCCCCGTATCCGACGGTGGTAAAGGTCACAAAGCCTGCGAAAACTTTCAACAAACCGAGAAAGCAGAGAGATAGGTAAAACTTACAAAAATACATAGCATTTCCGTATGTCCAACCCTCCACGTGCCAGAAGATAAGAGAGCCCGTCTATATAGTGTGTCAGTGTCGGTAGGCAACGAACACTAAGTGTAAGGCTCACCATCCAAAATATGAAGAAAGTGGTCCATGCAACCCCAAGCTTGACATACAGGCTCTTGCGCTCATCTACCTCCAATGCCCGCACCGTATCGACGTAGACCTTCCCTATCTGCGCGTGCTCGTCCTCCGGATGGGCACCTTTCGCTGCTAACAACCAATGGTACGTGTTTCCCCACCAATTCGCGCCGCGCGGAGCACCCGCGCCAGGCTCTCGCGCCTTCCGCCCAGCCGATTGTGTATGCTGGAGTGCCTCGGGTGCGAAGCGTTCAATTGGGACGCGAGCTTCGCGAGCAGCGGCGGCGAGTTCCGCCATATCGAGCGCAGCTGCATTCAATACCATGCCCGCGCGTGGCGGAGGCCGAAGGCGGTCCTCTGTGTCGGGGTCATGAGGTGGGAGTGCAGAGTGGCCGCTCCCCTTTCGAAAGACCTTCGGCATGGGTTTATCAACATCGGGCCTGAGAGGATTGCGTCCATGGTGGAGAGGATGTGCCGCTGGCGCAACGTTTCGCGGAAGACCGTCTACTGAGATGTGTTCATCGGTGTCGACCCAGATCTCGACGCCTTTGGCCTTGAGCCGCGTCTCAACCGCATTGCGCCAGCGCGCCGCCTCTCGCACGTGCCGCTGTCGTTCGTGCCGGTGCTTGCGAACGTCGCGCACACGACGACGGTAGCCGATCTCCAAGGCCTCGACAACCGTTTCGCCTATGAGACGAATAGCGGCACCGAGAATGACGATACCAAACGCAGAGTATAGGCACACGACGGATCGCTGCGCTGCAGTTGTTGCGTCAATGTCACCAAACCCTATCTTTTAGTAGAAGAGAATGCGTCAGTTTTGCTCGTCGGTTTGGTCAGGGACAGCACAATTACCGTGAGATTGGTCACGACAGTGAAATATAACGAGTCGATGAATGTCAGGCCAATGAGATATCGGAACGCTAGCGCGCCGAGCGCAATGTACGTGAGGAAGATGATGTTGATGATGATCAGCGACCGCTGCTTGCGCGTTAGACCGCTCCCTGAAGTAGTGTCAGTTGCGATGCACGAGTGAGGGCATGGAGGAAGCTAAGCGTACCGCTCTTGGCAAAGTTGGGAGTACGCCAGAGGTCCCATATGAGTGTTCCATTCGTGATGAGCGAGACGACGGTCGAACAAACAGTGAGCCAGTAAGACTCTCCATATGTGAATCCGTCATTGAACCTATGTTCAACACCAAAGGTGATGACCACTACGACGTTGATCGTATCTAGAGGGTATTATCAGTTCTTGAGCAAGATGGAGAAGAGATGATATGCACACCATGAACCGTTAGAAAGACCAAGCAAAGGATAGTCATGGCTGCGACTCGGCGCTCGAAGAACCTCAAAAGAAGCGTCGCATTCGCCACACAGGCGCTCGCGAGACTGAGACCGAGAAACGCATTCAAAAGTGTTGTATTGTTCCGGCTCTCGACGACCACGCCGTTCTCCTTGCGTACATACCAGCGCTCCGTGATGCCGGGGATCTCTAGGAGAATCGAGAACGGGATAAGAGCGCCCGAGACGAAAGGCAAGTAGCGATAGGTCGGGACGTCGGAGTGGCGATCATGGGCGGCAAAGAATACATCCTTAAGCCAGAGCAGCCAGCGCGGGATCGTCGGACGAGAGGGATGCCAGAGTAAAGAGTCCATTGTGCTGAATCGGGCCAACTTGGCACCTCTGTGCCCATTCCGTGAGCGCACCGACTCGTTATCCTCCACATCCTCCAGTCCGAAAGCGTCCTCGCCATCCGATGCACCACCATCGGCATTGCTTTCCGGAGTAGATTCGACGATGCTGAGATCCGCGGCGGCGTGTGCATCTGCCGAGCGCTCGGCTTTCTCGGGATCGGGGAGGGTGTTCAGCATGTCGCCAGGGCAAGAGAGTGACGCCGTCGAGGACAGTTGTCCAGATATAAGTGAGACTTCAGCAACGTGCGGTCATGGTGCCAGGGCTAGAGGGCAATAATAGACGCCGTGGAGCGGAACTTGCTCAACGACGAGCGGAAGGAACACACGAGTTACCAAACACGAACTTGGTTGGGTACCGTGACCGTGTTCCTTGCTCATGAACCACCATGGTCATACACGGTATCACACCGCGCTCTAGTAGAGCTCGACTTGGGTTCAGAAGAGCACGTTCTCTCTGGTTTCTGTTGACATGGTTCTGTAAGTCCTGAAAGCCTACTAGAATGATGCCCCATGCCGATTTTTGTCACGCGAAGGATGACGCTGCCTCCTGTGATCGCACTCAACGCCGTTAGAGCGGTTAAGCAGCTCGGGAACTGGATTTGCTTTGTACAGTATGTAAGTACCTGAGTGGCGGACCCACGCCACCCGCTGCTGTCATCCGTGTGAGTATCGTCTTCACTGTAAACACTGGATGTTTTGCACAGGCACTCGGCGCGCGGAAGCGATAATTTGCATCGCAAGACAAGACACCCTTTTGCTCGTATCATATCTATCTCGCATTCACGGCACAAGATATAGTAAACATATGGTGCACGAAATCTGCTGATTCCTTGGCCGGATATACCGTTCATAGCTGTGCGGCAGTCGACATGGGGCTTTGCGTTATGGATCTGATGATACTCTGACTTTCGGGCTGAGCGCGAGCAAAAGTGCATAACAGCCCTGCCTGCAATCATCCTTCTTGGCTGCCTCCGATGCTACGTTTCGGTTTGACGTTATCCTATGACCGCCGCCCAGGTGAGGCGCTATCGGTGTATATAACCTTCGCCTGAGCGCAAGATTCATTCTTGAGATCGTGTTCGTGAACCCTGCGCGCTAAGCAACCTGTGCCTTGTGAACCCGCAACGCAGTGTCATCCGCGTACCAGCTACGCATATATTCATGCCAGCAGAGTAGGCGCCGGCAGCTCATACAATGTCGCGCTACTCCACAGTCACCGCCGGACGCACTCAAATAGTAGAGGGTGAAGGATCAGGCGAAGCAGGCGCCGTATCCTAACTGTTCTTGTCTTCCGCGGAATTGTAAGCTGACATATGTTACTCATCTTGAGTGAACAGCTTACTCGCAATGCCACTGATGGTGATGCTTTGAAACGACCGTCTAAGCATCTGTCACCCCCGTGTCAAGATATCGAAGAGGAGCATACTGCTATGCACCACGCAGCTACTTACGCAGTGAAGTTGGTAGACCAGCTACTACCAGAAGTGGCTCGATCGTTTCACGCGGGTATCAACCAGACGAGCGCGCTTCTCTCTTCGAATTCTACCGGCGACGCGTTCAACCTACACGATGGCCCACCCTTGCACCCCTTCCGGGCCCTTCAGACTCCCGCCTGCTTCTCATCCATTCTTCCTAAAGCTTCCCTTCGAGCATCTCCGCGAAGCCACCTCGGCATAGCTTCCATCTCGGCGATTCCCGCCTCTTGACACAAGCGAACAATAGGGCATGATGCCCAACCTCCCCGCGCATACGTGCACGATCGCTGCGGGCTGTCGAGCTCTCGCGTACGAAGGAGATAGAAGCCTCGCTGTATCGGTCCGCATCACGTTACAAACGGCATATGTCTTTCCGTCAGAGCAAAAGATGCATATCCATCCATGTTCACGGTTACCAAGCTTCGTTCGAAATCGAGGATTGGCAACACTGCAGAGCTGGAAGTGCCGAGGGCCACCGATTGCGAGATCGAGGCTTCGAATTTCACGAGCCAGACGCATCAGACCGCCGTGGGCCACATGAGTGCCCCTATCGTGGTCCCAAATGTCCCTATGCCCGCATGCGGACTGTTCAGCTTCTGTAACTGCTCAACTGACAAGACAGAACTTCCAACATGCCCGAACATCGCCGATAGAGGTGAGGCAATTGCGGCACGCGACCAATTGCAACGGCGGGTACATGGATGAGGGCATCGCACAGCATACACACACAAGTCCGGGCAAGCTCGGCGTTCATCATGCTCTCTCGCAGGACGTCGAATAGGTAGCGTCAATGCTATTATAGAATGGCGCGTCTAATAACCAAAGCGGTCATAGCAATGAATCGTAAGAAGATAGGAGACGTGCTGGGAAGAACAAGACAGGGCGATGTGGATCGGCGGCTGGCGGCTATAGTACAGACGGAAACGAGGTGATCGACGCACAGAAGGATAACAAAGGCTAGACGAGCAGAGCACGACAGGATGCGTAGAATGTACAGTAAGATAAGTAGATGAGCTTGGCAAATGGGTCGTGATAGAGCGGATGAGGAATAGTGAGCCAAGGCAGCAGCGCTAGGACGCGGGTCGGAGTCGGTGACTGAGTCAGTTCAGCTGAGGCCAATAGAACTCCGGTATAGCGAGTAAGCGCGCGCTTCATGCGCGCGCTTCATGCGCGCGCACCGAGTCCGCGGGGGTACGCATCTCGCGCAAGCTGACCGCGCGAGCTCGAGTAAGAATGCGAGTGGCCGTGACTCATCCGCCGCCGAGGGTCGTTGAGCGCACTGAGGCGCGAAATGACGTCGCGCGCGAGGAAAACCTGCCCCGACGCTTCGTCTCGCGCAACGCTCGCTGGCCCCAAAAGCTCCAATACGCGCATTTCAGATGGATGCAATGCGACGGCATGGGAGTGTCTGAATATGTTTATGAACTCGTGCCGGTAGATGGTGGCGTCGACGACAGCGAGAGCATGTGCGGCAGACAATGGTGCATTGACTGTGTGCAATGTAAGTTATTGTTCAAAGGAATCATTGTAGTAAACGTACGCTGCACTAGGCAGACTTGGTCACCGTATAACTGCGCCAGCGCGTACTCGCCACAGGGTGCAGTGGCCGGGGGTGGTGCGTGCATGTTGAAAGACGCGTCGAGGGGCAAGCGGCTTGAAGACGCGACCGCGACTGTTGCCATGATTGTATGCGGTGAGTGAGGGGTTGAGTGAGGGCAAGAGACAAGTGGGTTTGGACGGTGGGGTCCGACTTCTTGTTCTCGCGCCTAGACGTGGTTTCTTTATAAATGGGTTTCCTCAGCTATTTCCGGTGTCTTTAAAGTTTATGGACAACTTCCGTTCGGCCTCTCGGACGCGCCCATGCGAGCCCGTCCCACCCCCGCCGCCGGCTCATTTTGCAACCACCACGAACTTCTGCCTTCTGACTCGTCCTCTTGCCCTCGACCAGGCTGGAAACGGAGCGCGGCGGCCAATAGCTGAGAAAGCTCGCCGTGCGCGTCGGGAATACCTAGACCAGTTTCAAAATACACATTAACTGCTTCCGCTTGATGCTCCTCCCCTCCCGCTATCTTCGTGGTCGAGAGCTACTTTAGACTGGTTTCATGACGTCTCAGATCGTGCATTGGAGGCAGTGCAATTGTGAGCCTGAGTGGACCCCCCTGAATGCGGTCATTCTCGAACAAAGACCTTGTCGGTGGGGCGGCAGCAAATGCACACGGCTGCGCGCATGGCGTGGGCGTGGTACTCGTGGTACACGCGCGACTCGCGTTTCGTTTCGAACAGGACGCTTGCTGTTCCTTGACCAAGTTTACCTCCACTTGTACCGCTTCTGTTCCATCGCAGCATCTTCGAAATCACTGGATGTATCGCGTGCCACCCGCTCTTCCCACCGTGATCGCGACAAGACTCATCGACTCCCCGCGAAGCAGGCTTTGTGGCAAAGAGAAGCATCGCAGGACTCCCTTGAGCGGTCGGGGTTCGGACGAGAGGGGACGGAGATCTGCAGATGACGAGAACGAGCGTCGTGCTTCCCCGCATCTTTGACGTTTACAGTAGCGCGTTTTGGTGTCTTTACGCGAGGTCGTCACAAGGTTTTCAGTAGCTTGGACGTATTGAAGCTATGGCTTTTACGAGTGCGTAAATGGAAGACGGGAAGAGGGTATTCATGGGCAAAGACTCGGCGGGGGTATTACTGCGCAACGCCGAGCAATCGTAGGCGCATACACGGAGGACAGCAGTTAACGACATCCTAGGACAGCGCCCCGCGCAGCCGCTGTCAGCGCCTCTCAGATGATAGTGTTGCTGCACGTTGAATAGCAAGGCGCAGCCGAGTTTCTTGGTGTCACTGGGCGTTCTCTTTGGTGGATTACTAGTGCGCGCCCTTACCACAACAGGCGCTGTGAAGCGCAGCTCAAACCTGAAGTCAACGTGAAGGACAGGTGCATACACGCACTGATCTCCCGCATATCACCGCCAGTTCGATACAGTATACGAGGCGCTGCCATTGGTGGCCATACCGTCTAATGTTGTTAGCTTCCCTTGGAGATGGAGCTATTCGATGATACTGAAAGTCAGCAGGTTGAATCCGAAGTCGGCGCTGGCCCGGAATACTACAGCCATCTCTGCGTACATTTACACGAGGTCACTTGCCCCCCGACGAGCAGACCCGCTTTACCAGGCCCGCCGCCCGCACGCACTGGCAGCGTGGCCGTTGTCATCCTAAATTTACCTGACCAGCCGGCTCAGCCAGAACACTGAAGCGCTCTCGACAGGCCGTCTCGTCGTCGCATATCTCGTGCGACGCTCGGATCTCGACCTCGCTTTCGCGTCCGGATGAAGGTCTACGCCCAGCTGCTCGGCGAGTGGTTCCGGCCAACCTCGGAACGCCCTCACCCGCGATGCCGTTTCGGCCCAAGACCGCGAGCGCCCGAGCAAATCGCGCCCGAGCGCTTTGGGCGTGCGGGGAACGGCGAGCGCAGCGCCGAGGATTCGATCGAGCCACACGGAAGTAAAGAGCGAGCGCCGAGCCAGATTGTACTCCGAGACTCAGGTACACGGCATGTCATTGTTACCATTCAGTGGGAGCGCGAACAGGGCGAATGTCCATCCACCGCCTCTGATACGCGAACGTACCTACACCGCCTAGGGGCTAGGGCCGGCAGAGGCTAGCTCCAAGTCGTGATAGACTTCGGGGTCAGACAGACCGCAATCACCGCAGATGTGCTGCTGGCCTAAACGATGACGGTTTGAGTGATTGTTGTATCGTATGGGTGCCAGTCTTCAGGGCCATATTAATAGTTATGTTGATGCCAGCATACACGAACAGAGATTAAAAAAACCCGATGCTTGATTGGTTTCAGCTACTCTAAGTTCGTAGCTTACTGGCGACGGACGAACTTCAATGGGACGTCACTCACACCAAGCGTCATGCTGATATGCCCTCGCATAACGCGGCACCGCCACTGTGCCGTCGTCTCGCCTTTTTTGAGAATGGGTTCAACCTTCCAGGTGCGTAGAAGTTTGGCGAGGAAGCAGACACTCTCCGTCAAAGCGAAGCGGCGGCCAATACCTGCGTAGAACTGTTAGTCTGGACGGAGACCAGGCGCTGCTGTTCGAGTACGCACAGGCTCGGGGTCCCCAGGAGAAGACCGTGTACTCTGACTCGTTTTTGCCGTACCATCGCGATGGCCTAAACTCCTCGGGATCGGGGAAGTAGCGGGGGTTATAGTCTATCTTGGCGGTCAGTAGGGTGCCACGCGAGTACGATACGGCACGTACGCATCCCGACAAGGTCAATGTTCACAAATTCGCCCTTTTTGACCGCCAGCATGCCATCATTGATATGCGGCTCATATGTCGGGATGACAGTGTCTTCAGCTGCTGCGCGAAACATCTGTGAAGCGGCCGGGTACATCCTCGCAGCCTCGACGATGGCAGCCTCCGTTTTTGTCAGTTGTGAAGCTGTGTCGAATGCCTATACGTTGTTAGTCGACATCCCGCGATGAGTACCACGCACATACCCAGTGAACGTCAGAAGCACAAACAGCCACGATCTCTTCATGAAGTTCTTGCTGGACGTCCGGGTAGATTGCAAGGAACCCTAAGACGGCAGCCAGAGCCATGGAGGTGGTGTCTAGCCGGAGTGTCAAAGTCAATGCTCTACGATCACTACAGTATGAAGGATGTCGCACCGTGACCAGCGAAGAGCAATAGATATGTGTTCCCGGCCTGTGCAGCCGTATGTGAGTACACGTCTGCAAGGTGGCACATGCACGCACAAGCTCAGCATCGCTAAAGGACCCCTTCCCCTCCTTGTTGCTTGCATCCACCATGCGAGTAAAAATATCCGGTCGGAGCTCCTCGGTCGCGGCGGCGTCCTTCAGAGATTCCTTTCTGCTCGCGATGAGGTAGGCTATAAACTGTTTGACGGTCGTGAACGCAGAATCCGCCTTCTTCAGCCTACGAAACGAGACGTAGGTGCGTTAGAGGTTGAGTAAAGATAGAGATTGAAGATTCGAACCGTACCAAGGGATTGGTAGCTTGAATGCCCATGACGGGAGAATCAAGTGGGCCAATGCGCTGAAGCCCACGAGATCAAGTGCGTCGCTGATGTCCATTTTGCCCTTCTCGGGCGTGTCTCTCTTCCAGGCTAGGTGATGTCCAAAGCCGCAACGTGCAATCATGAGCAGGGTAAACTTTCGTAAAACCAGTTCAGTTTACTCAGTACATCCTGAAAATAAGATGGATGAACGTACGCGGCTCGTGATCAGGTTGATAGGATCAATCGAAACCTCGTCCTTGTCATCCCAGCCTT
Organism: Peniophora sp. CONT; assembly: GCA_001632445.1. NCBI lineage: Eukaryota > Fungi > Basidiomycota > Agaricomycetes > Russulales > Peniophoraceae > Peniophora > Peniophora sp. CONT. The sequence goes on from KV424463.1 coordinate 27,476, forward strand.
CGCACTCGCTCATCTCGTCAAACAGTCGGAAGCTCTCTTCCCAGACGTTCTTGTATCTTGCGGTGTGTCAGTATTGGCACCGATGAAGATGCATGCTTCTCACGTCTCTTTGCTAAATGCGGGCTGGATGATACGCCGGTGCCGCTTCCACTCTTCTCCCTCCACACCAACTTCAGAGAAGCATCAGCGCGATAGGGAAAGGCAATGGAACAAAAAAAACTTGCGCATGTTAGGCCCGAAGGGGCTGAGCACCGTTTGGTCATCAGTGCGTAGGCGAAGCAAACGTCTGAGAGACGCACACAGTGATCAAGGAAGCCGCCTCAAAAGGCTTGATGAATTGACCCTTGTTCGCCACGAGAGCCGCCGAGACTTCCTTGGACGAAGTGAAGACCATAGGTGGACCAAATAGAACGCCGATGGCCGAGATGGTGTCCGATCCAAACCGCTCATACACTGAGAACTGTGTGTCAGGGTTCGTAAGCTGGGGTTTTCAAGAACTGCGCGCACCTGCATTGCGCCAGAGCCAGCCCCATAACAGGCCCAGATTGAATCGGCTTGTTGGCAAGATGGCTGAGAGTAGGTTATTGGGGGACAGAGGCATACGAAACCCGGGTAGGTTCCCGGTAGTCTGCGAACCCCGAGGCGTGAGGCTACGGGCGAGCCTAAAGGGATAAGGAGATAAACCTTCTTGTCAGACCGAACTTTAGCGAAACGAGAGGCTGCAAAGATAGCCAGCAGAGCTGATGCAATAGTCAAGGGCGACGAGTATATGGAACCCATGGCGGCGAGCGGGACGCGTTATGTTCAAGGTAGACAGTCAGAAGACGAGGGCAATGAGATAGAGCGCGTTATGATTTCGACCTCCCTCCTATATATGACCGGGATGTGAGTACCACGCCAGATTGCTCGATCGCGAAATCAACTCGCAATATAAGGCCAGCCCGGACCATATATAGCACCGGTGAATAATTGGCACGCCTTTATAGATGCGCATGCTGAACCGCGCAACCCGATCACTGCTCAATATGATACCTATCAGGTTCCGACGGAATCAAAGTCAAGCACTCTGAGGCTGGTGCCCCGAGAACGCCGCAGGTATGAGATGTCAACACTTATCATGGCTATCACTGGCGGCGCACGAGTCTTAAAGGGACATCGCTCACACCGACAGCTAAGGTCATGCGCACATACATGGCCCGCCTGCGCCACTGCGCTATGGTCTCACCTCGCTTGAGGATGGGTTCAACTTTCCAAGTACGCAAGAGCTTGGCCAGAAAGCAGACACTTTCCGTCAGCGCGAACTTGCGGCCGATACCTATGAGCAGTATGCCTATTAGCTCAGACGCGAGGCAAGTGCTATCGTACACGTACATGCTCGATAACCCCATGAGAACACCGTATACTCTGACTCATTCTTGCCGTACCAACGCGAGGGTCGGAACTCGTCCGGCTCGGGGAAGTAGCGAGGATTGTAGTCTTCCAGTAGTTAGTATCGCTCGACACGATCAATAGGGAGGACGAGACGTACGTAGTCCAATGAGGTCAACGCAAACAACGCTGCCTTTTCGGAGGGGCAGCACGCCACCGTTGATATGAGGCTCATAAATGGGCAACACAACATCTTCAGCGGCGCTGCGGTACATCTGTAATGCAGCCGGATACATCCTTGCAGCTTCGACGATTGCAGCCTCTGTTTTCTGCAGCTTGGAAACAATCTCAAAGGGCTGCGTCGGAGGGTCGACCTAGTCAATGCGATATCGCGTACAGAAGGGATGACTTTAGATACGTACCCAAAACGCATCGGACGAGCAAACGGAAGCTATTTCTTCGTATAACTCTTGCTGGATAGCGGGATAGATCGCAAGAAAACCGAGGGCAGCGTCCAGAGCGTGAGCAGTAGTGTCTGAATAGTCGGTTTAGCGGCCGAATATCTCTGTGCAATTCATACAAACATCATGTACCGTGGCCAGCGAACAGCAGAAGGAATGTATTCCCAGCCTGCGTAGCGTTAAATGAGTTGACGGGTACATTGAGTGAGAGGGATGATAGTACGCACGAGCTCGGCGTCATTGAAGGATCCCTTGCCCTCCTTGATACTCGCGTCTACCATGCGCGTGAAGACATCGGGTTGCAAGTCGTGTGTTCCAGCATTGGTCTTGAGCGTCTCTTTCCTGCTCGCGATAAGTTCAGCCAAATACGCTTTAGTCGCTTTGTAGGACTGGTCAGATTTTCTAATCCTGTAGTGTTCTATTCAGCTCCAACAAAACATCGAGCGCACCGTGACCGCGCTCACCAAGAGACCGGCAACTTGAAGGCCCAACGTGGAAGGGCCAATTGCGCAATGGCACTTAGACCCACCCAGTCGAGCGCGTCACTGAGCTCCATCTCGTCCTTCTCTACAGTCTCTTTCTTCCACGTTAAGTGATGTCCAAAGCCGCATCGCGTGATCATAAGTAGAGTGAACTATCACGGAGTCAGTCAGAGTCAGACTTTATGAACCCAAGCTGCTTGATCCAGAACGTACGCGGCTTGTGAGCCGGTTCATCGGCTCGATCAGAACCTCGTTCTTGTCATCCCAGCCTTCTTGCTCGCTCATCTCGTCGAAGAGTCGAAAACTCTCCTCCCAGACATGTTTGTACCTATCGCACAGTATGAGGAAGAATATACAGACAAGATTGCGACATATCTACGTTTCTTTGTTGAAGGCTGGTTGAATGATGCGCCGATGCCGCTTCCATTCCTCTCCTTCCGATCCCACTGACAGGATACCATGAGCGAGTAGATAGCACAGAGAGGGGACCGTGCTCACGGAGATTCGGGCCGAACGGACTATAGAGCATCGTATAAGTAACACTTCAAACCGTCCGGTTACTTTTCTCCGAACGCACATGGTGACGAAAGAAGACGCTTCTACTGGCTTGACGAAAACACCCTTGTTTGAGATGACATAATCCGCCACCTCCTTGGATTGAGTGTAGACCCTGGGCGCCCCATGCAACCAGCCGATAACAGAAATAGTCTGTGTGCCGTATCTCTCGTACACTAAGCAACCGGTGTCAGAAGAGGCAAATATCTTGACCTAGGCCACTAGACTGACCAGTACCGCGCCTGATCCAGCTCCATAGCAAACCCAGGTTGAAGCGGCTAGTCGGGAGTATGGCGTTAAGAATATTAGCCGGCGAAACGACCATGCGTGGGCCTGGCAAGTTGCCCACAGCCTGTGCCGCATATGTTCTCAGTAACATCCAAAGTAGTGAAGTAGCATGCATGCTGACCTTTTCATCGGCCCAAACCTTGGCAAACCGAGAGGCTACGAAGATAGCTATGAGAGCCGACGCGATGGTCAAGGGCGACGAGCATATAGAACCCATAGCGATCAGCGAGACGTGGTCTGTTTAGAGCGCGCAGATAGATACGGCCGAGTTGAGGCAGCGAAGAACAACCGGCATTGTGATCTCCGCTTTCTGCTTTATACAATGTAGCCGCGCGTCGCTCGATCGCAATATTGCCTCTAATATGAGGCTGGACGGGACGATAACCGAGCAAACTTGGGACAACTGCGCATCCATGCGCAAGGCACATAACAATGCCTTCATGAAAGACATGTGTATTCAGGCAAATGAGCGACTGAGCGAGGAAAATTGGCGTCAACATTGCGTGAACATAGAGGTGGGAGGGAAGTCAGAGAGCGGCTTGTCGGGCCGCGTCCCATCGCCGGCCATCACCGTCGAAGTTCGTCGCGATGCATTCTTGAGATTCCGCACGTAGGTCGGCACGTGCTTTTGATGGGCCGAGGTCCGACGACGCGGCGCTGGCGCGTGACTAACGCGCTTGCCTGTTCGCGCGGTGGTCTCCTTTCTTCCACCACCACCGCCACCCCATCCAGCCCCCCTACTCTCTCCGCTTGATCACCTCGCCGTCATGCCCTACACTGGCAGTACTACATGGGTTCTACCTATCACGATATGCATCAGAGGATGCTTCGAAGGCATGACTTGGTGAACAGGGATGCCTGAGTGCTTGTGGTTGAGAGCGAGGTGTAGCTTGAACTGGACGGGAGAGCTCGTTGAGTACTGACTGGTGTGTCTCCCACATACTGTGAACTGGTAACTGTATACTGAATATATTCGCAGCTATGAGAGACACTCTCGACTGTGTGGTTACACCCAGTCTCGCCACCCCCGTATCATTCCCCCCTCTCACTTTTCGCTCTTTACAATGCTATATATCGCTTAGAAACGACTATATCTGGTATCTTAATTAGTACATATCGGCAATGCAGTTCCGCCTGGTCACCCCTCTCTCTCTCACCCTTCTTCGACCATGCAACCACACCATTTTTGCCCCTTCTTGCCCCTTCTTGTTCTACTCAGACAGGCATTCTTGCATCTAAGGTTCTTAAATATGCTTATATCCTTAAGGCTCTCCTTTCTGCCCGTACATACGTAGAGTCCATGCCCTGTATCTATATTTGTCTTCCAAGTAAGTATACTGTGAGATGCAATTTGGATTACAGTCATTGGTTGCCATGCTGTGAGAAATAATAAGAGTAAGATACTATCCTATGGAATAACAGACAGATGGTACTGCTGCTAGCCAACCAGTAGTCCATACAATATATTTGTGTTGGGCAGACTCGGGTTCGGCCCTCGGGCCGCGACCGACGGATCGGCCACGGTGATGGCCGAAGCGCCGCGCGCCCGGATCGGCGGACCTACGTGCGGAATGTCCTCAACTGTCGCGATGACCTCATCACGCCGATCCTTGCAAACGGACCCTTCAAAGATCCAACAACAAGAGAAACGGTATACGGAGCGTTCAATAGTAATACCAGTGCAATTATAGCGTCTTCTTCATTGCCACTATCGTACATTCCGAATGTGTAGTAACTGAACTATAGTACAATAAGAAATAAAGGTGGATCGGAGAGATTCAAACTTGCCGTACACTAGGTCTCAAGCAGTGGCGGCTGCCCAAGATCTGCTATCCCGTTACTGGGCCCAGGCGCACCCTGCGCAGCACTCCCTCTTCTACTACGCAAGCTGCCAGTCTCCGCGATGCGATACCCTCGCTCCCTACTCTCGCTATGACTTCCACTCCTCCTTCCTTCTCTCGCCCACCGTCCACCAAACTGCTCATCCCGGTCATCCATATGCGCATGAAGGCTCGCCACAGGGCTCCCAAGACTGCTCGCCAGACTCGGCGGCGGAACAGAGGGGTATGTCAAAGGCAGGTTCGGCACGATACGAGGTATAGGCGCTACAGGTGAGCCGGATGACGGCAAGGACGTCTGGTTTGTGACGTAGGAAGCTGGTAGCGCCGAGGGCGATAGCACGGGTGAGAGGTCCGTAGACGCAGCCGAAGATGAGGACGGCGTAGACTCGGTACTAAGTTGTTGGCTCGGACGGTGTATTTGTGAAGGAGGACGCGGAATAGGTACTGCGCTCGCAGCCAATGCCGCACGGATCGGACTGGGCTCTACATGCGGTGCACCGATGTCGAGCCCCGAGCCACCGTTCGCATTCGCGATTCGTGCATGCGCGCGCGGATGCCGTGGGTGCTCAGGCTGTGCCTGCGGTGATGAAGAGGAGTGTCCGATGAGAGCGTCGACAGACAAGCCTGCGCGGCTACGATGTTGGATGAGCTCTTCGCGATAGATCTCGTTCAAGCGCGAGACCTTGATGAACTCGCGTTCAAGATCGACGACTTTCGAGCGTAATGCCTCGTTCTCGCGTCGCATACTTTCAAGCAAGACAGCACTATCAGGACGAAGAGGGTCTGGCGCTTGGGAGTTCGAGGACGAGGTGGTAGAGGAAGCAGAGGAAGGAGTGGCATTCGACGAAGCGCGCAAAGCAGAGATCTGCCTGGAAAGACGGTTCACGTTGCGCTCATTCTCAGCCTCTAAAGCATTCTCTAATTCAGCTGTAATACAGCATTAGCCATGTTCTCGATGCTCCTGAGCTTGGGAAGTACATACCTTTCTCGTCCTGCAACTGCTCCAGTTTCCGAGAAAGTACATTGATGATGCGTTCTTCCTCAGCCTCGTACTGGTAGATCAATGCTTCTTCACGCTGGCTTGCGGTAGAGAGACGACGGATGGGTGGGGAAAGTGACATGATCAAAGTAGGAGTCAAGTGAGCGTCGGAGGTGGGTCGGAGTGTTCAGGTGCATCGGATCCCCAGAATAGGGCGTGAGAAGTATGAGCCTTCGGGACCCATAAGGACCTACTTCGCGGTGCCACCATCGAACGTATCTTGCGTTCCAACCACCACCGCGATGAACGTCCGCGTACTACGCCAAAATCACATGCCCAGTACATGCATGCCACAGGCCCACAGCTGAATACTTGAGCAACTTTCATAGCCACCACATCGATGTACGATGCGTTGGAGTAGGTTGGCGCCCTTGCCATACTGTATATCACTTGCTCTTACTCACGGCTTGTGGTACACCATTCCCCTAATCTTGTACTAGTATACGCTTGGCAATTGCATGCCACATAGGCACTATTTTAAGAGGTGAAGGGCGTGTCCCGGTGCTTTTACCTGTCCCTTTATTCTTGTGCCACCCATATAAAGTCTCTTCCGCTTGTCTCTTCGAGTACGATTGCACTTCTGACCGAACCACCATCTCGACGCCCGTTCTTACTCCATGGTCCTGCGCTCTTACAGGGCTCCTCCATCTAATTCAGCGACTGTCCAGGTCAGGACACCTTCGGGAAGATGGCTCGTGCTGGACGCGAGGCGCCTGACCGAAGACCGCTTTGACCTGATTCTTCCCGACGTGCGTGGTGGCATTCCGTCGTCCTTGTTCTTCACAGCCTGATCTGAATAAGCAGCACGTTCTTGACGCACTTTCTCCGAATACGGCTCCCAGCCGTGCGACATCAACTGGCTTGAGCCGTTCGAATACGCCACCGCCGGCATACTCGCCACCTCCGCCCAGCTACGCCGCTTCATGGAATGATACCCTGTCACATCCTGCGCCACCTGCTGCTAGGGTCCCTGCCCAGTCTGCATTTGCGTTCCACGCTGCCACCGCACCCGTCCATCCGGGATTCTCGTTCCAAGCTATGAATGCCCCTGCTCAGTCTGCTTTCTCTTTTCACGCCACCGCCCAACCCGATCGTAAGTTTTTAGACTATAATGTCCACAATATAATATGCAGTAGAAGTTAACCACTGCTCTACAGCTCGCCCTGACATCAAGGAAACGTCATACAAGATGCCCCGCGCGGAGCGCATATATTGCTACTTCTCCAAAGGGGCCACCGCTCTGAACAATGTCCCACCGCTCAACGTTTTTCCCTCGCCACCGACGAACGGCGACACATACGTGCATCACCCGACTTCTGGCCAGTTCGCGCACCAGCTTTGGTACTACTGGAATGACCAATGGGTAAAGTCGCGCACGCTTGCGCCGCACCCCGCGGGTCGCGACTATGTGCTGCATTGGTGCCCCTCGAGCCTGACAACGCGCTGGATGAAGCGCGGGAGCTGCAAGAAGGACAGGATTCCGGTGAGTCTTGAGAGCCGTGTTTCTGCCTGTTGACGTCGATGCTGAGTGGGGTTTATTGAAGGTGCGGTGAAGGGCGCAGTCCCTACCTTAACTTCCAGAATGAGCCTCTCATAAACGACCTCACCGTCATGTCCGCGTCCTTCATCATCGCCGCCTGGAGCGTCGTCTGAAGACCACGACGCACGTCCAAGATCTTCCATCTTCCATCCATACTGTCATTTTCCTGTGCCTTTCCATGTTGTCTCCTACTAAGACCTCCCGGCCTATGCGTGCGCGACATAGGCCCCACCCCTGTATACTACTATACTCTGCATCACGAACACCTTGCTAAGACCCAATATATGAGCTTCCATGAAACGACGGTTTGATCTCGTTGAGTATCGCGCCGTCTGAACATGTTAACCACGCTCTCGAACACCGACACCATCCATTGCACATCGGAGCATTAATCCGAAATTAACAGCCAGGACCAATTTCAAGAATAAAAAAACAAGTCTAGAAGTCAAACCCCTCGACCTTGAACGCCTTGCCCCAGTCCAAATACCCCCGCATGAGCGTGAGCACAGGCTCAGGCAAACCCATACTTCTCAGCGTATTCCAGATCTTCTCGAGCCCGTGCGCCTCTTGAAGCTTGAAGAATGCGCGCGCGACAGCGGTCGGGAACTGCACACAACGATCAGCTCAGCACAGTCGGAGGTAAGGGAGGGAAGGGTACGCACCACGACTTCAGCGCCCTCAGCGTTCGCATACGCCGCAACGCGGATCCCGCTCTGCAGCGTCCTCATCAAGTCGCCCTCCTCCGCGTACATCTCCAATAGCCTAACCCACGGTTTCGGGCTCCACCTGATTCTATCGTCAGGCTTCCCTCTTTACACCTCTCAGCACAGAAGAACATATGGCACATAACAAGCCCTCAAAAGATACGAGGGCTATGGAACAGAGAGTGCAAGGGTACGTACCGGCTGGAGTCGAGGCTGCGTTGGAAGCACTCTTTGGCTTCTTCACGGTGATAGAGGCGGAGGCCAAGTTCGCCGAGGATCTCCCATTCGGCACCGGTCTTGCGGTAGGCGACGTGCTGAGTCTTGAAATGCGCGATCTCGGCTCGGAAGATCGTCCATACGCGCAAGTCCTACGCCGTCTATGAGCGAAAAGAGCGTCATTAGACGCAATGACAGAACGTACCTCATACAGCACCATAAACAAGTTATCCAACCACCTCTCACACAACCGCTTGTTGCTGAAACTGAACGGTTCCTTCTCCTTCTTCTCCTCCTTAACGTCCCCATCTGCTTCGCCTTCTCCTTCATCCTTACTGGCCTCCTCGTACGTAGGCGGTGGCTGCGCTACACTCTGCTCAGCCGCACGCACCCTCTCCGCCTCCGCCCGAGCCAGCGTAGCTTTCTCCTCGCGTGCACTCTCCGTGCTGATACGAATAGTAGGCAAGCCGTCCGGAGCAGCGCTGCCTCCTTCAACATGTTCTCCACCTGCATCACCGTTCTCACCCACGGGAGATGGCGCGTCCGTAAGACCAGCACTGCTCCGCGCAGAATGCATCCCGCGCGTGCTCGCATTGTCCGCGTTGCCGTTAGGAGCGGGAGTGCTGGGTAAGGACTGAGCGATCTCTGCCTGCGCCTTTTGCATCCTGTATTCCTCCTCCATAACGAATACATGGCTACGCGTGCGTAAGAGCTCGTCCCATCCGACCATGCTCACGAGCCTCGTGAGAAGCCTGTATGCGCGCGCCCATGTCCCGCGCAGTCCGGGTGCGGGAAGGCGTACGAGTGCCGGGTCCGCCTCGTCGTCTTCCGTGCGCTCTCGTTCAGGTAATACATCGGCCAAAAACTTCGGGATCGGCAGGTGCAAGCGCGAGGCCGTCAGCACTTTATGCGCGTCCCGGCCATTGAAAGTGAACATCGGGCATGAGTTGAGCGTCAAAAGCGCGCCGGCATAGTTGCCCAATTCAATGTGCAGTGAAGTGAGCTTTTCCCAAGTGACAAATTCGGAGGGCGCAGCGTTCACGGCGGCGTGAGCTAGTTGGATCGCCAGGTCAGGCCGTTGCTTGGAGAGGAGGAAGTCGGCTTGGGCGTGGAGGAGGGTGTATGTTGGTGCGGGGGACTGGCGGATTGCTTGGCTAAGGATTTGGACGGCTTTTACCTCCTCGTCTGGGTAACAGTTAGCGATACACTCAGTCAAAGTATATGTCTATCGACGCACTCATGCCAATATAGCTGCGTGCAAGCAGCGGAGCGACATCAGGCTCGCGAACAGCTAAGCGCTCAAACAAGTTGGCACCACGGTCCATACGCCCGGCATCAGCGAAGTATCGCATCAAGCCAGCAGTAAGGTGGTTGGCGGTAAGCGTTGCGACCTGGACCTCCGGGTCGCTCCCGACCTGCCAGCCTTTTGCAAAGAGCTGTTCTGCGGCCTGAATGAAGCGAAGTTCGGCGTCGGGCGTGGGTACTGGGGTTAGTCTGCGCCATGCTTCGAGGACGTAGGTGTCGTCAGAAGAGTACAGGATGGAGCGGAGGATGGCTGAGAGGTAGGTTTCGAGCCAGAGTTCGGGCGTTGCTTCGTGCCTGTCGATGAATGGTATGAGTGTGACAGTTCAGAAAAGGCAATGAGGTCGATAAAGTGGGTACTGGACGCGCTGGTAGACGCGGGACACGTCCGGATCCGCAGTACCGCTGCGCAAAGACGGCAATACCAACACCACAAATAGCCTTTTCCCAGATGATGCTAGCACTACAGTTGGGGACGGAAGCCAGGTACCGCCGAATAATGCAAGGACACGGATAGATGGGCACATACCGGTCTCCACGTAGATCCAGAGCGTACGCGATAACACCGCCAGGTATCTTCACGTCCACGCGCACATCGACGCGCGAGAAAGCATTGAAACAGCTTGAAGGGGTTCCTTCAGTTCGTGCACTATGATGTGAATACGGGCATTATGCGCACCAGTACGAGCCGGACTTGAGCTTCCATGTCGGACCTTTGGATATCCAGCCCTGCGCCTCCTCAATCCTGAACATCAGGCTATTGATATACGCCGCGAGAGATGCTGATGACGAGGCATCCACGCCAGTAACATAGTGATATGAGCCGACCTATATGTATGGCCCAGTCAGTATTGAACCCTGCGATGTCAATAGCAGGATGGGGACGGACGTCGGTTTGTCCTCGCGTTCCCTTCACGACGTGGCACAAGTCTGGCGGACCAAGTTCCCGGAAAGTGTCTACGCGTACAATTAGCGCTGTGGCGAGCGGCCTGCGAAGTAGAAGGGCAACGGACTCAGAACCTCGGTTCGAGCAAGCAAGGCCTCGCCTAGCTCTATCTGCGCACTTCAGTATATGCTAGAAGAGCGCGTATATCTGGGGAGGCGTACCTCGAATATCTCCGGTACATCCTTAAATACTGCGTCAGCCATCCTCACAGTCGAGGTACAAGGTTCGGTGGACACTTCATTTCGCGCGCCCGACGCGTCTTGATGGGAACCGTGTTTGGATCACGCTCGAACGTGTCCTCGGTCCTTGAACTTGACCACCATCATGCCCTCGTCAGGCCCTCCCATATCCGCGTACTTATGCGTTCAGCTTCTGCAATAAGAATACTATGGAAGAATGCTATCTCTCTTTCTTCATAGACCGCATGATTCAATGCATTTCATCTGGCCCACCGCGCGAGTGAAGACACCTGGCAGCCACATATGCTGTCGCTTTGTAGTGCGCAAGGCTAACTGCGCACGAGCAGCCGAATTCCGCCCGGTCGCTCCTCTTTGTGTAATGCTCGAGCCATGCCACGCTGCGGATCTGACGGCTCTTTGTCTGAGCGTTGCACTTCCCCGGGACAAAAGCTACCTTTGTGTACGCAGGTCGCTATAAGCTCGATACCTCTACGGTCAAGCTTAGTTTCAGCACCCCTCCCTTGCCCTCATCATGATATCTACCCTCTTCAAGTACTTTGCGATATTTCTCTTTGCCGTCTGCATCATCTGCCCGTCCGAAGGCGCCACCGCGCGTGCGTATCACCATTTAACCTCCGGTGGCTCCGCTAACAGGCGTTTAGTGCGCCGTGGGGATGCAGGACATGTGCGCACTATACGAAAACCTACCCCAAAGGCTGCGGTAGACCGTGATCGTGCCATCCGCGAGCACGTAAAGCGCACTCTCGTCGGAAGAGACGCGTCGGAGATGCAGAACGTGGCGAACTTGTTGAAGCGTGACAAGCTAGATGTGGGTGGTACGTAGACTCATATGGACATGTCTGGAGTGCAGGTGCTAATTGCAGGACTACATAGATCTGCAGACTGCCGCGCTGGCTGACCTCGAAGACGCGCTGATAGCCTTTCACTTCAATGTGCAAGGTACGTGACATCTATAGGATGTGCTACGATAACAGGGCCGCTGACTATCCGCAGCTACGATTCGCGATATAGAGCGCATGGGCGATGATTTACGACGTGAGGTGCTTCGTGCGTGAGATACCGTGGCTGGCTGACAGCGGACGAGGCTGTGGAAACCCTAATGTAGACGACTTTCGTCGATTGTTCTCTGAAACGACAGTTGTTAGTATACGTACTATGTGCCTCAGAAAGAGATGTCTAGCTGTGTATAGAACACGTAAGATCAAGAAGTGAAAGAGGCCAGTCGGGGGTTTTCGCCCATTTTGAACACGTTGCGAGTCTGTGGGTCCTGATGGGTCCTACTTTCGTGGGCGTGTCCGATCGACGCCGTTCCCGGCTCGCTGCCGCGCGTCTGTCTGCGTCCCGCCTTGAGCACAGCGACAGCGACGTTCGGATATGGGGACTCCCGACCTGAGGTTATGGAGTAGGATTTTTGGTCAGAAAGATGTTATGAGGAGAACATGCTGTGATCTTATAGGGATTAAAGGTACGTCGTAGCGCTGATGCGTATGGTGATCTGAACTCACGTCTATGCAGTTAGTTACAGTACCCTGCTTGCACATGCAAATACATAGCAGTCTTCAGAACTCTGCAGCAATGTCGAAGCGCTCAAGTGCGATCGCGCATCGTACCCGCTTTCTCGAGGCTCGGCCAGCAAAATCGACAAAGGTGTTATACATCATGGCTACAGAACTATACATGCAATCCGTGTCATTACTTCGTGATCAAGGCCATACCTCGTTCCGCCTTCTACATCTCGCAACAAATCTTCTTGATCGATACCGCAAAACCGTTGTGGCCGGCACACTTGGGCAGTACCCCTGCTGCCTGAACATCTGTCAGCCGTGCTCCCTCTACCAACAAACTTTACGGCGTACTTGATATGAAGTCCGAAGACCAGTTCACCAGAACAAACGCCAACCAGGTGCATCTGGGGCCGCCTGCGATCCCGCGGTCTGTCCGCCAGTGACATCGCTCTGGCCAGCCTGGAAGCCTGCGACGAAGTTCTGCGACGCCCGCGTATCCTAGACCCCGCAATCGCAGTCAGAATCATTTGCGCTGCCTTCCGATTATTGGCGACACACCTCTCTAGCTTGCCTTGCCACATAGCCATTCCTGGTTGCTTTCATAATCCACGTCGCATACCCGTCTTCACGAACATTCACCACGTAACGCTCATACGTGTTGCCAGAAGGGCTCAGGTACGGATGCTTCTCGCCGCTTGCTGCCGGAGTCCAGTGGTAGTCAACGTCGCGAAACCAGATCTGTGCTGGCTCATTGGTGGGATGATGGGTGTACGTGTCGCCGATAAGCTTGGTGGCAAAGAGGTAGTCGGGAGGTGGCACAATGAGCGCAGCCCCGTTGCGGGACTGGTAATAGTTCACGATGAACACGACTTCTGAGTTTTGGTTGTGACCCCAAGTGAACTGCGTCTTGCATCGCTGGATGTCGGGGTACATGATGACTTGCGCGTTTGAGTGCGACTGGCTCAATGTCTTGATATTCACACAGGGGATGTTCGGGGGCGAAAGGCAACGTACGTGGCGCGTCCTGGCGTGAGAGTATACCCCGCTGCCTGGCCTAACCAAGCAGGCCTCGGCGTGCTGATGAAGACGCCATCGATGTTTCCAGCTGACCGAAGAGGCAGCTTCGGCCTCCGATTTCTCGCAGATTGAGGAACATAATGCGCGTGTCGATGAGTGGCACACCTAGAGTTGCATAACTACCCCCGGTCAAGATCCAGGAAACGAGGTCCCGGGCCGTCCCCGCTCGAGAGTATCACTTTTATTTAGGAAACCAGCACGTATGTTTACTCCTGATGAAGGGGTGCCCCAGAGTACCAGTGCGCTATGCATGAATGGCTTGCAGGTGCCGGCGTCTGTCTCATCCGAGTTCCAGGATCTCGTCTGGTGCATGCCTTCATGTATCAGAAGAGAACAACGTGTCCGGATGGCGGACGCGCGGCTGACCGTCTGGTAAGGTCCAGCATCGGATATGAAGTAAAGCGGCGAAGTCGCCGGATCTGAGTCTTGTTCGCGCATCGAAGCATACGTGCTCGAGATCTAATCGAAGCAAAACATGCGGCCCGTCGCTATCGCCCTCATTGTAAGTCGAATTGTCATGTACTCAATGCATTGCGTATGGGTAGCTACAAGAAGCGCAGATTCTGGCACAGGTACTGATTCGGGTACAGGCCGTATTTGGTACTAGGGGTACAGGTAGTCATACTCTAGCCCGAGAGGTGTTGTACATCAAGCCCCTCCACGTCTCTAAAGCAAGAGTCATGTCAGTGACTACTCCCTGAGTGCAGACGCTCAGTACACGTACCATCTTGCAATCGCGTTGCTTGACAGTAGAGTGTTTCAGCCACCACACCGCCTTCTCTCTCGGCTCTGCGTACAAGACAATCCCGTCCACAGCCATCTTGTCATCTGGATGCTGACTTTCATGCCCCTTGTCTGACAGCCATCGGTCGCCCCAGCAGTAGTAGATTTGGCGCCAAGGTCCATGGTGGTAGACGAATGTGTCGCCTGGCTGAGGCGTGTGTCTTTCACCGTGTAGCGTTGTAGACAAGACGATGGTAAACGCTTGGTCGTTAACAGCGGGAGGGTCGGCAAGAGCTGCCTCGCCGTGCGCATAATACGCCACGATACGGTAGTTCCTATAGGGGCCGAGGCCGAGGCGATGTACTTCGTAACTCACCGCCACTTGTAGCGGCGGCGCAACGTTTTGCTGGTTGAGAGGCTTGGAGCTGGATGCAAGCGCTTGTTGCGGCAGAGCGATACTGAGAGAATATATGCTTTGAGCGCTCTTGTCATTGGTGCGCGGAGAGATAACGAACCGTTCTATTTCCGAGCCGACATTCGACTTCTGTTCTACGCCGTAGACGTTGTTCAACGTGCCCCACAAGTGCCGCAACAGCCCTTCATCCTGATGTGTGTTAGTCAATATGGAGCAGCGATGTGGATATGGGCGCACCAAGCTGTCCATGACCAGATTTCCCTGCCTTCTATAGGCCTTGCAAAGGTAATGCACGCCGGATACGACAAGAGACACCCATACCCACTCCGGCTTTACCGAGGCGAGTTCCTTGCGGAGTTTAGATAGCTCGATCTTATCGAAGTAGTAGTAGTAGTTATTGCTGAGACTGATGAAAAGCACAATCCAGAATAACCAGCACCCATATCCACAGGATCCGGAAGAGTCGGTTTGCGGGCAGGAAAGATCGGAAAGTGAGGCGTTTGTCGACATGGCGGTAAGGAGACGTTATCCTGAGGGTCTGCGCTCTCAAAGGCCAGGGGTATATACCTAAGCACCATGCCGAAGCGTGCAGGCGCATTCATCGTCCGCAGACAGGTGGCATACTATGCCATTGGAAGGCTTCTGGATCAGAGCAAGGCCGGAACGATCCACCCAGCTTCGGCATTTTTAGCGTAGGCCTTCCGCTCATTCCCGGAACTCGTTTACAACAGCCTGATTATTGGCAGTTTCTCCCAGAGACGCGTAAAGAAACATGCTGCTGGAACTGCCACTGAGGAACGTGTTTGTTCAGCAAAGTGGTCGGAGTTCAGGCCCAAGCCCAGGCGCCGTGAACTTGCTGTTCTGGCGTCGTTACTTTCAGAGCGAGTGCATAAGTCATCATCAATCGCGCAGTTCATGTCAAAGTGACTAGGCCCTCGAAAGCGGTGAGCTCGAGCCAATTAAATAAAAGGGTTTGAGGCAAGTATCCAGACTCGACAAGTTGTTGTTGCAGCGCGGGTTGAGAGTCTGGGTGGAGGCCCATGGAGTGCCGGGACCTCGAAGCGCGTATATCAACGCATTTTCCGGTCGTGAGTCTTACAACATCGCTAGTAACGCGGTTGAACGATGGATGTTGACAGGAACCATTGAGGTGCAAGCCATTTGGGCGGCCGGCCGGCCCGAGGCAGCCGGCGGCCCAATACGATCACATGAGTTGCAGGCCGGAGCAACGCTTTGAGCGGCTAGAACTTCTCGTGCGAGCGATCTTTGTACCCTACTCTACGATTCTGCGTGTGACAGTATTCCAAAACAGAATAAAAACGTTGGTACAGTGAGCGGCGTCGTACTACTTCAGTCCGACATGGTAGGGAAGGCCTTCTTCGAAGGTCGAGGCGGCGACTCGCGAGGCCAACACGGCCTGTATCACATATATGTATGTCCACGATCAAAAACCTGCAACGATCCTCACGGTGTATCTGAGACTCAGATCTCAGGCTCTTTGAAGCGCAGAGGTACCGGCGCATAGTTGGGATTTCAGTGACGCAGGGTACCTACCCATTGAACGGCCTTGACAGACATTGTCAACCCGCACCGCCCGCGTCGGACGTTGAAAACATTGATTGCGATACGAACCTCGCAATTGCAGACTCTGGTGACAGTGGGGCCATATTCTGTTTATGCTGGGTCAAGATGTCGGACTCGGAGGAGTCGACGACGCTGGGCGACAATGAATGCATCTTCACCGAAGGTGGGTCAACGAGGGGTGCTACCGGTGAAGGCTGGCGTGCAGATTGTGAAGTTGTAAGCCGAACCAAGATCTACTGGCACACGGTTGAGATCGAGTGAGTGGACAGAGAAGTCTTGGCCGCTGGCTATGAGCGACACTCATTGGCGAAAATCCATCATGAACATCCACTGACCCAAAGGTAAAGCAGATATCAGGACGCCATTAATGCATGGTACAAACCAGGTGGCGTCGATGTAAGGTGCACCGTCGCAAGCACCGCACATCGTATCGCTGATATAGCGTAGATCGTCCCAGTATCGAGTTCGGCGCTTAGCGCTTATCTTTCGGAGGATGACTGGCGCGTGTCAAGGGTGCCAACAAGCAGTCACATCGAAGCATGCCCGAGGAGATCGACATGACTGAATGACATTACTATGAACGTGGTGCACTTACTAGGAACGAAAAGGCACAATGTGGTCGAAAGCAAGAAGAGTCGCGTGCCACGAGGCTCGCTGTAAGGCACCACGTGGCCGTGGGCAACGAACGTGCTCGCCGCGAAATATCCTTGCCATTAACGCTCATCTTGGCTCTCCTCGGCCGGCCACTTTGTTATTGGGCGACCTGTTTTCGACTGCTCGTGTGCGCGCCCATAAAAGGTCTTGAGATGTTGAATTTTCTTCGAACCTATTCGGGCCGACATGTTCTTCTCGGTTCTGTCCGTTGCAGCGCTCGCTAGCGGCGCAGGCGCGCATCCTGCTCGTAGGGCCGCATCCACTAGTGTCGCGCAGTTGGATGGTGTTACTTATGTAAACAAGGTATTTCGCAACGCAAGCACGTGAGGAGTACTACCACTGAATATACTCTATAGGGCATCGTAGCATTTGGCTACCTCCCCAATGATATGACCGAGTCCACAGGCGATACGCTCGGCGGCCTGGGAAGCGCCATCGCGCTCAAGTCATTCAGCGCCAACGGCAACACCTCATACACTGGCACCCTCGTTGTGCAGCCCGACCGCGGCTACAATATGTACGCCATTGTCATTCAGTCCGAGAATTAACGCTCACCACTTCCTTCAGCGAAACTACGATTGATTACCAGGGCCGTCAGCATGATATCGACTTCGTCATGACCCCGTACTACGGCAACGATGACCTGTCTTTCTCCGATGCCGCAAAGACTCTGGAGCTCACTTACAAAAGCACTCTGCTCTATACCGACAGCGACGGTAGCAAGACAACTGGCCTCGACGCCACGGGTGTACGCCCCGCAAGCTCGAAGTACCCTTTGCTCCCGATCGCGAGCTCGTCGGATAACCGTCTGTCCGTTGACTGTGAGGGTCTCGTGCTTAACCCTGACGGCTCCTTCTGGATGAGCGACGAGTATGGGCCGTACATCTACAAGTTCTCGGCTGGCGGCGCTCTGGTCCAGGCTATCGCTCCGCCCCAGGCTATCATTCCCCTGAATAACAAGAAGAAGCTGAACTTCACGTCCGAAGAGGATCCCAGGACTGGTCGCGTCGCAAACCAAGGTGTGTTTAGTTCGTCTTCTTTCGGATGTGTACGTGTCTAAATCGTCGCCAGGCTTCGAGGGTCTTACCATCTCTGGCGACGGCAAGACGCTGTACGCTCTTTTGCAATCCGGCATCTTGCAGGACGGCGCGGAGGACGCCGATGGCGATGGCGCTCGTTATACGCGTCTTCTCGCCTATGACATCTCCGACAAGTCCGCGGAGCTCATCGGCGAATGAGTCGTCCCGCTCCCTGCGAAGAGCAGCGGAAAGGTGTACGGAGGCAGCGAGATACACTACGTATCCGAGGGTGTCTTCCTCGTGCTCGCACGCGACGGCAAGGGCATGGGCAATGGCGATAGCAAGTCGGACATCACGTCGGCGTACAAGCAAGCCGACCTCATCTCTACCAAGAGCGCCACGAACATTGCCGGCACCAAATACGATCAGCACTCCCACCCTGTCGCCAAGCACGGCAAGTTGGAGAAACACATTACGCCTGTCGAGTACGTCTCGTTCGTGCACTACATCGACGGCGACCAGCTCGCACGCTTTGGCTTGCACAATGGCCCTGTCGCGGATGAGACGCTCATCGCTGGCAAGTGGGAGGGTCTGGCGCTCGTGTCCTGTAAGGACTCGAACAACCCGGACGATTTCTTCCTCTTTACGGCGGCGGATAATGACTTCCAGACTACGAACGGCATCGCTGTGGGCGTCCCTTACAATGCTGGAGTCGACGTTGACAACCAGTTCCTCGTCTTCCGCGTTACCCTTCCCGGCGCGGCGATTGGCGATCTTACCAAAGACTAATAGGCGTGTAAGGCTACTCGACGCGTAAACACAATGTGATTGTCACTGTCTGTCGGACTACCTATAAATTATGCAGTTTTTTATGATAGACACACATCACCCACTTGTATCTGAATCTTTGTGTGTAAATATGCGCGGTCTTAGGATCGAAGCGCGTTGGCTCATGCCTTCTACCGCCATACCGCAGTAGATGTATCAATAGCTACGCGTGTGATGCCTTAACGAACGTGCTCGCCGCAGAAGCTTCTTGCCCTTCTCTCCCACCATGATTCTCCTCGGCGCGCACCGCTCTGTCACTGGACCATATGCTCTCAACTTTGACAGCTCGTGTGCATATGTATAAAAAGCCTCGAGATGCTGTATAGACTTGGAGCCCTCCTGGAGTCGACATGTTCCTCTCGATTTTGTCCATCGCGACGCTCGCTGCTGTCCGGACAAACGCTCGGCCCAGTCCTAGGGCCGCACAGCTTGATACGGCGAGTTTGGACGGTGTGACCTATGTGAACAAGGCGCGTGGGCCAGTGAACACAATAGAAGAGCGTGGCTGAATATTGGCTATAGGGCATCGTAGGGTTCGGCTTTATCCCCAGTGATTTCAAGGAGTCTACAGGCGATACCCTCGGCGGAATCGGGAGTGCCATTGCGCTCAAAACGTTCAGCTCTAACGGCAACACATCGTTTACGGGAACAATTGTCGTGCAGCCCGACCGCGGCTTCAACATGTACGCAGTCGTCAAACCGCCGGAGATGCACTGTACTGACCGCTTTCGTTAGTGAGACCACGATTGACTATCAAGGCCGCCAGCATGATATCGACTTCGTGTTGACCCCATACTACGGCAGTAGCGACTTATCTTTCGCTGACGCTGCGAAGACTCTGGAGCTCACCTACAAGAGCACCCTGCTCTACACCGATCGTGACGGGAGCAAGACAACCGGTTTGGATGCCACAGGCGTGCGCGCCGCCAGCTCTCAGTACCCCGATGCGAACGTTCCTGCCGCAGACCCACCTCTGCCGATTCCCAGCTCGTCGAACAACCACCTGTCTGTCGACTGCGAAGGCCTCGTGCTTAAGTCGGACGGTTCCTTCTGGATGAGCGACGAGTATGGGCCGTACATCTACAAGTTCTCGGCTACGGGTGCTCTTATTCAGGCTATTGCCCCGCCTCAGGCAATCCTGCCTCTCACCAAGAAAGGAGCACTTGACTTCACGTCTGAGGACGATCCCAAGACCGGTCGTGCCGCGAACCAGGGTGAGAGATGTCGACCTTATAAGCATGCAGGCGTAGCTAATCGCATCTCAGGCTTTGAGGGTCTTACCATCTCCAGCGACGGCAAGACACTATATGCTCTCTTGCAAAGCGGCACTGTACAGGACGACGAGGTCCAGTTTACTCGCCTTGTCGCCTACGACATCTCGGACGAGTCGGTTCGCCCGGAACTCACCGGCGAGTGGGTCGTCACACTGCCTATCAAGAGCAGCAGCGGGAAGGTGTATGCCGCCAGTGAACTACACTATGTGTCCGAAGGCATATTCCTCGTGCTCGCGCGCGATGGGAAGGGAATGGGCAACGGCGACGACGACTCTGACATCACGTCGGCGTATAAACAGGCCGACCTCATCTCTTTGAAGGGTGCCACGAACATCGCCGCCAGCAAGTTCGACGACCCTTCCAACCCCGTCTCTCCGAAGGGCAAGTTGGATAAGAGCATCACACCGGTCGAATACGTCTCGTTTGTCAACTACATCGATGACGACCAGCTCGCCCGCTTCGGCTTGCATAACGGCCCCGACGCGGACGAGACACTCATCGTTGGCAAATGGGAATCGCTCGCCCTTGTGTCCTGCCAGGACTGGAACAACCCGGACGACTACTTCCTTTTCACCGCGGCGGACAACGACTTCCAGACTGAGGACGGCATCGCGGTCGGCGCTCCCTACGACGCCGGCATTGATGTCAACAACCAATTCCTCGTCTTCCGGGTTACCCTTCCCGGCGCGTCGATCAACGACCTCAGCAAGTAGAGGCTCGAGATAGGGTCGGGTTTAAAAGTGTGATTGGTCACGGGCGGATGGGCAAACTACTTGTAACTAGTATCACTACTGTATTAGGTGTCCAAAGCTTCTTTTGCGCTGATCTGCATCATCGGATTGAACTGTAGCTTGCTTATCTACGGGTCTCTCGTACAGGATTACTTGTAATACCAATGGTCCAGTGCGAGTTCGAGGCGCGGCTACGGAGCGGCTGCGGCCGATCATCCGATCGGGGTACCGCTCCCGGCCCGTTCTGCGATAAGTACCAGTACAGCAGTACTACCTTGACTGTGAACCACCACGACAGAGGCCTCCGGAAAGGTTTGCTACATCCTCAATATATTGAGCGCATATACTCACTTTATATAGTGGCTGAGAGCTGGCTGTCCGTCTTGCACGCCTAGTTCACGATCTCGAAAACAAGGTAGCTATTGTCTTTGCATTCTACTGCATACAAATACAGGTAGCGGCTGACACTGTGCACTTCAAGCATCTGTGTCTAATCCAACCATGGCATCGACGGAGAAAGTTGTAGTCGTGCTCGGTGCAGGTAATATGTTCGTCGGGCCCTAGAACACGGGCTGCTTTTGACGCGGGTACAGGTGTAATCGGGCTCACAGCTGCTCTTGCTATACAAGAGAAGGGCGGATTTCAGGTGACGATCGTCGCAGACACGCTCCCTACAGACGCAAAGAGCGTCTCGTACACGAGCCACTGGGCGGTCAGTCAAACTTGACCAACTCCCTGTCTGCTACTAACTGACATCTAGGGTGCTCATCATGTCATGAACCTAGGCAGCGACTTCCACCATAGTTGGTATCTCTCCGGAACGCCTCATCCTGCTGAGCTGACGCCTGACTGCGGCAGAGTTGGAGAAAGAGACGTTGGATGTTATGTGGAAGATGTCCGAGCCCGGCAGCGGCGCGGAGCATTGCTTCCTCCGTGCGCCGCAAAGGGAATTCTACACTGTACCACAAGCCGACCCTGATCTGCTTTCTGTCTATCAAGACGTAGGGTTCCGCTCCTGACAGCTGCTTCATGTACTCACATAGAGTTACAGTTCCGCCAGATGTCCGAGGAAGAGTACTCGACAGTTCCTGGCGCTACATCTGGCGTAGCTCTGACAGCGCTGAACATCAATACGCCCGCATACATCCCATACTTACTCTCGCGGTTCTTAGCCGCAGGCGGAACGCTGCAGCGAGCTTCGATTAACCACATCGACCAGATCCTCGAAGGTGGATTGGCGCTCCTGACAGGCTCTCGTGTGCGCGGCACTCACGTCGACGCCTTGATCTGCTGTCCTGGTCTAGCGGCTCGTACACTGGGTGGGCTTGAGGACAAGGAGGTGTTCCCACAGCGTGGGCAAACAGTTATTATCCATGCACCCTGGATTAGAGAAAGCGGTGGACGTTCACTCGTCGGCGAGACGGGCTCTCACACTTATATTATCCCTCGCCGCTCGGGCGACATCATCCTCGGTGGAACGAGGGTCCCTGACGACTGGTACGTCTCTACCTTTGCGAATATCAGCCATGCTACTCACAACAACGTGTAGGTATCCCAAACCCCGTCCGGAGACCAAGATCGACATCCTGCAGCGTACACTCGCCTTGTACCCTGAAATCGCACCGCCCGAGATCCGGGCCAAGCGTACGCCCACCATTGAAGACATAGAACCGTTGATTGTCGAGGAAGGATGCGGCTTCCGGCCTGCACGCAAAGGCGGTATCCGTATGGAGACGGAGTGGCGCGACGTTCCCGGCTCGCAAGGTCGTAAGGTTCCTGTGATTTTCAACTACGGGTACGTTCAGATACAGCGTCGTTCAGATACAGATGCTGAATTTCATGCAGTCACGCCGGCTATGGCTTCCAGACGTCGTGGGGTTCAGCAAACGTGGTAATGAAGCTGCTCGAAGAGGCCATGACACAAGTGCAATGAAAGGAGCTACGGAAATCAAGCAAGCATTGTGAATATGTCTAGTGTAAATATAAGAATGTGTAGGCGCTCGTGGACTCATTTTGACGATGCATATGCTGGAGGAACACCGAACCACCACTTGCGAATCTTGTACTCTCCCGGTTCAGCAGGATCCTGTGTAAAGTCGGCACGTCCCACAAAAGGTTTTCCAGCAAGCATAAGAGGCATCCAGTAGATATCATCTTGCCACATCTGCGCGTATGGAATCGCAGGCAGGCCCCCTGCAGCAGACTCAATCGCGGATACAGCGCTGCTCGTCGAGAACCACATCGGGCGCATCTCATCAGTCCTAGGTGCAGAGGATGAGACTGTCAGATTGTCGAAATCACAAGAAGAGTAGGAACTGACTCGGTAATCTCTCCGCTAAATGTTGATGACCGGTAGAGCTCAATCTGGAACGCCCATTCCGGTCCGTTCTCTAGAATGAAGAGAAGGGAGCCGCAGTGCTCCAAGGGCGCGTCTATCCCGGCCTCTTCCTAGCAACAGAGTTCGCCATCAAGAACAGTACTCCTCATAAAGGTACAACCCACCTTGAGCTCTCTCTTGGCCGCCTCTGCTGGTGTCTCACCGGGATCTACCTTACCGCCGAACCCGTTATAGCTACAATATGGGTCAGACACATCATCTCCCAGAGAAGCAGGTAGTACCTTACAGTCCGACACCAAAGCCTCTCTTCTTCAGACCAAGAAGCATCTGTAAATGCGCGTAGTAACGTGTTACCGTGCCATATGACTGTACAAAGGTTGGAACCAACCTTTGTACCAGTCGGATCGAAAACGAACGCGTTCGTATACGATTTTCGCGTCTTCAAGGCAGCCCACTCGCCACTTCCGCCCGCGTTTGCTTCGACCAAGTCACCTTCGAGGCCAGGGGGTAGAGATGTGGCAGACATGGTGGTTGACGGAAACGAGACGCGTCGCAACGCGTCGCGCTCGAGGCGAATGGACGCGTTATGGACGGATATGGGCGTCGTATATACGCGATCACGTGGGTAATCCCGACGTACGGAAAAGCTCGCAGCCATGGCTTTGGCGAATGCGCCAGGGTTGCAACGACTGAAATGAGAGATTGCGTGTAACGTATGCTACAGAGAGAACATGCGTCCTGTCACGACTGGGAGGCCGAAGGAACACCAAACCACCACCTCCGCATATCGTATTTCCTCTCAACTGACGCGTTCGGAACAAAGTCGATGCGCCCAACGATATGCTTCCCAGACAGTATGAGCGGTACCCATATCTTTGTTTCCTGATACATCTGCTCATATGGTATGGCAGGTAAAGCATCATCTCCCGTTGGCGTTATACCAGCAGTTAAATCCGTCGTTGCAAACCATTGCGGGATCATCTCGTCGCTCCTGAATAGCAATTAGCATCGTGACTACCCGCGTGATATGTCACAATCGAGATGGCGTGTACTCACTCTGCAATGTCTCCGTTATACGACGACGCACGGTACAGCTCAATCTGAATGCCGAGCGCTTCGTCCTCAGTGACGAAGAGAAGAGAGCCGCAGTGTTCCAGCGGTGCGTCGATCCCCGCTTCTTCCTGAGAAACCAAGAGAAAGTTAGACTCGCGTCAAAGAGCAAAAAGACAGACATACCTTCAACTCCCTAGCCGCTGCTTCTGCCGCTGTCTCGCCGAGTTCCAACTTTCCGCCGAACCCGTTGTAGCTGCGGCGCTTCCGGTCAGTTACACCACTGCAGCGAATGTGATATGAGAACACTCACAGACCAATGCCCATGCCCCTCTTCTTCAAACCGAGAAGTACCTGCACACACCAATGAGCAAGTCGCCGTTCGCGCGTGTTACTAATGGCATACATTACCTTTAAACCACTAGGATCGAAGATAAGCGCGTTCGTGTACCACTTCCGCTTCTCAAATGTCATCCAATCTCCAGATCCACCTGATTCAACCTCTACTAGATCACCTTCGAGACCGGGAGGTAGCATCGTCGCTGTAGACATGATGGGAGCCGGATGCAAGACGCGGTGAACGCGTTCTGTACGTGTTGTGGGCGTTTATGGGCGTCGAAAACGCGATCACGTGGATGACGCGCTCCTTCCCCAAGAAACGTGCGTTTGCTGATCGAAGCCCCAGCAAGCGCGAAGACATTGGATTGGCGGCCAAGGTGCAGAAAGCAATAACGAGAGCAGATGCAAGTGTAAGTAAGGTACAGCGTGGAAAAGCGTCTCCTCCCCCGGCCTTTAGGAGAAACCAAGAAGAATCTAGTTCAAAAGTCCGTAGTGCAAGAAGGTCCTCAGTCGTACGGCAAAGTACCTCCACCTCCGCTATCTGCAGGTCTACCGCCACCGCCTCCTCCTCCTCTACCACCGCCACCATATCCTCTACCACCACCGCCTCCGCCTCCACGTCGTCCTCCACCACCGCGCGGACCTTGATTCGGACCTGGATTCCACCGCATAGGCGGTCCATTCATTATGGGCGGACCGAACTGCCCAGGCCCAGGAGGCGGCCCATTGAAATGTGGCGGCGGCCCACCATACCCCGGTGGTGGTGGACCTCCATACGGCCCCGGCAGCCCTCCGCCCATCGGACCAGGAGGGCCACCCATATGCGGCCCAGGCGGTCCACCCTGTCCAAAATGCAACGGCGGTAACGCCTGAACCTGAGGCTGAGGCGGCCCATGTGGTCCTCTCCCTCCACGCGGTCCTCCAGGATACGCAACGTTTGTAGGCGGCGGTAGTTGGTGCCCTTGCGGTCCTCCTGGTCCTGGTCCGTTCATACCAGGCGGTCCGTACGGACCTGGACGGTACGGCATGTTCGGACGTTGACCGTATCCGGGCGGTGGAGGTCCCATACCGTTCGGCCCGGAACCCATCATGCCCATGGGCATTTGTTGTTGTTGCTGTTGATGCGGGTGAGGGTGTTGGGGTGGCATATCGGGTTGACCGATGTTGCGCCTGCCGCGTTTGTCGAATTCGTGGGAGGCTTCGTATTGCGGCATACTGCGACGGTTGAGTTACATATTGCGGTAAGGGAGAGGAAAGGATAGAGAACGTACGTCTTGGGGTCGGCAGGAAGAGGGTCTGTCCAAAAGTAATCGTGCTTGAGGGCGTCGGTGGCATTGATGCGCTCCGTCGGATTGCAAGTCAAAAGCTTCTCGAGCAGATCGAATACTTCCGAGTCCAAGCTTTACGCGCGTCAGCTTACCGCACCATGCTAGACCGTCTCGAGATACGCGTACCTCTCGAACATCTGCTTCATCTGCTTCGGTCGCGGATTGAAGTGCTTGACGCCCTCGCACCCAGGCAGCTGATCGAAATTGGGCCACGAATGCTGATTCGGTGTCCCGCACATCGTCCAGATCTTCTCGAGCTGGTCGAGATCCGTCGTACCGCACAAGATAGGCCTCCTATGGAACATCTCGCCAAAGACACAGCTGCCGTGCTGTGAGCAAAGAGTGGTGCCTTCATAAAAGGCGGCAAGAGGCATACCCGACGCCCCATAGGTCGATCTCCCCGCCGTAACGCCGTGCGCCGAGGAGAAGCTCGGGTGGACGGTACCAGCGCGTTACGACACAGTTGGTGTACCGCCTATCGCGTAGCTTGGGGTCATTCTCAGCTATCCTTGCTGCACTGGGATCGTAAGAACGCGCGAGACCGAAGTCAGCGATCTTGAGGCTGCCGTCATTGGAGATGAGCAAGTTCGCAGCCTTCATGTCGCGATGAAGTATGTGGTTCTGACGATGAGAGTAGATGGTCAGCGCATTGGAATGTGAGTTGAAGAGGGGTTATACCTTGTGCATATATTCCGTGCCCTCGAGAAGTTGCTTCATGTAAAGCTTGATATGGCTAGGAGCGAGCGTGACGCGGGAGTTCTCGAGCAAACCAGCAAGATCGTGGTCCATGTACGGGAAGACCATGTACACGGATAGCGGTTCGTCCTTGCCCTTCCCGCCTATGACTGAATCAGCAAACGGCATAGCCGACGAGAACAGAGCACGTACTGTGTACAACGAACATATCGAGCAGCTCGACGACGTTCTTGTGCTTGAGCGCCTTCAAGATCTTGATCTCGCGCAACGCGGTGACAGGCATGCCCTCCTTCTCATTATGCATGAGGATACGCTTAAGCGCCACCATCCTGCCGCTTTCGCGGTGTTTGGCTTTGTGAACCTCGCTTCATATACGTCAGCGCAAGATCTCACGGTACAGAAGATGCAAAATACATACCCGAAGGTACCCTCGCCGAGCTTGCTCGTCGCATCATAATCATCCTGCCGACCACACCCAGCAAACATGCGTCCATACGCCTTGATCTCCTCCTCCCGTGACCGCATAGGTTTCTTCTTCTTGACGATCCAAAACGGCAGTACTTTCGGACCCGTAGGCGTAGGAGCGACAGGTTCTGGCGGGAAGGGTGCAGGGGGTGCTGCATTTGGTGGTGGTGGAGGCGGTTTGTGTTCAGTGGCACCGGGTGCAATAACAGACAGAGGCGGAGGGGAGAGTGTGTCTCGAGGTGTGGGCGGACGTTTGGCATTGAAAGCGATGTGTACGGCTGCACGTTTGGCGGGCAGAGTTGGCTCTGGGGCCGAAGGAGGCAAAGACGGGGGTGACGCTGCTCGAGGCGGAGGAGGAGGTGGTGCATCGACGCGCGGGGATGAAGGTTTCCCTTTGGAAGACGGTGCTCTGGCTGGAGAGCGGTGGCGCGGGGGAGAACGTGGCGAGACGGGCCGGTATCCTCCAGGAGACTGAGGTCGATAGCTGTCTGTTTGGTCACGGGCAGGATAGCGCGCCGGAGACGCTGGATAACGAGTCGGGGACGCTGGTCGATACGAATCCACCGCGCCGCTGTAGACTGGGCCACCACCTCCCCATCCTCCTCCACCGCCGCGGTCGTCGTATCTGCTGGGAGCATATGACCGACTATCGTAGCTGTCATAATAGTCCCCGCCTGCCCGTGGCTCGTACCGGTCCACAGCTCGAGGAGGCGGGTACGAGTCGTACCGGTGCCCGCGAGAAGGCGAGGGTGCGCGTCGAGCCGGCAGACGGTGTCGACGCTCCTGCGGCGAATTGGACACAGAGCCAGAGCGTGAGCGGGAACTCGGCGAGCGAGAGGAGCCCCGTCTGCGCGAGTCCCTGGATCGTGACCGACGCCGAGGTCGTGGCTCGTACCGCCTGTCGGTGGATGGTCCTCCAGGCTCCCAATGGTCTCCCCTGTTCGACGACGAAGAAGCCACGGGCAAGCGCATAGGCTCTGCAGCCGGCGGCATCACGTCTGCCGTTCTCCTCTTGATCTTGAACGGCAATGGCTTCCCCATCCGCGGCTTGGAGCTCTCCAACGTGTGTGTGCCCAGCATCATAGGCGGCTGAGGCAGCTCATGATTACTCGTAGACGGTCCATCTTCCACTTCTCCCTCCTCAGGCGAAGACGTGAGTAGTCTCTTCGCCGCCCTTTCCGGTCCTGGCGACCCCGACGCGGCGCGTTTGGTCGCACCGGTCATTCTAATCCTCAGCTGTGGAGTCCAATACCTGCACAAAGTTCAAAGACTCTTCGTAGTAATATTTTTTCCTGTACGTACGAGGGAGGGATGCACTATATCGTGCAAGTTCAGAGCCAGCTCTTCAACCTATTATATCTGACTATGGTCAGTCCAAAAGGCGCGTTGTGGTTAAGAGCAAGCCTGCGAAGCTCTGCTGCGAAGCGCGGCGCGGGAACTTTCAAGGACGCAAGGCGCCACGCGACTTGAGCGCGACCTCTGTTTCTCCTTTCTTTCCCGTACCACCACCATAAGCTTTACAACCATGTCAATGAGAAGGCCGCAAGCGGCACGAAAGACTGCTCGTCCTCCCGTCTCTCCCACTGAGGCGCGCAGCCACTATAGTCGCAAGGATGATGATTCGGATGAGGATATGTTGCATTCGGTG
Source organism: Peniophora sp. CONT (assembly GCA_001632445.1). Taxonomy (NCBI): domain Eukaryota; kingdom Fungi; phylum Basidiomycota; class Agaricomycetes; order Russulales; family Peniophoraceae; genus Peniophora; species Peniophora sp. CONT. Next base: position 56,092 of record KV424463.1, read on the forward strand.
CGGCCTCGTAAGGCGGCGGGCGTACCTAGGAATACTGCGCATAAGGTAATTTGAGAGTTGCTCTCTGACGACTTGGTAATAACCTTGTTATGTTTGGATCAGTCGGCACCAGCGAAGCCAAGCAGTTCCCGTACATCTATTTCTTGATGCACTTGCGATTGTGGCACTCACGGATATCAGGTTACCCTCCTGTCGTAACATCCAGTAGACCTCCCGGTATAGGGTCAGAACACAAGTCTCTTGCAATCTTACCCATTTATTGAACAACTCTCTTACAGAAAAGCTGCACGCAAGAACCCCACGCCTGAATACCGAGCCGAAGACGATTCCGCGCCAGAAGTATCAGACACCCCAAGTGAATCCGACGAAACCAGCGGTTCCATGTCAATGAGCGAGCCCTCCTCACAGGACGAAGACACTCTAGTCATGCGCTTGGCCCATATCGACATCCGACGAGGCTCTTCTGCCCCCGGACCCGCCCCAAACGCCGACGAACTACTCGACGAACTCATCGACGAAGCTTTGGACCTTAAACTCTCCGTCGACCCCAAACCACCGCTTTATGGCGCGTATGCTGTCAACTACTTTTTGTCTGAGTATGATGCCGCTACGGATGGACCCGTCGATAGTTCTGAGCAGCCCCGCCTGGTTCGTGTGGATGGGGGTTGGAGATGTCCGTTTTTTGTTGCGCATGAGAAGGCTTATAAGGGGTGTGTTTTGTATGGTGTTCGGTTTCCGAATGTTGCTATACTGGGTTTACATCTGAGTCGGCATCATTCGGACGTCGAAGTGCATTGGAGAGACATCCAGGTCCGTTGCAATCACCATTTCATTAGTGCTTCATCGCGGCATTCAATATCGTGTTCCCGCTGTTCGCTGTAGGCCGGAAAAGTACCCCAGCTGTACATCTACCCTCGTTCAACTGAGCCCGAGATCGAATGTATAACGACATACTACGACCCAACGGCAATGGGCAATCCCAAACTGCGAGTCATACCCAAGATCGAGCCAGAGCCAGACATCGAGCTCTCTCCTACTCCCGACACAATGGACACCGACAGCCTCCCGCCAATGTCGGTTACCCCTCCGCCTGTGCCTGCCCCCGTACCGCCCACTCCGATCAAGCGCGAGCCCTCGCCAGCTCCATCCGCAGATTCCGACATCGTCGAGCTCATAGCCCTCCCCGAGCCACCGCCTGCACGCCCCCAAATCCTCCGTGAACGAAGAACAGGCATCCCTTTGGACCCATACATCCGGCCTCCCTACCTCACATCACCCGTCCCGACCGAAGACGGGAAGTTCATCTACTATTCCTGCCGTCCGGGCGGCCCTCGGATCTACGATTACTTGCAAACATTATCGCTGAAGCCGTATGGATTGATGCGGTGGCAGGTCGAAGAGACTGAGGCGCATATATTGGAAGCTGAAGGGTTAAGTGACGTGGGGAAATGTATGCACGCTTTGCATAATCGATGGTTCTTTTTACATGAGTGAGGCTATCAATCCAACTATTCTCTCGTAGCATGTATTCATCATGAGTGCAGAGTCGAGATGTACGTCAACCCAGCGAAATGCATTGCGGAGTTTGTGCATACGTGGTGGCGGCACATCTACAACATGGTTGGGATAAAAGCTCTCAAGTTTTACCTCTTGGTACGCTCTTTCCATCTACGTATCCTGGTACTTCTTCATTCGTGACACTTGACGCAGGAATTCGGACATTTGAAGTATCTTACGCCGAGGCAGTCAGGTGATATCTGCCAGCAGTATCGGGCTGATGTCAAGGCTGGGACGGCAGAGGACGGTTCTTTACTTCCACTGGACCAGTAGGCGCGACATTGAAGACTTTTCTTGTTTGCTTTGCGTAGTCGATGTTCATGTATCTTGTTCTCTTGTATGTATCATAAGTTGTGCGTGAATATATTCGCGGTCATCGGATGCATGTCGCACGCCTCACAAGATAGCAAAGCAAAGCACTGCGATAGCATTAGCTAGATATGTACGAAGAGAGCAAGATATACACTAGGCAAAGCATATACAGTAGCGTGCAAGATCCAAGATGCAAAGTCCAATACGACAACAGGCCGCTCACGACAACGACGCAAGCAAGTTCTTCACCCAAGCATTCTCCTGCAGTGCCGGACCCGCCTCCTCAAAGCACGCGCGCAGTTCATTTAACTGAGCTTCCACATCATCTTCGCCCTCGTCTCCCATAACGACGTCTTCCCCATCCGTGCCCTTAGTGGAAGACCACTTCCTCAACAGCTGCTCAACAAGCCTGACACCCTCCTCAACGACCTCCTCCGGCAGCTCCTGATCCACATCCATATCGCCCTCCTTCTCTACACCACCAAAGTCCTCGAGCTCGGCAGCTTTGCGCCGCGCTAGTTGTACGACCTCTTCGGGGAAGTTGGCGAGCTGCGCGACGTGGATGCCGAAGCTCTGGTCGCATGGTCCAGGCTCGAGCTTATACAAGAGCGTAATGTCCTGCTGCTTCGCCCCGGCTGAGTCGACGTGCGCAACGACATGGTGGTTCGTTACGTGTGGCACCTCTGTCGCGAGTGCTGTTAACTCGTGGAAGTGCGTCGCGAAGAGGCAGAGGGCGTGGATCTCAGTTGCGATCTTTCTGTGGACGATGTTAGCGGGTGAATGAGATGGACGATAGGAAGAGGGCATACTCAGAGATGGCCCATGCGAGACCGAAGCCGTCGTATGTCGACGTTCCGCGCCCGAGCTCGTCGATGATGATGAGCGAATCCTTAGTCGCTGACTACAAGTCATGTATTAGTGCACCGACCAAAACTGATGAGAGCGAGACTGACCTTGAGGATGGTCGCCGTTTCAAGCATTTCAGCCATGAACGTCGAGATACCCTTCAGCTGACTGTCGCCCGCACCAACACGGCACAGGATCGAGTCAAAGATGGGTATCTGCGCTTCCGAGCAGGGCACGAATGAGCCGACTTGCGCCATGAGTGCGATAACACCCGCTTGGCGGATGTACGTCGACTTGCCGCCCATGTTCGGACCAGCTGCACGCAGTCATCAGCCTGACGGAGTATAACTGAGGGTGAGAATGGGAAAGACGTACTAATGATCTGGAACTCGCTCGTGCCTTTGACCATCTCGATGTCGTTCGGGATGAAGCTGATCTCGTCCTGGACCTCGAGGCATGGGTGACGCGACTCGCGCAGGACGAAGTCGCCCGCGCCCTTGTCGAGCATCTTCGGCTTGATGTACTCCTCCGGCGCATTCACGGCTGCGTGTGCGAGGCCGAGAATCACGTCCAGATGGGCAAGGACGACGTTCAGTGACTCGAGGACGGGGGTATAAGTCGCTGTAAGGGTGGTCGACGTTAGATATAATATTCAAGTTGAGTGAAGGGAAAGAGACATACCTGCAATGGAAACTACCTCCTTGACGAGCCCCGCCTGGGTGCGGCTATACGCATCGGTATTCTCCTTGTACTCCTCGGCGAGATCCCGCAGGGTCGATGTCCGGAAGTACACGCCCGCCTTGGTCGTTCCAAGTTCGATGTACTTCTTCTTGTTAGAGATAACACGAGCGTCCTGAATCGACCAGCTCAGTGTCATCTTACCTCAGATGGCGTAGGTAAAACACATACGTTCTTCGTTAGGCGGAAGCAGTACCCATACTGTTGCGAATTCTCGAGGTGCAGCTTCTTATCAAGCTCAAGCCCCAGATCGTCGCCAACGGTCGCATGCTCCTCGTCCAACCCATCCCTCACAGCCGTAAGCTTCTCCGCAAGCTCCTTCAACCTATCATCGTAGTCCGGCTTAATCACATAATTATGTCTCTCAAGCTCGGATAGATCTAGCGTCTGCTCAACCATCTCCGCGTACTTGTCCAGGCTACCATTGAACTCCTTCATTGGCGTGAGGTAAGTTTCCTGGATGAGCTCCTTGCCGCGTTCGGATGAAGGCTCAATGGCTTCCAGTCCTTGGGAGAGACCGGCGAGCTTCAGGACGGCTTGATATACGCGTACAACGTCTTCGAGCGAGGCGGCACCTTTTTGGAAGCGCTTGCTGATACGTGTTAGGTCGGGCATAAGCTTCATGAAATCATCCTGGAGCGTGCGCCGAGAGTCGGACTGTTCGACGAAGACCTCGACCAAGTCCTGGCGCTTTACTGTATAACAAAGTCAATATAACCAGTATGCAGAAGGAGCCGATATGAACGCACGGATTTCGTGTAGGTTGACCAGTGGCTGCTTGAGCCAACTGCTCAACATACGCGTTCCCTGCGCTGTCCTGCACCGGTTGAGAAGGCCGAGTAGCGTCGTGTTCTTCATTCCGCTTCCCTGCAGTAATATGAGGGCGCGTAACAGATGGGCAGTGATGAGAACATACGGATCCGGTGTCGACAAGGTTCAAGGCACGGAGAGCGCTGGCGTCCAGCCGCATGTATTGACTCAGGTCGTGCGTTCGGATTGCCCATCCTCCGTGGTTTGAAGCATCAGTCATGAGGCCCAAGTACTGAATTACAGCGTTCAGCGCGCCAGGTGCCGTGGGTAATGATAGTTGCGCTGTATAAGAATGTCAAATACGCAGCTGGTATTGAAGAGAGTTGGACATACGGATAACACTCGACGCATCGGCGGATGAGGTAGATCCCGCTTCGGCAAGGAGGCGCGTAAGGTCTTCTGCGACGGACTTGTTCATGAAATCCGCTGTATACGGGTCAGCATTCATAGATATGCAGGGCAATATGCTAGGTAATACATACTAGGCTTGCGCTCGGTGATAACAACGCCGCAGCGCTCGAGTACCTCCTTGAGCTTCCGCAAGTCGATGTCGCGGTCCGTCTTACCCGACTGGGTACCCGTCGGTACAAGCGCCTCCTTGATTCCCAGCTGAATTACTAGCGTCTACACGTGTGATGAGCATGTATGACAGGCGTGAACGTAGCAATGCATCTGAAACGCACCTCTGTATTGGAAAAGGCGTCGTTTTCGACAAAATCGGCCACACCAAAGTGCCGCGCGCTCGTGTCTGCGAAGGCCACACCGATCGTGCGACTGCGTTCCTTTGCGGGTGCACCGGGTGTGGGTGCAGTGTTGGCGAGTTTCAGTGCCATGACCATCGGCGCGGAGACAATATCCGTATCGGCAAACAGCATGTCCTCAACCTGCTGCAGATTACCCGGGGATGCCTGCGCTGGACGTCAGATGAGCTTAGCGCTGGGAACCGAATAGGCACACCTCCTTATCAAGTCTGAACTTGGAAACTTTGCGACCGGCTGTCTCGGGTACCCATATCTCGACACGCAGTTGCTTGCTCGTTAGCGCCTCGCGCAAGAACGTAGCAGCGAGTGTTGGCTTGAGCGTAACGCTGGCTAGGCCTTTATCCGCGCGAGCGCCTGCGCCCAGATATTTAAGCACCGAGTTTGTGTGAAAGACATGTTGGGCTATATATTTCGCATCGGCGGAGTATGCGGCGTAGTAGTCGTCGGGGCTGCCTTTGCGCAAGAAGAGCCGCACGGTGCCAGTCTCTGGGGTTTTCGGTGGCAAAGAGTTGAAGAACGAAATGAAGCCCGGGTCGTACTCCTCTAAGTACAGCATAAGAATAGCACTGAGGTTGCATATGGCATATGATCATACCTGTTTCGTCCTTGTCTTTGCTGTATTGGAGAGACATCGTGGTCAGGAACAAAACTCGAGGCGCGTCAACGCGTCGCGACTGGACGCGTTGAACTAAACGCGGTCACGCTTCGTTTTGATTGCCGTAGGCGCCCAATCACCGGCTGCTCTGCGCAGTTCTTCCTGACGCTCACCCTTGCGCTCACCCGCCCAGGAGAGGATGCGCGTTTCTATATTTCAAAATCCTGTATCACGCCACATGATACTGTTCAACACGCCAATTTCATACGGCTCGACATCGCTCCTCGAGCAGTACGATTTTACGACACATGGTCTCTACGCCGCATGCGCCTATGGCCGTTCTGAGCTTTTATCGATGACAGCTGTACGTTGCTATCTCGAGGTTCACTAAAAAGGGATGGCCGGATCAATAACCCCGAGAACGACGGGCTAGTGCTCCGTATAATATTGTGCTCAAAAGGGATAGCCGGATACATACTCGACATAAAACACGAATCCGGTAGACACGGCCTGCTCTGTATCGCGCCCCGCAGTCCGTCGCCGGCGCGCGGGTAGGATCTTACGCGATGATTTATCCAACTCAGCTCGAATTGAAAGATCAAACGCGCGTCTCAGAAACAACGGTTCCTGCCAATCATTTCTAGTGCGGCCGAGGGCAGTCTGATGCCCGGATCGTATAAAGCCCCTAGCTACTTTCCTGGAGCCTCTATCGCGCAATTGTTCCCCTCGACCCCTCCTCATCCATACCATGGGCTCTTCATCTTCCAACTCGACACGTCCGCCGCCCACAGCTGACGTCAAGATCGTGCGCTCGTCCGACGGAGAGCACATATACGCCGAAGCGACAGGCGACCCATCCAAGCCGCACGCCGTGCTCCTACATGGGCTCGCACTGAGCGGAGCCGTATTTGACGAGTTCTGCGCGACCCCGAAGCTCCTGGAGAACTTATACATCGTGCGCCCTCCCTGTCTCGTCCAAGGAGAACCATATCTGACCACGCGCACCAACAGGTTCGCTACGATATCCGCGGCCACGGGCGTAGCGGCATGCCCATGTCACCCGAGGGCCACGCCTCGAAGCTCTATGCGGATGACTTCAAAGCCGTCGTCGACGCCTTCGAGCTCCGCAAGCCCACTTTGATTGGTTGGTACGTTCTCCTCCCATTCCTTACCTAATCGGTGCTAGCACGAGGCTCACATGTGATGATTTTCGCGCGCCACAGGAGTATGGGCGGTACGTGCTGATCCTCTTTCCCTTTACGTCGCATGCTAAACGCCTAAACCCTGAACAGGCATCATTAGTGCGGATATCGCTGCTCACCTTCCTGCCGATACGCTCTCTGGCATCTTCTACCTTTCGAGTGCGCCACACAAGAATGTGATCTTAGGCCCCGCAGCCGCGCCTGCGCTCGGTGCTGCCATTCAAGGATGTAGCAGTCCCAGTACGCTACTTGGCGCTCTCGTTGACTTTGCCGACGCCTGTATCTCTTCACCGACGCACCCTACATCTCCATACCATCTCCGCTGTCAACTCGTCGGTGCCATGGCATTACAACCAAACGATATGCGCGGGCTCATACTCACACGCGAGCAAGATTCAGCGCCGCTCGAGAAGCTTTTGGCAGGCGGGATCCCAGTTCTGGTGATGTATGGCACCGAGGACAAGCTTACGCAGGGAGGTGTCGTCGAGGACGAGATACGGAAGCATGCGAAGGAAGCCGAGTTGCTTGCTGTGCCTGGTGCAGGACATATGCTCTTCTGGGAAAAGCCGACGCTCGTCGCTTCGACTGTGGTCCGGTTCGTCACCGAGAGGGCACAACCATCATGAAACAATTCTGTGGTCGCTTTCTCGCCACTGCGAGCGGGGAGTTTATAGGAAGCTTCCCGGTTTGTTCCTTCTTGATTTACGGGATTCCGTGTATCTTATGCTGTATCATACAACAAGTCTATTCCATCCACATACCAAACAAATAAAGGATAAAGTAACGGTGATCCATGCGAAACTGGAATGATGAATCTACGAGACGAACTCTGACATGTCCTCCTTCGGACTCTTCGGCGGCATGCTCTGCAACCTACGCGACGCATCCGGCGCCAACTGACGCGCTTGCTCGCCGTGCTTGTTCTTATAAAACACGATCCCGCCTGCCTCATGCTCGTCTTCGATGAAGAGACATTGCGTGAAGGATCGCCAAAGAGCATAAGCCGTATTCTGTACGTTCATGAGCAATGAAGAACGACGAGATAAGTCGATGCGACGCACAGTTGAGTCGTAGTTGTAATCGCCTTGGAGCACTTCACGCACGTGCTTCGTGATCTCTGGGCCATTGACTGCCAGCTATGTCAGTCACAGCGACTCGACTTTGAGGTAGCACAAGTACGCACAGAACGGCGCGCCGACGAAAAAGTGGTGTGCAACATGATCATGCGAAATCTGCAGTGAGTGTTAAAAGATGCCTGCGAGGATCGCAAGACAATACTATGACGAACATTGTGCAAGAAGAAGCGCCCCATCCAGCCTAGGAGCGGTCGATCAACTGTTGCAGCGGCTCCGCGTAAGAACGTCCACTCAGATGCGTAGTAGTGAGCCTGCACGATGATCAGTCAGTCCCAGCGTAAATATACACGGACAAATAAGGCTAGACGCACGATTGTCGGGTCGCTGTGGTGGAGGTACGTGAACATAACGATCCAGTGGTTGGTCAACTGCCATTGCAGATCAGTTTGGACGGACGACGACCCATGAGGATGACAAGCATACCAAGTACGGCACGCCGTAGTACACGAGCACGGCTGTCCAGCCGTATTCCCGCCCGACAAAGATGAGCAGGATAGCCATACACGCTATGCCAATGTCTGACCAGAAGATCGATGCGCCTGAGGATTCGTCAGTTGTGGATGTGACGGGATGCGAATGAGACCTACGTTCATGATCCTTAAACAGCGGGCTGCGCGGGTCGAAGTGATTCGTCCCGGGTGGGTACATCTTCGCACCAAGAGTATTCTGAGAGAGATACAGCCACCATCCCCTGCGAGATCGGTTAGTAACTGTGTCGCTCAAGACGACGTGTGAGAGCACTGACATGCCCTGCATGATGAGTACGCGTAGCAGTGTGAACAGTGGTGTCTCTTCGAACACCTCTGCATAATCCGCCCTGCGCGCTTCCTTCTTTGGTGGAAGACCGAAGTCATCCCTATGGTAAGGTACGTAGTTCTCGTCGCGCTCAATTGAGCCGGTAGCTTTCTATAAGCGGAGATCAGCTGATGCACATACATGTAGAGAAAGGTGCCCGTGCATGATGCGCGTGATGCGTAGAGCGCCAGGCGAAGTAGGGAATCAGGAGAAACTGTGAGGCGATGTTAGCCTGAGTAAGGAAGTGCAGATCAAGGAATTGATACGTACACTATGAAGTGTGAAGCCAACAGTGTTGTTCACCGATGTCGAGTGGAAGAGTGATCCGTGTCCTGCCTACAGTTCCTTGAGCGAATAGTTCTGTATATGGATTGCAAACGCATACGTCGTGTCCTGCGTAGGCGTTAGACTTGGATCAAGCACCAGGATAAAACACTCACCCAAACAGAATATCCCCGCCCACAGCAACCCTTGGAACCACCAGTACGCCCCCCACAAGGCCACCTTCGCGACAGATCTCAGCCACTCCGATCCAGTCCATACCGCAGCTAGTTGAGCTGTCGATGAGATCCGCGTCGCTAGAACGAAGAAAGCCAAGGAAAATGTAACGTCTCGTATGACATATGCCGTGGCACGCAAGGGTTGCTTCCGCAGGAGCTCTTTGGGTACGGCAGAATGTATGTCTTTGAGCGTCGCTGTCGGTGGTACAAATGCTTTGCGCAAGCTACCTCTGTGGTATCAGTCTTCATAACCTATAGATACTAGAGTACATGTGGACAGACCGTGCATCGTACTCCGGGCCATTGGAGAACATATCGCTTGAGTGCGAGAGAAAGATCGGGGAAAGGGAAAGTGGGCACAGAGCGAAGAGGGTCCCACCATTTTATGGTTCATCGCCCGCCGCGATATACACAGGCTGTAGAACCGCCGAGACGAAGGATCACGGAGTGTCATGTATCATGGAGGGAGGCCCGCAGTAACCATGATAGTTTCGAGCGCGCGGTGACCGAGATCGAGTGGTGGTGAAACTGCAAACTGCGAATCCCGCCGCTTTGGCCGTGTACTGGACCGAGCAACCGTACATATCTTGCACTTGAATTAGCTGTAGCAAAGTGACGTACGTGTTTATTACTTACAGGCAATCGCTTTTGGAGATGTACAGACACAAATGGATATCGGGCGATCCCACAAAGCCTCTCCCATCAGAAAGTGTTCCAGTCCGACCGTGCGAGTACAAGACTAGTCTGAGCACTCCAAGACACGCAAAAAAGCGCGTTGCACGGTTGTCGTGCGAAACATAGCGCTGATGCGCTTGATACGGTTTGAGCGTGCTGTATGAGGGCATGTACGCATCAGCGGGCAAAACCCACAATAATATCGGGGGTGAGATCCGGGTCTGATACAGGTCTCACGGTCGTCGGAGTTGGACCGCTCATGATACAGAGTCTCTGGTAGGCACTAAGCTCTGCCAGTATAGCCGGGGATGTACTTAGCAGGAGTGCGATTCATGGACGTGATGTCGAAGAACAAAGCACAGCATATCGGAATCGCGTCTCAGCGTGGCGACGCGTCGCAACTTTGCCCAGGATCGCTCTACACTGATAACCTATCCAGACAACAAAGAGACGCTGTATGCCTCCAGATCTGCTTGAGTGTTGTCTGGACGTATGATGCCTGATGATTGGTGATATGAGGCTAATCGTTCGAAGGCATGCTCGAGCGGCACGGAAGCCCAAAGTGTGCCAGCTTAGACAACGTCCTAAATTTCGTCGTCCTTGTAGCCAATTCGATAGCTGAGTGATGCATTGGCACAGGGGCAGGTAGGCGAATTGAAGCTGTATGTATGCCGAATTCGCGCATGGGCGTAAGAGCACAACCGAGCACAACCTTCACGGCGCGCCGTCCTTATTAGGCTACACCATATGGCGCGAGCGCGGCCGCCGCCAGTCGCCGCCAGCCGCGCGCTTGCCTCCAACCACCATCGTGGTCTTGTCCAATTTGCATACACATATAATTGAACACTCGTACTCTTGCTCCGAACTCGCATGGAATGCACACCGCGCACTTCGACTTCCAAGGGTACTGCACGCCTCATGCATCATCATAAAGCAAGAATATCCTCACCGTAATTATCTCCATGCTACTGCCTGTGATAGCTATCGTCGTCATTCGGAGTTGAACTGAAAAAGTGTGCAGGAAAGTGAAGAATTAATCACGACCAATATGATGCCGATGCTTGTCATGGCTTGAGGATGCCTTCCGGAGAACGGACAACCGAGGTCGTCGCTCTGCAGACGCATCTTTCCTGGTGCGCCCATTCTCCTCCCCATCTGTGTTGAAAGGCTGCTCACGTGCGCACTGGGTAGGCTCGTCGAATGGCTGAGCTAGTAGTAGGACATGTGCTGGGATTGCTGTCATGTGTGGTCGAATAGTCAAAGCGCTTCCACCAGCCTTGACCAGTCCTGCCGTGAACGTGACCGAACTCGGGATGTAGTGCGGCTGTCGCATCATGGGGTTATGAACTAGTACGCTCCCAAGGCGAGCTTTCCTCGCCATGCTCATGTCGACGGTCAATCATTGACGATGAGTACATCAGCCGCATTCGCTACATGATCAACGATCCGGATCCCGCTGTAGAAGAGCATGGGTTAAAACTTACGTATCTGGATCGAACATCAAGTAAACGTCTCTACTCTTCAATGCCGAAGTCAAGTCACACCGCCGCAAGTACTGTAGTGCAATGTGCTTTCAAAGTCACTTTGGCAGAGCAGAGGCGCCAATGGTAGTTTGGTTCACCCCGCCGCGATCCACGCGATGTCTTGTGCGATGATGTGACACAACTGTTAGCTTCAGCAACGCGTACGTATCACACGTTCCAAGTCCGAGTCTGCCATGTTTGGTCACTCAAACCGACCAGATTCGAACGATTGTGAATGATGCGGCTCTGCCATGCGATGGGGAAACCCAGCTTGTTAACAGTGTCGCGCATGTCATGAGGATATGTCAGTGTCCAAGCGTAGCGCTTTCGGCGTTGTGCTGTCGGTGTCTCTGCGTCTCGATACTCCGTAGGATTTGTTCTAATGGGCTGGATCATATACGACAAACACTATCCTAGGCGATGACGAATGGGGGTCCGAAGATGTTCACGTTCAAGAACCTTCCCGCTCACGAATTCTTATGTGAATATAGTGCAGTGCTATTATGGTAACACCTAGATCCTTTCCTTGCCCTCCTGACCATATTACGCATGCTGAAAGCGGGACGCTCGCAGCACCGGCGACAGACGAGGTCGCGCCATCGTACTGGTGCTAATATTCCCGAGAAACCGTTCGTCGCACTCCCTCCGGGCCGTGTTGCCACGTAGTATATAAGAGATGTCTCGTCGACTCACTGTTGTCCCAGACTACTCATCCAGTCGTTCACACTCGTTGTGCATAACTCATCCGGACCATTCCTCATCAACTATGAAATTCACAATCAGCCTCACCACCCTTGCTCTCGCCGTTGTGGTGTTCGCCTCTCCTGTCAGACGAGGCACCTCCACACTACAGACGGAGATTCTACAGATCAGTAACGCGGCCGATGAACTCAACAACGCGATCACGCTTTTTAGCACCTCCCCGTCGCTGGTCACTGTCCTGGCGAGTAACTACCGCCCTTTCCTCACCACGCATAGACTAAGCCATACTACCTTAGCCCGTTACAGTAGATTTGACTGCACTTACGGGTGCCGTTACTGTGGCCACTACTGGTGCCGCTACCAGCGGGACCATCACTGCATCCAACAGCGGCGCCATCGTCTCAAGCATCACAGCGCTCGCGTCGCATATCGACAGTGCCCTCACAAATCTGGTCTCTGCGCGCCCCGACTTCAACTCACTCCTTGTGGAGCCTTCTATCACTACGACAGAGGCAAACCTGGCGCTTCTTCAGACCGCCATGACCGCCTTCGAAGACGCCCTGTCGAGTGAACTGGTGAGCTCGAGTATATCTAGGAGTAACGATATGACTAACATCAAGGTAGCCGGCGGTAACACTGGCCATTGACTTTGACTCGATAAACAATCCCGTCACAGCAGCTATCAACGCCTTCGGGCTCAATCTTGGATTGTGATTCAACCAAGCCGCAGTGGAACGTCCAGTTGCGTTGACTCCGAGTCCGCGCACCAAGTTCAAGCATGACTTCTTTATCGCTTTGAAACTGTAATCTTCTGCTATGGCTTATTCGATGAAATACACTTGGGGTTCAGCGTGGGGATTGGTAGCCGCGGGCGTCGTGAGTGATGCATCGGTATCATGAGCAGTGTACCAAGCATACTACATATCTTTCGAGGGGTGACTACGAGCAAAATGTAAGCAAGGGGGACGTCTACAGACCTTTTGCCTCAGTATAGCACGCAGATTTCCTCGCGAGTGCTGAGCCTGACAAATACCTGCACCTCCCGCGGCCACGCAGACGCAGACCCGCTCTTGCGACGTGGGTGTGAGTGCAGATGCGGGTGCGGCGAGACGTTCCCACAATCGTTGGGGCATGAGCACAGGCGTGTTACAGTAAATGGCTGTGGCGCGCTGTTGGCCGAGTTGTTTTAAACTTGAAGGTCGGAAAGCTCTCGATGACCCGAATCAACCGTGCATTGCGTACGCAACCTTGCCGACTCGCGCGCAGGCGTGATAGGTTTAATTTGACCCTTCGATCATAAGGCAGTATAGTAGGGATAGTGAGGCTCATCAGGGTAGGACAAACAACGGAACACCATGTGTATTGAGTCTGCACATGGGTGTAAGAGCACAACTCGATGCGCCGCCGAGTCTCGCCAAGTCTGAGTGAGGCGGCTGCCGGAGCGGCCCGCTCGCCCGCGCGTTTGTCTCGAGCCAGCACCACGCTCTTGTTCAGTCTGCATACATATCCAATCAAACACTCGCACGCTCGTACATTTCATTCGCATTTACTCCTGGAACCGAAAGAGAGGTGTATCGCGTACATGGAGCGTACGATACACGACATGCACTGAAGACCTAAAGTTCCAGCTGGAGTCGTCTCCATGCTTCTACTGCCATGGCCACCTCGACTGTTGGTCGCAACACCGAATATATGAGAAGTGGATGAAGGACGGAAGGACTGTATACGACCCAATCGCGCAAGGATGCCTCGAGGGTACGGAAGTCCTTCAACGCAGCTTGTCTGGTGCGCCTGTCTCCATCTTCATCGCGTTCAAGATTCTGACCATTCTCTATCAGTCATTCGCCAGTCTTGTAGTGTCCACAACAAAGGTTTCGCATCATATCCCATGAGACCATGATGCCACCTCTGCAAATTCTTGACGTGTCATGCGGTCGCAGCCGATGGTTAGGCAGATGTGCGCTCCAAGTCCGTCGTTCCCACCAAGCATTCGTCCTGATACACACTCTGACAGATACTGATTGACGTCGTAGATCTTAGTCGTGTTTGTAACGGGATCACTGTCGCCATGAATCCAGGTGTATGACGGCGTGGGTAGAAGTTAGTATATTCAGTACAGTACCAACTTGAATGTGTGTGATCTCACGATCATTCTCAGACTCCTTCGTTAGAGCTCAAGCTACACCGCTGCAAAGACTACCGCACGGCGTGTTTCTGATCAATTTGGCGCAGTGGCATTGACAGTCCCTGTGTCACTACGCGAGCGAGTGCGTGTACGCTGCAAGATGATTCTTGTGTCTGAGGCTAAGGCTCATCGACTTTCAGTACTTCAGTAGCCACTGCTAAACGATATTACTTTTACAAGCTTGGTCACCACATTCTGGACTGTCAAGACGAGAACAAGAGCACGAAGCATTGGGCGCATCATTCTTTGAACAGTCCCTCAATCGCGCATTCCTATTGCATCCTCGTTCAGGGTCGTCGTGGAAGGACAGACAAACGGAAACCTGTCCATGAACTACTGCGAGTCATTATCGCTCTCAGCCAATCCACGGCAGTAATGCACAAATTTGCTTGTGCGAAACGAGCAACTGTGCGTACTCAAACAAGGCGGACTTGGCTTATCAAGCGATGCTCTCCTGGGAGCTTGGGCTGTCCCCGCCAGTATCAGCGTCGCGCATTATATCATTGCCATCATCCATGTGCCTGTGTCCGAGCCCCATGGTGTTTGCGCGACGCATGCACAAGCGCTCTCTTCTATCGATGTAAGTGTATACATAGGAATATGTGTTCGCGAACTGGATAGACGACGTGCGATTCCCTATGAGAGCCACACGTTCAAAAACCTTCCCGCCCATCATGTGCTTGGCAAACACATTGCCGTTTTACTTTACAGCTCAGCCGCGCTACCAGGGTGACACTCAGACCATTCTCTCCTGTCATCCTGACAGGGACCCGTATGCTGAACGGAAAGGGGGGCTCATGCACTGCCAACTGGTTGACAGAAACGGCGATCGATGAGGTTGCGCTACCATGTTGCTCTCAGCGTCGCCAGCTGAAATCGCCGGTCGCACGTTCACATTTGACTGTCATGTCTGGCATATAAAGACGAGTTGACATCCTCGTCGAATCTCCAGACTACTCATCTAGTCTACCACACTCATTCTACAGGACAGCTCACCCCAAGCATCTAGTTGCCTATTATGAAGTTCGACGCCAGTATCACCGCCCTGGCTCTCGCCGTCATAGCCTTTGCCGCTCCCGTCAAGCGCGACCTCAAGTCAGTACAAACAGGGATTATGGCCATCAGCGACCAGGCCGATGCTCTCAACAACGTGATCGCTTCATTCAAAGCGTCTCCATCTTCGCTCACTGCTCAGGCAAGTACTCGTCTTCATCTCCTTCTTACGCAGAGGCGTTGACCTGTTATTCTCAGCCCGTCACAAATGACCTGACGGGTCTGGTGGGCACCGTCGCGGCCGCCACGGCAGACGTGGTGACCAGCACGGCTTTCACTGCCGGCCAAAGCACCAAGATCGTCTCGAGCATTACAGCGCTTGCGTCGCACATCGACACCGCCCTCACGAGTCTCGAGGCTCAGCGCAGCAGCTTCAATGCAGACTCCCTCGAGCCCTCTATTGCCACCACAGAGACTTCCTTGTTGCAACTTCAATCGAGCTTGACCAGCTTCGAGAACGCCTTAGCGGCCAAATTTGCCAAGGTAAGCATAAACTCGAGTACATTTAGGAGTAAAGGCATGGCTAACGTTGGAGTAGAAGAGCATACCGGCAATGGATGAGGCAATTGACTCGATCAATAACGTCGTCACCCCCGCTGTCAACGCCTTCGCGTCCTAGTGTCATCCACGACTCACCGGCCTTCATGAGGTGTTCGGTCGAGACTATTACTCAACTGGCAGTTTGGGTCATGAGTAAGCCCCCGTTCGGCAACCGTCTTTCGGCCTAATGTTACGTGGCGTCACTTTTCACGCACGTCTCGTTCTTTTCTCTCTGGGCTCTCGTTGCGATGATGTCTTCTGCTTGGGTTCATTGAATTACATATATGTATGTGATGTGATGTAGTTGAAAGCCGAGAGTGATCTATACGACCACATCGAGGCTTTGGTGTACTCATCGAAGACACAAGTCTGAATTGCCTGGGGACTCGGACCCGACTTGTGAAATGCTTCGCTGAAGAGAGCTGCCAAGACTTCAGCTTCAACATTCGACAACTGTGTTGTCCACAGCACCGAGACTCGAGCAAAAGATACGCAGATGCAACTAATTTGTACCCAATTTGACTAGCGAGCCTCGCATAACACATCCACCGCGCCATGAGAGCGGGAAGTAAGGTTGACGGCAAAGCCGGCCCGCGCTTTTGCCACAACGCGTGCCAGGCCGGCGGCTCCACTTGCCTTGTCCCCTCACGATGTCCTCCGTGAGCACGCCCGAACACGCCTGAGAACAAGAAAGAAGGCTATACCGACGTCATGTACCAGTAAGTCATAATGCCTGGTGTTCACTTCCGGGTACGTTCCCTGCGTTATGATTCTGTCCTGCAGAAGGATGACCCCAACTCGTAGCTGCCCGACCCGCCATCGCCATCACATGTCGCGCTCTGCCGTCGGTGCGTATACTCCCAACATTCAGTCAGGCGGCAGGTGCCTGAAAATGGGGTAGCTACGCACTCCGGGATTTACAGAATAACTCCAGAACATCGTTCGTGCGCTGCATGGCGATGAGAATATAATTATCTCAGCGGCCACACATGGAGTAACGCCAATATGCGCTATCAAACGATTTCTAGCAAGATCTACGATATCGGCCAACTTGAACTGGCTCACGCCTCTCGACCGCTAGCGGCCTACGCTCTAGCTCTCGCAAACATATCTTCACTGCGCATATTGCTTACTCCCCGCTCCCACCACCGCCTTGCTCGTGTCGTGGCTCAATGCCCTCTACCCCGATGCACTCTGCTCGTGCACTTACACAGGCATATCGATCCCAAGCGAAGGCGTGAACCGGCGGGCGCGGCGATAACGTGGCATGCAGTCGCCACATTTTCCCTCGCTCGAACGCTGAGAGTGACCTTGGTCAACTGTGTGCCGTCTGATAGAGACCCTGAGGTCTGAGAAGTGATCTGTCGGTGTTCTTAGGCGGCCTATGTGCCGCACGTCCTGGTTCGCGGGCAGATTCAACAGCCGAGGACTCCATCTCACAATGAAGCTGAGTGCTGCGTCTGAACTTGTGGCATAACACATTGCAATGGGAAGGTATGCCACGGAATTGAGTAGAACGCTCAAGGTTACGGAGAAGAACCGATGTATGCCGCATCGTTATACCGCACCGGAACAGGAGTCCCGCTTATACTTTTTGACAACACCTGTGACCGTCAAACGAAGGCATTTGGATGACCCATGGTCGTTCCCTTCGAGTCCAGAGTCGGTCGCGGCAGGTCCTCGGGCGGGCATATTCTATAAGATCCATTCTGCTCCCAATACAGCATCTGAAGCTACTGGATCGTCTTGCATATCCATTCTACAGGAGCGTCTCATCTCTACCCATCCATGCAGATCTTGCGTTACCTCTTTGGCTTCTCTCTTGCTCTCGCGGTGTCCGCCACACCATCCAAACGCGACCTCACGTCCCTCCAGGCGTCACTCGCGTCCATCAGCTCTCAAACGGACGCGCTCAATACCGCAATCGACAACTTTAATCAGAGTATGACGATTACCAAGGCTCTGGCAAATGTCCCAACCATCCTTCATTGTGAGGCAAAGACTGACATTGACCACTCTTACTAGACCATGGACACGACTATCAAAACGCTGTCCGGGAGCATCACGCAGGCCAACTCCGACGCGAGCGGCAGCGACACTTTTGGCATCGTTGATAGTGTCACGATCCTATGCAACGTCTATTCGATTATACCGAAGCTCGAAGCCGCGCTTCAAAACCTCATCGACCAGCAATCTGGTTTCACTCTACTGCACTTACTTCTCGCACCTATCGCTCTTCTCATCGAGGCAGACCTGCTGGCCGTCAAGACGGCCGCGGCCGCCTTGGAGAATTCCATGCTGAACAAAACGCAGGTGTGTATTCGTCTCGTTGTCCCCGCCCGCGTCACCCTGATCCCCTTTCTTCTAGGGCGTACAAGTGCCGATGCAGAGTGCATTCGATGAGCTCAGTGCTACGATTGATAATGCGATCAGTACCTACTCGCTTCTGGGGTTGTTGAAATGAAGACCATGCATAGCTGATTGATATCCTTGAACTGGCTTGACATCCGAGTCGCGCATGCGCTCCTAGATAGCACGCAGAGAGAAAGGCGAGCTCAGCATTATCTGCCGTCGTGCGCATAAGGTTCGAAAGCGATAGTGGACTGTCGTACATGTAGAAAGCACTCTGCGTGGCGTCTCATGGGAGAGCGAAGCAAGCGACCCTCGATTCACATGCAGCCGAGCCGAGCCGGACCGAGATCATCTTATCGCAATCTTATCAGCCAGTCATGCTAATTCGCGTCTCACCGAATTCTTCTTGCTTTCAATTTCCTACTTCGATCTAATTACTATGGGCCGTGGCGGAAAAGTACCATACATAACAGATCTCGCCTAGTCCTCTACTTATGACTCTCTCAGCGAGGACGCGGACGCGGACGTGGCCGAGGCGCACGCTCGAATGGTCTTTCGCGCGAGGACGACGGTCAAGCGAACCGTACAGGGCGCGATTGAAAGGACGTATGGTCCTCATCTGCAAGACGTCGTACTTTTTCGACAGCGAGGGCATTTCGTACGCGTTTTACTTGCTCAAGGTGTATAGTCCATTGACGAAGGTTCCGCCCTCAGAATCCGTAGGGCGGCGCGTCGCGCTATCCGTCTTTAGCATATTGCCGTCGCGCTTTGGTGAATACGTCACAGTCGGTTGCTGCTTCCTGAGTGACTAAGGTCCGTCGTACAGAGCCGTAATCTTGTCATGTCGCCCTAACGTTGAATCACAGTTCAGGCCCTCCAGCTTTTGTCATCCGAGTATGGTAGACGTGTAGCACCTGCGTACGCTCTTTGCGCAATCCCGCCTTCCCGGTATACTGGAACACCTTCAGAGAAGATCGTCAAAGGTGCGGTAGCCTGTTCTGAGCCCGGTGAGCGGCAGGAAAATGGGGAGGCGTCTGGGGTGCACAAGCGATGGGATGAACACTCGCGGCGGCGGAAAGCCTGGCGTGTGTTAGTGTGGACGGTGTGGACGGCGGACTGCAATCATAATGCCCTCTTCAACTCTCTCATGTGAAATACAATACAGCACTGGGTTGTGGGCAGCCTACAGGTCCTGTTCATGGCCGACACTGTCACCGGGATCCGGAATAATGCCTTCTCCTCATCGCCCCCGACCACCGACGTCCAAATGACAACCGACAAGACGTCCAAACAACTGCGTGCATCGTAATACCATTTTACAAGAGATCAATGACTATGCAATAGTGAAATACGTCTAAACGGGGACAGCGATGGCCTTCGAGCTCGACGGGGGGAAGTTTGAGAGGTGAACATTCACCAGCTTCCAGCCGGCTTCCTCCATGAGAACCTTGACCTGAGTAATGGTGCGCTCCTGGCCATTAAGGGTGTTCATGACCTGGTTCAAACATGAGTTGCCCTGGTAGGATTTAGGCTTTGTGCGCAAGACATACCTGAATGTCTGTGAAGTACGTGAGTGCGCTAAATTGCCCCAAATTGGGGAGTAGAGGCCTCGGTGGTACCGGACGCTGAGCGCCGGGGATACTCTCGGTTTCGTCCTCGATGCAGGCATAGGGGATGAGACTATCTACGATTACGAGCCTTGTCGAAGCCTTTGCCGCAGCACGCAATTGTTTCAGGATATCCAAGCAATAACCGTCGCTCCAGTCGTGCAATACCCACTATACTCGGCTTAGCCTTCTTTAGCGATATGCAGGGTTGGGGTGGTTGCTCACGCGGAGGAAAAAGACGTCTGCATTCTTTTGCGGTTGCTCGTCGAAGAAGTCGTGCTCTAGTTATAGAGGAATTAGCGTGAGGTTCAGGAAGTTTCACAGCGTAATGTCACCTTGCAGAAGTACGCGTCCCTCCTTGAACGCAACATTCTTCGCCCAGAACTATTCAGGTGCATCAATATATGTCGTGCAGCGTGTTCAGTTAACCAACACTCACTGTAGCAGCTTCTTTTATGACCGCCTTGCGATCTTGGACGACGAATCTGAATTTGCGATCCTTGAAGGCGTCAGCAAGCACCATGCATTGAGACCCTACTCCTCCTCCAACATCGACGATCAGGGCATCATCAGCAAGATCTTTCCAATTAAACCCTATCTCGCGCAGTGAGTATCACTGCAGACTGGCGCGGCTTTGCATAACTGACCGGCAATGGCAGCGTCAGGTGCCACACGGCGACTAGCATCCATGGTGATAGTGAATCGGGCGAGACGCTGCTCGTTTCCTTCAATTTCAAGCCATTCGAAGGCCGACAAGTCCGTCTTGAAGGCGATGTTCAGCGCCGTCTCCGTCGGTTTACCTGATTTGGCGTATGGGGGGTCAAACATGGCTTCCGACATGTAAGCCGCGGCCTTCATGCACTCATCCGTGCTTGGAAAATGGTAGGCAAATGTGCGCTTTTGAACCGGAAAAGTATAGACGTACCAGTGCCCGACTGCTGCGGCCCCGCCCAATGATCTACCGCTGTGCTTTGCCTCAGGACTGGACAAAATGACGTGTCAGCGTTTGCCTCGGACTGAAGGTGTCAGAATTCTCAGGCTCCTACTTTGCGATGATGTCCTTGACGGCTACATTCGAATTCAGTAGTGAAGAGACGCAGTTGTTGGTGAACACGTCGGGCGAGAGCTCCACGAAAATATAATCTGTAGCCAGGAGACGCAAAACACGGGCTAGACGGTCATGAGCTCCATCCACAGCAAGGACAATATATACTGGCTCATACCGAGTTTCTTAGGAGAGATGCCTGATACCTTCGCAATATCATTTACATGAACACCCTAAGAATGCCGTTAGACTGGCGATTCGCATCCCGCATTGGCCAATTGAAGTGAAAGCTCACCTCTTCGCCCGCCTCATGACAGATCTCTGCGACATGGGCTCGCGCCGCTACACCGAGCGAGGCTGGAAGCGCAGCCTGTGTATACGTGAGTACGAGTTTACTCAATTTGCTGTCAATGATACTTACCGAGGTCGCGACAGTCGTCAGGGTGAGAGTGGGTGGACGGGTGGCATTGATAAGCTGGGAGGCGGCAGCGACAAGAACAGAAATGGACTCGAGAACCGCAGGTATCATCCTTCCAGCCTCAGACTCTCTGGACCATGGGCTATGTGAAGATGGGAATGCGACTTCCCTCGCCTTTGAATCAGGATCGTTCGGCTTGCCAGCCTCAATGAGGGCTTCTTCGATGCGGGCGATAGAACCTTGAATTATGGCTGCAAGTCCCTTGATCTCTCCCAAGGATTCGTGTACCGTTGTCCTAATTCCAGTCAGATAAGCGGTTCCAGTACACGAGAAGAATGTACTTGCATCTTTGGAGGAGAACACGGAGAGTACGAGTATGCAACCTATCTTAGCGATAGCAGAGAGCAGTCGCGACAGGCAGGATTCACCGTGATGCCGGTATAAGAAGGGTCTACTGCGAGGCACCTGATTCAACTACCTCCCCGAAAGCACCGCGACCGCCAGTCCTCGGAAGTGTTTCGGGTGGAAATTGCCTACGTTCAATCACTCGGGCATCTCGCATGACACTGCGTTTTGACGCATCGATCAGGATCCAGCCGGTTAGCGCGATTTTAAGACGTATCCAACACCGGACTTCTGGGCACGGGACACAGGGACGCTGGCCTTGATGGTAGAACATCCGAGATGTCCATTCGAACTCCTGCCCGGCGATGTTCTCTCTGACACCAGTGGATTCACTGATGAAGAAGATGTCATCCATGTCGTGTCATTGAAGCAAGTTGCTGCATTACGAAGCTGAACGACAACGCAACTGCAAGGATATGCATACCGACGCGCCCATGATCGTACAACGCCACGATTGTCGACACGCCGCGTTGTCGCTTCAGCAACATACAGTCAAAGTATAGAGCCTGAAACTTTTTAAAAACTTCGAGAATGCATCTCTCAGTTAATGGGTTGCAATGATTAGTACGGCCGGGCTGTTCAAGACAGTGGTCACCATGAAGGATGGCGCCGAGATGCGGGAAGATGCGGTCTGTCAGAATAAGTATGAAGAGCTCCACCATAATTTCTCGTATGCATCCGTAGGCTTGACAGCCGCTGGCTATTGATGAGGCACACAACGCAAGACATATCTTGGTTGCAACCGACGAGGTGGAGGGCTGAAGCAAGTGACGGTTTCAACTTCAAGTCACCGCCGCGCGCGCGGGCAGATCATCTAGCCTTATCTTATCAGCGCGCCTACGTACAAGCGCGTCTCAGCTTTTTACTCCCATCATTCACTCACCATGGGTCGCGGCGGAAAAGTAGAGCTCTTCCCTCATATATTCTGCCAAATATCCTGAACACTACTCTCTACAGCGAGGACGCGGACGTGGCCGAGGCGCGCGCTCAAATGGCCCTACGCGCGAGGGCGACGGCCAAGCCAACCGTACAGACGTCCTAGGCGCGAACGAGATGCACAACGCGCGCTTCGAGGCGTACTACACCCGTCAAAACCTCGTTTCTGACGAAGAATGGCCTGAACTCCTCAAAGCTGCGCGCGCGCCGCTGCCGACGACGTTCCGTATAGCTGCAGGTCGCGAGTGAGTACTGTTTGAATCTGTGATCGACTGGAGAGGGTAGAGTTGACTCAGGCGGAAGGACGGCACAGGTACTCAAGGATGCGATTGAAAAGACGTACGTGCCCCATCTGCAAGACGTCGTATTTGAGGGAGAGGCCGTTGACCCGCCGAAGCAGCTTTCATGGTACGCGTGCTACTGTATGATTCTCTGATGAGTTTCTCATTGCGTTTAGGTACCCCGGAGGATTAGGCTGGCAATTCAACGTCGCGAAGAAGGTCCTCCGCAAATCGCCCGAGTTCAAGCGCTTCCATAGCTTCTTGGTGTACGAAACCGAAGTGGGGAACGTTACCAGGCAGGAGGCCGTGTCGATGCTGCCGCCGCTGTTCCTCGATGTTCAGCCGCACCATAAGGTTATGGATATGTGCGCCGCGCCCGGGTCCAAGGTACTCTTATTTTCTTATATCAGACATAGAGCGTGCGCCTAATACAATACACCGTACAGACGTCCCAGTTACTGGAATTCCTGCACGCGTCGACCGAGCCTGGCGCGCAGAGCATCCCTCCGGGTCTCCTCGTAGCGAACGACAGCGACTACAAGCGCGCACAGCTCCTCATCCACCAGTCCGCACGTCTGCCCTCGCCCGCGTTCCTCGTCACCAACATGGACGCGTCCAACTACCCGACGCTCTCCCTCGGCACTTCCTCGTCGTCATCATCAGCTTCTACAGCGACGAAGAAGCCCAAGATGAAGGGTCTTCCCGCCAATACTACGCCGCTGCTCTTTGACAGAATCCTCTGCGACGTGCCCTGTTCCGGCGACGGTACGTTGAGGAAGAACGTTGGCATCTGGAAGACGTGGAACCCGATGGACGGGAACGGCTTGCATGGCTTGCAGACACGCATCTTGTCGAGGGCGATGAGGATGCTTGAGCAGGGAGGACGGATTGTGTATTCGACGTGCTCGTTGAACCCGGTGGAGAATGAGGCTGTGATTGCAGAGGCGTTGAGGACCGTCAAGGGTACGCGATGTCTCCATCCTAACTCGTTACACGGTACTGACGGCATTATAGGTTTTGAGCTCGTTGACGTCTCTACCCACCTCCCTTCCCTAAACCGCGCGTCCGGTTTGCACACCTGGGTACCAGCAACAGACAGACAATCGACCTTCCACACCACCTACACTTCCTACATCGATTCCATACCCGAAGACAAACGCGCATTTGCAAAGATGTTGAAGAGTCATTGGCCGCCCAGCGAGGAAGAGAGGGAGGGGTTGCATTTGGAGAGGTGTATGAGGATATACCCCCACATGCAGGATACAGGAGGGTTCTTCGTTGCTGTGTTGGAGAGGAAGGCAAGGGTGAGGAAGGAGGGTGAGGGAAAGAAGATCGAGAAGAGGAGTGCGGAGGAGGTCGATGGCGCTGGTGCGGAACCGGCGGGGAAGAAGCCGCGGTTGGAGGGCGACGAAACGGCGAAGGAAGCGCCGGCGGACGTTGCTACTGCTGCTGCTCCCGCAGTCGATGAGAGCGCGACGGCGGAAGGAGAGGCTGATGAGGAGATGTCAGGCGAGAAAGAGAAGGAGCCTACGCCCCCAGCCGCAGATGGCAGCTTTAAAGAGATGCCATATACCTATCTCGCGCCAGACGACCCGCTCGTCGAAGCAGCCATGTACGTCTCGCATATTCTTCCTCCGACCATTCTCCTGTCATACTGATGCGCTCTCTACAGCACTGCATCTTGCCTTCTCCCTGCCTTCCCCCGACACAACCTTCTAAAACGCGGCCCAGGCGGCGAAATCGCCCGTTCGCTGTACCTAACCAACGACCTCGTCCGAAGCGTAGTGGATAACAACGACTTCGCGCGTATCCGCTTGATGGCGGCCGGTACGAGGGTCTTCACGAGGCAAGAAGGCGGGTTCGGTGCGAAGGGTGAAAAAGCAAAGGCGATGGAAGCCAGTGGAGCCACGGAGGGGCAAGAGAGGAGAGGCGAGAGACCGTCGGTGTGGAGAATGCTTAGCGAGGGGTTGCCTGCTGTATTGCCGTTCGTTGAGCCTAGCTCGATTATTGAAGCGGATGCGGACGCGTTGAGGGTGCTCGTGGCGGAGTACTATCCGCTTTTGTCGGCGTTTGCGTCGGAGTATAAGGCCATTCTCGAGGGAAAATGTACGTCCTACTGCTTTTCCCCCTACTCCCACATTGGGGCGTTAACACGCATTGACGCAGCTCTCGGATCGCACGTATCCCGGTTCCGCATTCCTCCCTCGTCAACGCACGACCGTGAACTCGAGCTCTGCCTGCCGATCTGGCGCAGCGCGAACAGTGCGAGCTTGATGATTGACAAAAAGGCCAAGAGCGCGCTCAGCTTGAGAGTTTTTGGCGAGGATGTGAGTGTGGCGGGTAGGGAGGCAGCGAAGAAGGCTCAGGAGGGGAGGAAGAGTAAAGCGGCGACGCCGGGAGCTGAAGCTGATGCCGAGACGGCCGTGGAGGGTGAGGCGGTCGTTGATGGCGATGTGGCGGCGGAGGTGGGCGCGCAGACGTCTGCTGTAGCTGAGGGTGCAGCTGTTGCGCAAGACGTTGAGATGAAGGAGTAGAGCGCCCTTCAAAAACAAAATGTACACTGTACGATGCTACATCTGTAGAGTAGAATTAACGCGTGTTTGCGCATGTGGGTCCCCAGAACGCGCTCACGCGGAAGTTCGCGTCGCGCGCGTCGGACGCGTCCGGTTTGCTGGCAACGACCATGTCTCTCCTCTTAGCGCGTGCTGCGCGTAATCCTCTGCTTCGCGCCTCCACTTCTACCTCGCGCGTCTCGGCACTGTCTCTTCGGCAGTATGCTAAGAAGACGCATAAAAATACGAAGGATGCACGAGACATTAAGGATGCGAAGGACGTGAAAGACGTCGAGATCCCACCACGGGGCAAGAAGAACTCCATCCGGACCGACGCTCTCGTCTCGCACAGTCAACAAAAGATTCAAGATCCAAGTGCCGCGGCAGAGTACGACAAAGCGGACGAGAAGATGACTGCGGCTGTTGCATGGTTAAAGCGTGAGACGGCGCAGGGAGAGGCGAGGGCTGCCGGGAGGGTTACACCCGCGCTGTTGGATCCTGTGAGGGTTGTGTTGCCGGATACGGAGGGTTATAGGGTGAAGATTGAGGAAGTTGCTACTGTTGGTGTGAGGGATGGGAGTGTGTTGGTCGTCACTGTGTTTGAGCCCGAAGTGAGTGGCGCTTGCTTTCCTCGTGAAATGAATGGATGTTTAATGGGTTTACTGGACAGTAGAACTTGAAATCTGTTGAAGACGCTCTATACGAGGCACAACTACCCGGCGTTATCCCGCAGCGCGTGGACGAACGTACTCTTCGGATTCCTATCCCTAAACCTACCGTAGACGCGCGGAAGGCCGTCGCTGCGTCCGCGGTGAAGCAGGCGGAGGAGACGAGGCAGCAGTTGAGGAAAGCACATCAGGCGGGCGTGAAGAAGGGCAAGTTTGAGAGGCATTCGATCGAGATGGAGGAGGTAAGCGCCTCTCCCTCACATTTTCAGGGCCAAAAAGAATGCTGACGGGGTTGCCTGTAGTTCCAAAAGTTATTGGACAAGCATATCAAGGAGGTCGACAACATCTTGGCGGCTGTGAAGAAGAGCGCGGGCGTCAAGTAGCAGGCGTGACGCATCCTATTTGCTCAAAATACTATCATTATTGTCTTCTCCTGCATGCAGCTGCTAATTGCTCAACTCAACTCACTTCTGATTTATGCTCTCAGATAAGTGGTCATGCGTCTTCATATCGAGGTATTCAATGGCAGGTCGATTCCGGAGGAGTTCTGTGATTGACCCGCTGGCATTGAGTTGGTTATGCGGAGCCTGGACCTGGACTGCGACTGGGTCATTATAGCTGCACTGTGACTTGTGCAGTGTCTGAGGCTTGAGTGCCTCAGAAGATAAATCGCTTTGAGCGTCCATGAGGGAGTGATACTGGTATAGCTCACGCGCACCGGATGTTATTGCGCTTGCAGATATCACCGAAGGCGTCAACTACGAACTTAAGCGTCTGTCATCCGTCATCGCAGCCTGGTCGCACAATATGAGAGACTTCTCAGTCAAATTCGCAGCCAAACAAGCTTTGAGGACTTCTTGCGTCCAAAAAGGCTCTCTGCCCTCCTTGTGGCGCCCGAGCTCGCCGATGGGCACATTGTTCTTATCAACGTGCAAGCCTTTCGATGGGACGCTTTGATCCTTTCTGCTAGCGGACAAGTCTCTACAGTTCCTCTTCCGAACCTTTCCCTGGAGCGAGCCCTGCAACTGCAATCGCTGTGGATAGACGAGCTGAAGGGCCAAAGGGAGCGTGAGCAAATCATGGAGCTACCAGAGGATGCTGGTACCAGCTCTAACACATCGTTACAATCGAGCCTGGATGCTTCAGAAGCCCGGCATATAGAGGGAGTGCGCCAGGAAGGCACTCAGTTTGAGAGCCTCCTGGAACATTTGTGGACATGGGTATGTTTCTCCTGTCCTGGAGTTCGTTAAGTCAATGGAAATGGTAAGATGCAGCCATCGTTTTGTCATCAACCATACTGAAGTGACTTGTAGATGTATGAGAACCATCAACCACACATCACTTGGTGTCCCACCGGTCCCCTTAAGCAGTACCCCGAGCGTGCTCGTCGTGACGCAGCCCGCTACCCTCGGGCAGTCCAAGCTGCCAGGTACCGTGAACGAAGGTCGGCGCATTCAGCAACTCGTGGACGAGGAGAAGATCGCAGGCAAGGTTCTGAACGACGACGAGGCAGTTTTAGCTTCCGTCCGAGAAGTCATGAGCCATTACTCTTGGGTGCACCTTGCTTGTCTCGGATCGCAACGCAAAGCGCATTTCACCTCTACGACGGTCCACTATCTCTCGCCGAGCTCATGGGCACTGTAGCGAACAACGCAGAGCTCGCATTCCTCTCGGCGTGCCAGACCGCTACGGGCCACAGGACTGATCCCGAAGAGTCCATCCACCTCGCGGCGGGAATGCTGGCGGTCGGTTCAAAGGCGTGGTGGCGATGATGTGGTCGATTGGGGACAATGGCGCGCCCGTGGTCGTTGAAGCGTATTACGAGAAGCTTTTCGAGATGTGGAGGGCAGGCGCGGTTGCGAAGGGGCACACGGGAGCGGCGTACGCGCTGCACGAGGCTGTGAAGGTTTTGAGGGAGCGGGTGTGCGAGAAGGACTTTGCCAGTTGGGCCCCGTTTGTGCAGTTTGGTGTATGATCGCCTTATGCCTTGCAGTGTATTCGTACGATATCAGGCTTAGTAGCCATGTAACGTTCTTGAAATCGTGGATTCTCTCTTCGTACTTCAGGTCAACAGGTCAATATGATGTTTGCAATACTCTCGGCTGAGCGTAGGTAGTCATGGGTCGTTCGGTGGCAGCTTTGTGTGCATTTGATACTTTCTACAGAGCAGCATACATGATCGATATGAGATGACATCTCGCGTGCGGGAGTACGTATGTGCGGAGAAATTGCGAAGACTGAATGACAAGCCAGCAGACGTGTCGTGGTGGTTTGAGGCAAGTTGACGCGCTCGCGCCAAGGAACTGAACGCGATGCGCGTGGTGACGTCAGGATAGGCGCCACAGGTCTCTCGAACGCACAAAACCGGTTCCCCGCCTCACTCGAACCTCCACCACCATCACCTTTCTGCCCAGGAGATACCCTCGGTACGCAGCTGACCTTAGAATGTCCGTTCCCAACCGTTGGCTGACATGTTTGCGCAGAAACAATGGGCAACTCAAACGACCCGTCCTCCAAACACGACCTACCCCCTAAGAAGCCGCGCGAAGAACGAGGAATCACTGCCGAAGTGCACCCGCCCTTCTACAATGTCTCCTTCTCAACTTTCATGAACCTACTCGGCGCCGGCCTCTTCATCGTTCTCGGCGTGTACACCTATTCTGCCGCTCAATCCGCCCTTGGCCTTGCGCGAGGCGACAACACAGGCGCGATGCATCCTGCCATATGGGCACTTTCATGGGGCGGCGGCTCGTCATCTGCACCCTCAGCAAAGGTCAATGTGGATAACACGGAAATGGCCAGTGCAGTAGAAACACACGTAGCCGGACTCGCGTCGGCACTCGGTATGGGCCAAGACTCGGATCTCGCCTCCGCTCTCGCCGAAGTCGTTCGTGATCACGTCCCGCCGGCATCGCTCAGCGCTCTTTCAGCGCAGGCTGAGTCGACGGGTGGGAGCCGAGTCGTTGATGCACTTCTGGGCAAAGAGCCGGAGGCGACCGGCGTGGCGAAGGTCGCAGATACTTTGGGGACGGTCGTGGGGACCGACGATGCGCCTGACGCACTTGGTTGAACGTGGATGACGTGACAATGGACTGCTCTTTGAATCATTTGTACCACTACATCAAACGGCATATGGAAAGGGGTCATCACAATGCACTCTGAATATACTCTGATGTGGATCGGGCGGACTGTCTGCACTCAAAGTTGACGGTGATCTGGCGTATCGGGCCGAGTGCCACACCTCAGGCTGTCGTGTAAGCAGCACCCTTCATCTTGGATTGTAAGTCGTTGTAAGTCATCTTTCCAAGAAGAACACCCAAGTGGTGACACCTCAGGTATACATGAATCTTCGACTTTACCCAAACCCTTTGGCTATACTCGAGATCTAATGGCAGAGCGCGGTGCTGCTGCACGGGCGCGTGCAAAGGACTTTCATACTACTTTCTGCTATTACGCTGACAAGGTTACAAAATGCGATGACGGGATAACGATACACGATAAGAATACAACTGTTGGATACGTCATGTGCGCGTGAAGTTATGCGAGGGTTGAAAGCGGTACAGTGGTTGCGACAAGAGTTGCGGTACGGCAAGAGGGGCGAGATGGGATGGAAAACAACGGAGAATACAAGGAGAACACGAAGATCACTTGCGAAGTTCCGGGCCCAACGAGGATAGCAATGTGCAAAACTTCTTGCAAAGCAGATGGAAACGGGTGGGGGCGACAGGTTCAGACTCGAGAGAGAATGAAGACAGGGTTACACGGTGGGCTGGCTCCGATTGCGCCCTCTGATACCCAGCTCGCGAGCGCTTAGGTCCCACAGACGCAGACCGTTTACGTGCAGGAGGGAGATCGAATCGTACGCGGCGCTTTCCCCTCGCTGCTAGTCCCATTGCAGTGAGAACGCGCTTGAGTTCGCGAGGAAGAAATATGAACATACCGAGGACAGGACGGATGAATGGAACGAAGAGGATGAGGGAGATAAGGATGAACAGTGTGCTCTATGTGTCGAAATCAGCAAGAAAGCGGTAGGATCAATAAGTTGAAGTTGTAGACGTACGGAAATAGATCGCACGGCGCTGTATGCGCCACCCAGAAGATGCAGTGCCGTGCCTTGGAGGATATCTATCAACCCAAACCTCAGCTCCTCTCTGACCTCCTCGAGCGTTCTCGCAACGCTTGTATTTAAGTCGTGTGCAATTTGCGTAGCAACTTGCGTCATGGACTCGTTGAAGTCTGCAATGCCCACACGGAGTGAAGTAGTCAGGTCGGAGGCCAGCTGCGCGAGGGCGAGATGTTCTGCGTGCGTCGAGCGTGACAGGGCGAGATTCGACTCCGCCAGTGTCGAGAGAGATTGACTGGTCTATCAGAGCATCTGGTCAGCCGCATTGCAAGAAACGAAACACGAGCACGAACCTCCGTCGTGGTGGTCAACTGTCCGTCCAGCTCGCCCAGTCGGTCACCCAGGACCTCTGTGCGTGCAAAGAGCGGCGATAGAACTTCGGGACCGAGGCGCACAGCAACCTCAGACAACAGCTCGTCTGGAAGCCCTGACAGACGAGCTACAACCTGGGCGATGACTGATTGAGCGGCGTCGGCGAGACGATGTTCGTGAATCGCGACGGCTCGCGCAATCTCGTCTTCTGCACGCTGCTGTACAACGGCGGTGGAGGCTTGTGCGGAGGCTTGCGTCTGTTGAAATAGAAGGATGCTCAGCGCTAGGTACTGGGAGCGGGCGCGGAGTGCCAACACACGTTAGCCAGTGCTTGAAGTTGTGCGGCGCTCAAGTTCGCCATTAGGTTGAGCTGTTCTTCGCGCCAGGCGGCATTGCTCGCGTTTGCATGCTTGAGAGCGGCTTCTTGCTGGCGCATCGCAAACTGAAGCATGTCCAGGGACAGTTCTTCGGCAGAAATCGTATGAGTGCAAGGCAGTAGCGAGAGGGATGAGAGGGATGCATACCGGTGATGTGACTGCGACGATAGGCATCGCAAAGCTGAGCTGCATGAATTGCATGAGTTTAGATGCGCAATGAGTTGAACAATAGAAGATACGTACTTATCTCGCGGTGATATCCGGAGTAGCTCGTCCAGTATCGATCCGTCCTTGCGAGCGCGCTGAGCGAAGTTAGCTTTGGTACGATCATAGATGACACTTATGTACTTACTTCAGACATTCGTTGTGAGAGACACCCTCATGTACGTGTTCGGAAGCAAAAGAGGCGCACTCGGCGGGTACGATGTTGTCCGACGCGCTCTGTATCTCGCAGATCGCCATCGACACCGCCGCTGCGCTGTGTATCAGTGCCATCGTTTGGACTGGAAGGAGAGGACGCGCACCACGTTGCTGAGCTTTCTCATTTAGAACATGCTTATCGCAGCGGGATACTGCGAGACCAAAACATCCAGAGCGATAAGAGTACTTGTCAAGCAGCGCTGGCGGGTGTTCATTCGTGCTGTAGAATTATATGCTAAAGATCGCACCTATGTCGCTCTTGGTGAGCAAGCCTTCGCTTTTAAGCACTTCGAACTCCTCAAAGCTGGCGCGCACAGCGGGGTCTACAGCTGCGACTTCCGAGTTCGAGGAAGAAAAGATTCGGCTTGTCAGTGCATTCAGCGTCGACAAGCCGAACGCGTTGACTGTGTGCAAACACAGACAAGCCACAAGAAGAAGAGACGTGAGTACCTGCCCCGAGATAGGGCGCATAGCTGAGCGTCGAGCTGCGGTTCAATGAAAAGATGAAGGGAAAGGCGAAGACGATGGCGGTTGAATGCAAGGAATCCAAACGCGTCGCGCGTCGGGTCCGGCGGCTCGGCTCTGAACCGACTTGACGCGTGACGTCACGCTCCTTCTTCTTGGCGCCCATGTACCCTTTCCGGGGCCTTTCGGCTGCAAGGGAATAAATGCGCGGTTGGACACGGTCTCGTACACAGCTGTACTTTCTCTCACCCCCGACCACGAGGGTTGGGAAAACGGCAAACACATGGCTGTTTGGGAGAGTACGGGAAGTGGTATAAGCAGCTGACGATATCGGCCCCCACCGGCAACTTTGCCCCGAGCTGCCCGAGTGAGCGCATGCGCATATAAACTCTCGATCCAGCCCGCGCAGGGAGCCACACACCACCATGTCGGACACTACCGGTGCGCCGTCTTTTCTGTTGTGTCACAATGAATTCTTATCACAATGTGTGTACAGCGCCTCTCGTTGTTCACCACCTCAACCACTCGCGCTCAGCGCGTATTCTCTGGCTCTTGGTGCGCCCATCCGTGTTTTGCAGCCGAAATACCAGACCTCATATCTTCATTCAATAAATCAGGAGGAGCTCGAGGTCCCATACGAGATCAAGTTCTATAAACGTCAAGCCGACAAGCGCGCGCCCAAGGAGCTCAGGGCTATCCACCCGCTCGGCAAGTCGCCTGTTATCACTCATGGGGACGTGACCGTCGCAGAGAGCGGTGCTATTATTGGTATGTGCACTTGGATTTCGTTATTCTGTGATGATGCTAAGTGCTAGCTGGTGCTTTGAAGAGTACATCATTCGCAAGTTCGGCAACGGCAAGTGCCGCCCTCCGGCTTCAGGCGAGGTCGACGACTTGTACTGTGCGTCTTCATTCGACTCACTGTACTCTTTGTTCTCACACTCACACGCACGGGTGCTATGCAGTCTCGCACTATGCAGAGGGCTCGCTTATGCCGCTTGTTGTGAACAAGTACATCTACAGCCTTGCACCCGGCCGTTCGCCCTTCTACGTACGGCCTCTTGTCAGCATGGTCACCGGTTTGCTCGATGCCCAGCTCTGTGTTCCGGCGTTGAAGAACCATATCAAGCTCGTGCGTTTTACACCTCATTATCTTTTCTTCGTATCATCACTGACAGCTTGAGCGTGCGCAGATTGAAGGACATCTCGCGAAGAAGGGAGACTGGTTTGCTGGCGGTGACGGCCCTACTTCCGCTGTGCGATTTCGAATCTCTGAGCCGTATTCATGATTCACTGAGTGAGCATTCATTACAGGACTTTGTAATGTGCTACGGCGTCGAAGGCCTCGCCGGTTTCTTCCCTGACGATGTTGGACCCAACATCAAAGCTTGGATCGAGCGCGTGCATAACCGGTGCGTTCCTACATCTGCACGGTGATTATTGACTTACACGGGTCCTCGCGTTCGTAGCCCCGCGTATAAGCGGGTAAGTGTCTACTTTGAGGATGGTCCTGCGTTCAAGGCCAAGCTGTAACTCGGTCTTTTTTGCGATAGGCTCTCGAGAAGGGAGGTCCGGACTCGGATGGCCACCCGGAGTAAATTGGTCTCGGTCAAGTGTACGCTAAAGTCGGAGCTGTTGGTTCTTAAGGTGCCTGTTGTATCGTCGCATGAAGTTTCTGTACGTATGAAGGGCATACTGAGCTTAGTACTCAACCATCAGTACTTGACTTTGAGTCCATGCAGCTCATCTGGGTCCTGAACATCGTCCGTGTAAAAACACAGGAAAGGTATACATTATTGCCAGAATAGGCGGTTATAAGGTACATGTGGAAGTACATGAATGAAAAGTCTAGTTTGTGTCAAAACTCCGATCGGAGAATAATAAGGGGGATCATCGAGGTAAGTAGAGGTATAAATGTCATGCAGACATCGTTTCACACGTATCGTTCGTCGACCGTCCTAGCTCTAATCGTAGAATCATGGCAGCTCGGAAAGTTCAGCATGTGTTGCTCAGCGCTTGCGCCCTGCGGCCTGTCCGGCCGCGGCCTTAGCCTCCCAAACTTCGTGGCCCTCCCCTTCTATCCACTGACCTGTCTCCCCGTCCCTCTCAAAGTCCCCATCGCGGTAGGCATACCGCTCCTGCAGGAGGGCCAACAATGGGTTTCGGAGCGCCGGGTCCATCCGTACGCTCTCGCCAGGGTGGTAGCTCCCTACACCATGACGCGCCAAACTCTCCTCAAATAACGCCTCCTCGAACGTGCAGCCACAGTTTAACGTCCCAGGCGGCGCCATGCGCGGTGGATAAGCTCGGCGCTCGCGCCGGGAGTCGTGCCAAGCACACAACGCGTTGCCAGCACGGTTAAGCGAACAGAAGAGCTTGACTCGGGCCTCATACCGCGCTTTCCACGATGCCGCGAATTCTCCGCTCACCCCCGCCGATCCCATCGAAAGGCCCGTAATTGACATCATGTCAGTATCCTGACCCGCGCCTGGCGAGCCCAGTATACGACTGTGAGCTTGAACGGGCGTTCCAGACGCCGCGGATGCTGAAGACGATGGAGGGCCTGTGTTCGCGAGATCAGACTCAAGCTCGCGAATTCGTCTTTGCGCCGCCTCGTTTGCCATCTCAAGCTCCCTTATGCGCACGCGCATGGCGCGCATCTCGTCCCCCGGCGTATTCGAGTGTGTGTGAGGGCGCGTGGTCTGTAGCGGTGACGTCGAGATCGGCGCACGACCCGCGGTATACTCGGCTGAGTGCGTTGTAGGAGTCGCCATGCCGGAGCTGGACCGCGGAGGTGATTGTGCATATCCGTATTGGTACTGCTGCTGCTGGTAACCCATCTGCGGTGTCGATTGCATAATATGCGGCGTGGGGTGTGCATGCTGAGAGGCGTGCATTGGGATCTGCTGCTGCTGCTGCTGTTGAGGATGGGTCGCCGATGAGTGATAGGAGACATAGTCTGGGTGGTGAAACTGCGTGTGCGGAGACGTGTTAGGCGAGGAGTGCATGCCGCCGTAGGTCAGATCTTGTTGGGTAGGCAGCTCATAACCTGAAGATAAGGCCTGCTGTTCAGCGTACTCCCCGCCGGCAGCGCCCTGCGGCCACTGACTCATCCCGGACGCCATATTATACGCCGCGGCCGACGATCGATCTCTAGGCGACGAGGAAGAGCCAGACGAACCGGAGCTGGCGGAGTGAGGACCAGATATAGGCATGTCACCCATCGCACCACGAAGGCTAGAAGAGGCGAGCGAGGAGCCCGACGAGCGTGGTCGGCCGTCATCGTTCGCGCTAAAGTACGATGTGCGCCTGCCCATTGCAGCAGGTTGCGATGGCTGAGATATCGAACGGAGGTCAATATCCGTCGGAAGCAAATCATGACCGGCCCTGCTCACCTGAGCACCCGGATTCGTGATGGCGTACGCGTGCTGCTCTGCAGATCGTCATTTAGTGCTCGATACAAGCAGCGGGGCCTTAGGAGCAAGTAAATAGAACTTACGCGATTCGTGCCTCGCCCATGAGTCGCCGTAGCCTGATGCAGAGGGCATTTTCGAACTTTCTGCTCTTTTGTCGGGTGGACGATGTCGCGCGTCGCGAGAAGGGACCGGGTAAGGTGCCTTGAGATGTTTCGAGGATGTCGATGCGGTGGCAGATGAACCAGGCAAGCGGCGAGACGGCGGCGGCAAGGAAGAAGAAGCGCCGGTTGAGGAGCCTGCTGTCGCTGAGCACGAGGAGTCTAGTGTAGAAGAGAGTGAAGCGCGTTCAGATGCGGAGATTTGTGTAGACTGCGGAAAGGATTGAGTGCGAGCTGCGAGTGGACGATCTGGTTCTGAGGTTTCTGAAGAGGATGATCTCTGGCGCCAGTTTATGGACTCATTCGTTGGCTCCATCATCAAGGATATGCGGTGCAGGTCAAGCGAAACTGAATGCTTAGATGTCCGTAACGAGTCGCAGAACGGGGCCTGTCCTTGCAGTGATGTGAGGTTGCGACGGAGAAGAACCTGTGCCGTGCTGCACGGTCATGGTTTAAGAGATGTGCGCTGCAAGGCGCAAACTGCGCATCATTCGTCAAACGGCAAGAGGTACTCGGTCCTCAACGGATATACCGCCTTCTTTGACTCCATTAGGCTCGAGGCCCCCCGATGCTCATATTAGGGAAAGGGCCTGATATGTGCGAGTGCCGTCGGCCGTTCCTGGCAAACAAAGCCTTTGCCCAGCAAGAAAAGTCCTCCTGTCTCGCGTTCGTCGATCACGCGTCACGCACCGCTTTCGACCGGTTTGGTATGCAGACCCACTTGCTTAAAGTTCGAATGCGTGAGGCGGATGTTGAGTGGCATGTGAGCTTTGTTCGTCAAGAAACGATTCAGCCTGCCAGACAAGATTTCGAACCAGTGTCAAGCCGTCGATGGACAAGCCACGTCGCCGTGGAGGACATCACGAAGGAGTGATACAAGCATCTGAGCTGTGCGCGAGTCACGACTGATAGTTTCGCAAGAAGCAAGTCGCAAACCGGTGCCTGCGATCAAGGTCATTGTTCAAAGACAAATCGATCAACGGACGGACCCCGTCATCGTACCACGGTTGGAGTTCCGTTCCCCGGCATCAGCCGGGAAACGCCCAGCGGTTGATGGGAGGTCTCCTGTGAGTCTAGCTCATGTAGTTGTTCGAGTTATGCACCACGGCGTATATCGATATAGACTCAAATAGGTCTTCATTGGTACTCTCCGCCCTATCTCCCTAAGGGTGTATTACTACCAGTATACTTGGTGAACCGATCGCACTCCGATTACTGCTTTCTTACTTTGGCCTATACCGGCATCTTAGCCCTAAGTTCCAACGCATGTACCGTATATAAAGC
Organism: Peniophora sp. CONT; assembly: GCA_001632445.1. Lineage (NCBI taxonomy): Eukaryota > Fungi > Basidiomycota > Agaricomycetes > Russulales > Peniophoraceae > Peniophora > Peniophora sp. CONT. Next base: position 92,841 of record KV424463.1, read on the forward strand.
GTGAAGCGTGAGGTCCGACAATACCGGTAGGATCGGACTAAGCTGCTCTCAACGAAGTCACCGTGCAGAGTTTCCCGGCTTATGTGGCGAGCCTAACTGTTATAATGATCGCCGAGTCCAACTACGCCATTGTATTGCTATAAATTGTCGTAAGCGCGCCACAATGAAGAATGGCAGACAGAACGGCAGCCACTATAGCGATAGGTACAGTCGCAAGCCTTCAGCTGCCTAAGATAGAGTAAGCATAAGACTTTGGCACGGCGCGCTCGGGGAAGAAGTCTCCGAGGAATTGCTTGGATAATGGCACTTCCGCGCGCGGACGCGTCCGCAGGGAAGAAAGTCTGTCTGCTATTTGAGTTCAATATCATGCTAGGAAGGCTGGCCCACTATCTGGACTCAGTATAAGTAAGAAAGGACCAAGTATCGAGCGCGTCGTACAGGCATCGACATAAGACAAAATCGACTGCCGACACAGCCGCGGAGGCTGCACAGTCCGCTCATGGCTGCTCATGGCGAACGAGCCTCTGTGATGGTTGCCTCGGCAGCGCCTCCAGCGGACGCGTTTTGACGTACGTCTCTCCAGAGTTTGGCCTTTGGTATGCGTTTCCTATTGCGCGATTCGGTATCAGTAGAGTAAGAATGGATAAGGACGATCCGACGCCGCAAACGCTCACTCTGCAGCGGGTGGAATGGTGACCTCCCCGGTACCAGGATCGATACTGACCGCTTTCGTAATCTCTACTGCAGGTATCCCTTCGCATCTGACCACCATCTGAGTCTGATAGAAGGAGCAGCAACCAGGACTAAACAAACACGTTGAAGATGCGCGGTATGGGGTAGCAGCTGTAGCGCGGGCGGCCATATTCATCAGGCTCTGCAGGACACGTGTAATGCAATATCTCCAGAATCCGACATTTGCGCGTTGTCTGCGGGTTAGCCTTGTCTTGTTTCGGTCCTTCCACGTCCACGGAGGCCATGATATAGTCCTGACCGGTAGACAACAAGACGGTGAGAGACAAATTACCGCGCGCCTAAATGCAAGAGCCGATGGCACGATACATGCTGATGCACGTGCATGTCTCGCGACGCGCCGCATAAAGCCTCGATGCGCAGATTGTTCGTTTTTCTTCACCCTCCTCCATCTCTTCCACCCCTTCCTTGTGCCAGTCCTTCTTTACGATGTCTTTCAAGGTTGCTGGTACGTGAACCCGATGGTGTCGAACCGGTGCGATGTTAAGTATTCCGTAGACGTTTCGCTCGCCGCTTTCGGCCGCAAGGAGATTGAGATCGCCGAGGTTTGTACGGCTCACGCTGGCAGTATTACTCCTTACTCACGGTCGTTATACAGAATGAGATGCCCGGTCTCATGTACATGCGTGCCAAGGTACGCGCAATCCGAATATCGCCAGTGATGTTCTTTCTAACATCGACGTTCAGCACGGCGCAAGCAAGCCTTTGAAGGGCGCGCGCATCGCGGGCTGCCTTCACATGTAAGATCGATCACTAAAATGCATCGTACAGCCTCTAACATATCCTTCAGGACCATTCAGACCGCTGTCCTTATCGAGACCTTGACTGCTCTCGGTGCTCAGGTTTCTTGGTCGTCTTGCGTGAGCGATCAATCTCCGGCCGAACCATTCACGCATATCTGATCTATTTGTTTTCAGAACATTTTCTCTACCCAGGACCACGCCGCTGCCGCCATCGCCGCGACTGGTGTCCCCGTCTACGCGTGGAAGGGTGAGACCGAGGAGGAGTACATCTGGTGTGTCGAGCAGACCCTCTGCGCGTTCCCGGACGGCAAGCCTCTCAACATGATCCTCGACGACGGTGGCGACCTCACGAACCTCGTTCACGAGAAGTACCCCCAGTTCCTCGCCGACATTCGCGGTGTCTCTGAGGAGACCACCACCGGTGTTCACCACCTCTACAAGGCCTTCAGGGATGGCAAGCTCAAGGTCCCGGCCATCAACGTCAACGACTCGGTCACCAAGTCCAAGTTTGACAACTACTACGGCTGCCGTGAGTCGCTCGTCGACGGCATCAAGCGCGCTACGGACGTCATGCTTGCTGGCAAGGTCGCTGTCGTCGCCGGTTTCGGTGATGTCGGCAAGGGTGTACGTGCAATTGTTATTTTGAGTGTCACAACGTACTGACTCTGCTCTAGTGCGCTGAGTCTCTCCGCTCCTACGGCGCTCGCGTCCTGATCACCGAGATCGACCCCATCAACGCTCTCCAGGCTGCGATGGCCGGCTACGAGGTCACCACCATGGAGGACGCTGCCCCGCGCTCCAACTTGTTCGTCACCACGACTGGTAACCGCGACATCATCACCGCGAAGCACTTCGAGGTCATGCCCGAGGACGCCATTGTTTGCAAGTAAGTGCACCGGTCATAAACGTTTCTGAACGTTTTTCTGACTATCTATCAGCATCGGTCACTTCGACGTTGAGATCGACGTTGCTTGGCTCAAGGCCAACGCTAAGTCTGTCTCGAACGTCAAGCCCCAGGTTGACCGCTTCACCATGGCGTCTGGCCGCCACATCATCCTCCTCGCTGAGGGCCGTCTCGTCAACCTCGGATGTGCTACCGGCCACCCGTCGTTCGTCATGTCCTGCTCGTTCGCCAACCAGGTCCTTGCCCAGATCGCCCTCTGGACCACGCCCGAGAAGTTCCCCCTCGGCGTGCACATGCTCCCCAAGGAGCTCGACGAGGAGGTCGCCCGCGCTCACCTTGCGAGCCTCAACGTCAAGCTCACCCAGCTCTCGCCCGAGCAGTCGAGCTACCTCGACATCCCGGTGGCCGGCCCCTACAAGGCCAACCACTACCGCTACTAAGCGGTTCTCTTTCTCATGTGGTCGCCCGCTGAACGGGTCGTACCTCTCGGCCTCAACGCCGCCAGCCTCACCGATTTGTAGAAGGGTACTTGGAGCTCGGAATCTGTAACGTTCCCTTGTGGTGGAGGAGACGAGTCTCAACGCTCTCGTCTCCAGGCGGATGGTGCGCCGTGCGCGCCGGGGTCGGTAGCGGGTGGTTGGTTGCTGTTCGGATCAGTCGTCATGTTCTTCATGTTGCTTTGGGGCCTCAACGAGCCCAGGATCGATAACATCATTCAAATTGTACAATGCACTTCTACTCGAGTGAACCGAATGCCCATCACGATGGTGTAGAAAGGAAAGACATCAGTGAACTGTCAACCTGCTAACTGTCAAATGTAAGCCCCGCCTCGAGAGTATAGCTTCCCACTGAACGTAGCAATGGCTCGACCCTTTATCTGTAAGGGTGTGCTCTTCCCAGGCCGTCGGTAGAATGTCGAGGCCGAGAGGTGGGCTTGGCGCTGCGTGGCTCGTCTTCGTGTGGCGCAGCTCGAACGGTCTTGACTTTGACCACCATGACCGTGCAACTACCCATTTCCGCTATTCTTCACCATAATCTACGCGATACTTGATACGTAGCAATACTCAACCTTGCAAATATATCGCCACTGAATGCCACCGAACCTTGATGGGCGATAAAGCGGGAACGCACCGTCATCCATCACTTGCTCCAAAGCCTCAGTTTCGCTCTGCACTTTACTTGCTCGCATCATGGCGTCCAGCAGCGTATCAGCTCTGAGTGTTATAGATCCCAATTCGATCTCCTCGGAGGAAGAAAAGACGGCGCCATGGATCGTGCGGAAGCTTGTTGGGGTGCGTTGATTTATCCTCGAGCGCAGAATGCGATTACTGATTGGTGTATAGTCTATGACCGGGCGTATCGTTACTTCAAGCCTGGAGTCTATGCGTGCGGTGGGGCAGAATGTCGTCTGCCTGAGTCCATGGGGTGATTCGTCGCCGTTCTTCCTGCCGTGCATCCGCTTTCGAGATCTGGTAGTTCATACAGGTACGTTCCTCGGTGCTATGTATTCCGAAACGACTCGGAACTCACTTAATCACAGTCGTCGCTGCCACAGTGCGTTACGGTACTTACACTGCCCACCATATCCTCCATCCTGATACCCCGTTTAGGGTGGAACTGCGGCCATAGCAGCGCCCGCGGTGGGGCCTTTGGCAGATGTGTTTGTGTCATCAGTTGGCGACTCTATCGCCATCGAGCTAGGCGCTCACGCGAGTTTCAAACTGGCTACTGAATTTGGTACGTCGTTACCCGCTCTCTGCGTTTGCCGCTATACCAACTCTATCTTCGTTAAGGCAATGACATGCTATTCGAGAAGCCAATCAAACTTATGACGAAACATAACAACGTCTTGCAGACCACGGATGTGAAGGAGATACTCATCACTATGAAGTACAAGCACGCTACGGTCGCCGACGCTCTGCTAGGGTTCTTCCGCAGCAGTGTACACAAGTATGCTTCCGCCTATAGGATACTTTCAACTCTCCTGACTATCAATCAGAGACCCGGATCTCTTTGCAAGTGTCAAGGATTACCTCGCTGTTGAGAAAGGATGGTTTAATCCGTATGTACCTGTCGATTGCATCCTTCATCTTTGTGCTCACTGGCATCTTGTTCAGGTATCTGTTCGCAAGTGGCCGCCGGCCGATCATTCCTCGCTCAATGAAGCCCGACGTGATCTTCTGTCACGGTCCTTTCATTGGTGGTAAGCGACTGAGATTTCAACGCAGGGTCATATCTAACATCCAGTTTCAAGGTGACTACGAAATCGGTCTCACTCTGTTGAAGGAGAGCGCATCAGCCATCGTCTTCTGCTCAGCCGCTCCCAAGCCAGAGGCGCAGGCGGACGCATCTTCGGGTCCTGAGGGCGATAAAGCGAAGAGCAGCCACAACCTCTTGTCCCTCCCAAAGAGTATGCCCAGTCTATCTGATTTGCCCAAGCTCGGCAGTGTCTTCGCGCGCTCTCGAACCCCATCACCGGAACCTCAGCTCGCTCCTGTACCCACACCGCTCGCCCCACGTCGGATGGTCATCACAGTCATTGGTCTCAAGCCACATCGAAAGTTGTGGACGACGAGCGCACGGCCGGGCGAGAGTGTGATGTACTACCAGCTTCTGAATGGGTGCCCGACGATCGTCGTACCCGTGAAGCCCGGCGCGCCGTTGATCGCATGGAATACGCTCACACTGGAGGAGTTGTGGAAGGTCAAACTGCCACAGGAAGATGATGCTGAAGTCGGCAAGAAGTTCGAAGGCATCGTCAGCGTTCTTCTAGAGTATCTCGAGCTTTGCGTCGACTATGATCGCGTGATCGAGCCGCGCCTAACAAGTGACGCGTCGGACGAGAAGCAGGATGGCGATACATTGTTGGATGTGGACGGGAAGCGCGAGAAGGTCAAGGAGGCGTTGACGTTGCTTGTTGCTGCTGCTGTGGAGAGTGGCAAGAGTAAGAAGGTGAAGGACGAGGTGGACAAGGAACGTTCTGGCATCGCGATGTGGCGCATCCCGTAGGCCTCTGACTTGTCGCTGTGCTTGTATTGTTCATACTTGCAGACGTAAGCCCTGCCTCTTTAAACCATGCATAGACAATCGCCGTGCAACGGCGCAGAACCTCGGTATCGTCGGTGGACTGAATGCATGGTCCCCATATGTACTTACTGACGAAGCATAGGCGCAAGCACGAGGATGTCAAGGCTGTCCTGGGGTTGCGCGTCGCGGGAGTGACAGGTAGTGAGAGTGTTCGAGTGCAAGATGAGCCCGCCCAGGATCGCTCAAGTCTTGCAATGTGGCGTATTCCGTCGACTCTCGATGAATCTGGTACACACAAATGCCCACATGCAAACAGTGAAATCAACGCACCCGCGACGTAATATATCAAACCTGCTTGATGTGTTCTACAGTTGATGAAGCCACCTTCTCGCGCAACGGTCTTGCGGAGCAGCACCATAATCTACGTCATCATCTATCCGCTACTAACTCGCCCCACCTTCGTAGGTGTGGCATATAACAGCGCTGTGACGTTGGTGAGCTTCGCTTCTCCTTCCCCTAGAACTATCAATACCCTGCTCACAGCCATGTCACCGAAAGACAAAGATCAGTCACCACTAGCACCCGTCGATGCGCGCACCGTATCTGCCTCTGAGGAAGAGAATGATTCGCCGTGGTTGGTTCGAAAAGTCGCCGGAGTACGTGCATGCCACCTTGTTCCAATCTTTCTGGCTTGTCTGACATCGTAATGCGATGACCCAGTCTCTGACCGGGCGTGTCGTCACGAGCACACTCGAGTCTTTGCGAGCGAGCGGCACGAATGTTGTCTGTCTCTCACCAGTATGTTTGTAACGTTATCACAATGCGATGCTCAAGCTCATGCTTATCCCAGTGGGGCGATAACTCCCCTCTTCTTATACCGAACATTCGGTTCCGTGACTTGGTGGTGTCTGGAGTCGTCGCCGCCACTGTGAGTACATGCACCTATATGCGTGACACGAGCTTGCGTTTGACACTCGCCTATGCTGCAGGGGGGAACTGCAGCCATTGCAGGACCAGCGCTTGAGCCTCTCGCTTCATTAGCTGGAGAAGGTATGATGGGCGGAGGCTCAACATTGCTTGAGCTCGCTGGACAGGCTGGATTCGAGCTTGCCACCAACTTGGCCGACGATAAAGTGTTCGAGGATCCCATCGCTGCGGTAACCAGACACGAGAAAGTGCTCGAGACGTCGGCAGTGAAGGAACTGCTCATCACTCTTGAACACAAACAGACTACAGGCGATGCATCCCTTGGTTTCTACCGCAGTAGCTTGCACGAGTAAGTCATGATATCGTCGTATCTTACATAGTCACTGGTTTGATGCGCATATAGGGACTCCTCGCTGTTCGCGGAGTCCAACTCGAAGTGGAAGGATTATTTGGCAGTTTCTAAAGGTTTGTGACTGAAGCCCATGTTTTACTGTTCAAGGTACTCATTTGTACATGAAAAACCACAGGGTGGATGAACCCGTACTTGTTTGCAAGTGCCCGTAGGCCAGTTATCCCGCGTTCAATGAACCCCGATGTTATCTTCGCGCATGGGCCCTTCCTACGAGGTAAAGGCTCTGCATTGAGGTAGCCTTAACACGCGACTGATGGTCCATAGGTGACTATAAGATTGGACAGACTCTTCTCAATCATTCCGCTTCTGTGATTGTCTTCGAGGGAACGGCGTTCACCGCCAAGAGCACCGATCCTGCCGGCAAGCAGCACGCCGACACCAACGCAGAGCAACCCGACAAGAATGGCAAAGACTCGGCGGGCGAAGGGTCTTCCAAGTTCCTCGGCGTGAACGTGCCGTCCAAATTGCCGACGGCTGCGGATGTCAAGGACGCGCTAAAGCGCACTCGTACGCCGCCTCCACCTACCCCCGAGCAGAAGGAGCCGGAGCCGCGAAGGATGCTAGTCTGCGTCACTGGGATCAAGCCGCACAGGAAGATATGGTCGACAAGCGCGCGTCCGGAGGAGAGTGTCATGTACTACCAGTTGCTGAACGGCTGTCCCTCTATCGCGCTACCAGTGCAGAAAGGCGCGCCGCTTTTCGCGTGGGACACGTTCACGCTTTCGCAGCTCTGGAACATCAAGCTTCCCGAGAATCGCACGGACGAGGAGGGATTGCATGAGTATGAAGGCGTGGTCAGCGTATTGACCGAGTTCTTGGAGCTCTGTGTCGACTGGAAACGCATGAATCAGCCCAAGTTTACGACTAAAGGAGAGGAGTCCGTCGAGGAGGCTAATCCCAGCCTGAAGAAGCACAAGGGGAAGCATATCAAGGAGAAGGAAGCCCGCGTAGAGCTTCGGAAGGCCGTCGAGCTACTCGTAGCCGGTGCAATCAAGAGTGGCGAGAGCGCTGAGGCTCGTAAGAAGGTAGACAAAGACCGCGCTGGCATCGCTATGTGGCGTATCCCTTGAATCCGAAGCTTGCATGTATGACTGTACCTGTAGTCTCTCAATACGCCCAAGGACTGGTTGTCGCTATACTTAGATGCTTCGGGATTTCCCGATGTTTCCCATCTTTCTGTCTGCAAGACGCAGTTCACTCTGTGCCGATGAGCACGATAACGACCTTACGCCCGGATATGAGGCTTTCACAGTATGGCAGTACACCATCACGACATGGGTTTAGTTCAAGGCAAAAGTGGTTGTTCGGACGTCTCATGGGCAGACAACGATAATTTATGTAACTAGCATTTCGCAGCGCCTGGCTTCAACACATACGACGAGACTCTGCCTGATCATTGGGGAGCTCAATCTGTAGCACTCAGCTCAGCTCGTGAATCAAACACGCATTCCGTTGTATGCTTACCGAAAGACATAAGATGAAGCCTCCCTTAGCGCTTAGCGACGATCATCGCCGCGTTCAGTTCGGGATGCAGACGAGGTCGCCGGAGGCGTCGGTCTGGCAAGCTGTGAATCGCGTTAGAGCACGAAGCGATGCTGATAGCGTCGAAGGTATGCTTACTGCCTTGGGAGGTACCGTCAGGCGTGGAGAACGCACAGCTATGGCCGACGCCATAGTGGTTGCTGCCGTTGCACGCGTCGACTGAAGACGACATGAGTTAAGACAAGGCTTGACAAGGAGGACGGAGACAAACCCGGGTTGGACGCCAGAGCGATGTCACGGCGAGCGGCAGCACTGACGCCGCCGGCCATGGCGAAGAGGGCGACGGTGGCGGCGAGGAGAGTGTTGGAGAGCTTGAACATCATGTTGTGCAAGGAGATGGGTGAAAGTCAAGTTGAAAAGGCTAGTCGAGTTGTAGAAGTTCTGAGTTGCTGAGGAGTCTGCAAGGATATCTGACGCTTATATACGCATTTCATGGCCTCTGTAGCGCTACGTCATGCGGGCTGATGCTGGGATCGGAGGCGACCGCAAAATTAGACAGCTCAAGGACGAGGCAAGGTAGCGGAGCACTTCTCACCCTCGAAACGACTTACGCTCATGTGCGTGCTCCCGAAATCATTACATCTACAACAGGTTATTCATCCCGTTGTAGGCAGTCTGATTCGATGCTGGTCTGAGAGCTAGGTGTAACAGGATGGTATCCTGCCGAGACCGCGCATAGTGGAGTAGCATATACGTCTCGTGGTGAGACAACTCTATGCCCGGCTATGTCCGGGCGTGTACCCTCGATACTGACGGACAAATCATTCTAAGTTCAATATATTTAATCCTACAAGCGGTCAGCGATGAACAGGGTCGTAAGCGATGCACGTTTGACCTTCGGTTGAGGTTCGAAGGCCGTCATCAGCGCAGCCTGAGATGATGGTGGGTAGCCGAAGCTCCTGGAAGCTTGAGTATGTACAGCCGCGCGCCGTAGCATTCCTTCTCCTGTTTGAACATACGCTCAGGAAGAGCCCTAAGCCAATGTACAGAGAAGCGGCGAGACACTCGTAGGTCGGTGAGTGTCGTCCAACGCAGGTCAGCACCGCCGCCGCGCGAAGTTCATAAAAAGCTTTCCGATGTGTCAACTGACACTGGCCCAGCGTAACATGTTGTGGAAATAAGACTAGCCTACCTGATGTGCACAACTCTAAGCTTGCCTCAGCGCACGAATATTCTCAACCAACGGAGATGAACTTCCAGCCAAAGATGGAGCATCACGCTCCCTTACAACTGTCTTTATCAGCGAAACAATTCGTGGTGATTTCAGTACACGTACGAACCAATTTCAATGGACCTTGAAGTCGCCCCAAATCGCAGGTCACTCCATGGGCACGATGCAAGCGTAAAGCTGTACGATCATGAGGCTGCGAGAGACGCGGAGACGCGGAGACGCGGAGAAGGTCTTCAGTCCGCCAGTACACTGTGCACGGACCTCGTCGCGATACTCCAGTGAAAACAGGGTCGAAGTACCGACGTCAAGGAGTCAACGAGCAGATGGCGGACGTATATAAGCCTCTGCGCTGAGACGCTTGATCTTCAACCTCCTGCTCACGGATTTATACTCCTCAACCTCTACCACCACACCATAACCAACGATGATGTTCAAGCTCTCGAACTCTCTCTTCGCCACCGCCGTCGCCCTGTTTGTCATGGTCGGCGGCGCCAGCGCTGCTGCCCCAGCTCGCCGTGACGTCGCTTTAGCCGACAACCCAGGTTCGTCTTCATCGTCTATATCGAGTATGTCTGAGCTCATGCCGCTTCTAGTCGATGCGTGCAACGGCAGCAACAACTACGGCGTCGGCCACAGCTGCGCCTGGAGCGGCGGCAACGAGGGCAGTAAGTCGTTATTTCTTGTGTGAACGTCAAGCGCGGTGATGCTCATTGTGACTATAGCCTGCCAGATCAACGCGAGCGGCGTCCTCGTCTGCGTCAACTGAACGCATGGAGTAGAATGTTGGCTCATGACCGGTCGCGAAGCAGTTGCCCTTTGAATGATTTTGTCCTGCGCACGATGTAACATCAGATTTAGTCATGCGCCTGTGCTGGAATGCGACAATCATACGTACCTATTATTGCTAGTTATTCTATTCTGGGCGAGCGTAAACTTGCTGGAAAGACACCTTCGGCTGTCAGATTTCAGACAGTTACGTGCACTCGGGGCACCTAAGATGATAGAGAATGTCAGAATCCATCTGAGTATGTCCATGGTACCAGCCCGGATGCGTCCTGCGCGATGGATGTACGTTGAGCCTAAGAACGAATGATTCGGTGCACGATACAAACAGAAGACACGTTGAAACGGGGACGATCAGTGGCGGGCATCCATACCGAGCAAAGTGGCGAGGAATGCAACAAGGAGTGCGCCCTCTTTGAATGGCAACCAAACCGTTATCTTCAAGCATATAAACCTGCTAGCGTCACTCGAACTATCCAAACGTCTTTCAACCAACACCCATCAAGCTCGCCATGCTCTTCCTCCGTACAGTCGTAACAACGGCCCTCGTCCTCGCCGGGACCGCCAGCGCGCTGCCTTTGACAGTCGATGCCGTCCAAGAACGCCAGCTCTCTGCCCTCGCTGGGCTCCTTCCCGAGCTCGGTCCTATCCTCGATAGTCTTCTGGGAGACATCCTTCGCCGCGATGAGGCCGCGCTCGGTGCGTCTCGCAAGTGCATAATGTGGGCTACCTCGATTGACGTTTCCTTCCACAGATCGTCGCCAGCTCGGCGGTGGCCTTGGATCGCTCACTTCGCTCACGTCTCTCCTTGGAGGCCTTGGAGGCAGCGGAGCCAATGGTGAAGCTGGAACTACGGGAACTGGACAGGTAGCCGGTGGCGGAATCGCAGGCGAGAGCGGTAACGCCCGTGCTGGCAAGTCTAGTGCGTCACTTTAGCATCGTCTTCATAGCGGCTCACAACTAACTCACCGCCAGCTCCTGGTTCTGGCTTGACGGCTCGCCAGCTTGGCGGCGGCGGGCTTGGATCCCTCAGTTCCCTCACGTCGCTCCTTGGAGGTCTTGGTGGCAGCGGAGCGGACGGCGCAGCCGGTCAGACCGGGGCTGGCCAGGTTGCTGGAGGCGGAATCGCTGGCGAAAGTGGAAACGCCCGGGCTGGCAAGTCCAGTACGTTAGCATGAGCTTCATACCGTACGACGACTAACTCACTACCAGCACCTGGTTCCGGGTTCACGGCTCGTCAAATTGGCGGTATCGGCGGTGGTGGCGGCGGCGGTGGTCTTGGTAGCCTGCTTGGGCCCCTCGGCGGTATATTGGGCGGTGGCGGCCTGGGTGCCCGCGACATGGGTACGTTGCACGCACGATATCTGAACACCAAGCTTATTGAATATTTAGGCATCGAGCCTCGTCAGGTCAGCACCAACGGCGCGCCTGGCCTTGATGGTCTACTCGGAGGGCTTGGTCCTCTCCTAGGGGGTGGCCTAGGAGGGGGTCTTCGCCGCGACGATAACACTCTCGACCGTCGGCAGCTCGACGCCGTCACCGGGCTACTCAGCAGCCTCGAGCCTCTCCTGAAGGGACTTGGCCTCTGAGTAGCGTGATTCATGTATACCCACGCCCTGTTCGTTTCATCGTCCAACACCTTGCAGAAGTTCCCTCCCCTGTACCATAGATACTCACAGCCTACTCATTCACGCGTCCGTACACAGCCATCGTGCCTCGTCCTTGCCGACTCGGATACTGGTTGTCTTGTGTCGCATTGATAAATTCCACGCCTGCATAACTAGTGCCGTATGTGCGAAATGTCGGACAGTGAACTTCAAAAGATCTTCAAGGTAAGAGAGCCAGATGAAATCTCAAGATTCGGCAACATGAAAGGCAGTTGTACGCTTCAGCGACCAGAACGACGGATGACATATCAGGCGCTGTTGTAACCGCGGAGCTGCAGTGAATCTTTGACCAGAATGCAAAGGCCCGTACAAGCGCTCTCAAGAGACGTGAGAACCGGCGGTGAAGGCGGGAGAAGTATAAGGTGGGGTGCGAGCGCTACGCTAAGCAACGTTCCCGTCTGCTGTAAGCGGCAAAGTCCAAAGATATCGCGAGCATGGCTGTCACGAAGAGTTGAATGCCCTCGAGCAACAGTGAATGGTAAGATGTTCGGCTTGTAGCTAAGCATTTGTCACGAACGTGGTCCGAAGCCGCCTGTGGCCGTTCGGGGAGAAGGTGCAAGCGCGCGCGAGGGGCCGAGGGCAACGTCGGCGGGCCGGGCCGGAGGCGCGCGCCCAGCGGCGTCATACTTAAAGGTCGCGACGAGCCGAGTGCAACCTCACAGATCCTCATCTTTACGACCGCACAATGGCAACCGGAGGAAAGCTCGCTTCAGGTATGCTGGATGCTCGATCTGGGAGCTCGCCTGGCTGATCTCCACCGGCAGACTACAGCGCTTGGAAGAAGCTGCAACAGATCTATGACACTGAGAAGGAACAGCTCGTCCTCCGCGATCTCTTCGACAAGGACCCTGCTCGTTTCGACAAGTTCCACAAGGAATATGTTGCCTCGTCGAACGCGTCTAACACCTTCCTGCTCGACTACTCCAAGAACCTGATCACTGAGCCGATCCTTGCTACGCTTCTTGATCTTGCTCGTGAGGCCGATGTCGAGGGCACCCGCGACAAGATGTTCGCCGGCGAGCACATTAACACGTCCGAGGACCGTGCTGTGTTGCACGTTGCGCTCCGTAACTTCAACGACTTCCAGATCCAGGAGGCTGGCGTCGATGAAGTCTCCGGCGTTCTGGCGCACATGAAGGAGTTCACCGAGGCCGTCCGCTCTGGCGAGTGGAAGGGCTACACCGGCAAGGCGATCAAGTCCATCGTCAACATCGGTATCGGCGGCTCTGATCTCGGACCCGTCATGGTTACCGAGGCGCTCAAGCCGTACTCGAAGCGCGACCTTGACGCGTACTTCGTGTCCAACATCGACGGCACCCATCTCACCGAGACTGTCCGCGCCCTCGACCCGGAGACCACGCTCTTTATCATCGCATCGAAGACCTTTACCACGCAGGAGACGATCACCAACGCCGAGTCTGCGCGCGACTGGTTCCTCGCCAAAGCTGGCGACAAGGCGCACGTCGCGAAGCACTTCGTCGCGCTCTCGACCAACACCAAGGCCGTGACCGCGTTCGGTATCGCCGAGTCGAATATGTTCGCGTTCTGGGATTGGGTCGGTGGTCGTTATTCGCTCTGGAGCGCTATCGGTCTCTCCATCGCGCTCTGCATCGGCTTCGACAAGTACGAGGAGATGCTCAAGGGCGCGCATGATATGGACAAGCACTTCAAGGAGACGCCTCTGGAGAAGAACCTTCCCGTCTTGATGGGTGTCATCGGTATCTGGTACAACGACTTCTATGGTAAGCTGGCTTATCGCATCTACACGCGCTTGTCTAATCATAATCTAGGCGCCCAGACCCACGCGCTTCTGCCGTACGACCAGTACCTGCATAAATTCGCCGACTACTTCCAGCAGGTAAGCCCTCTTCACCGGGTCGCATATATGCTGTTCGATCTAACAATGTGCAGGGTGACATGGAGTCGAACGGAAAGTTCATCACCAAGAACGGTCAGCGCGTCAACTACCAGACCGGCGTGAGTGATCTCGTGCCACACATGTAATCTTATTCTGAACATCTCTCAGCCGATCATCTGGGGTGCTGCTGGTACCAACGGACAGCACTCGTTCTACCAGCTCGTCCACCAGGGCACCAAGCTGATCCCGACCGACTTCATCGCTCCCGCAACGACGCACAACCCGATCCGCAACTCGCTGCACCACCGCATTCTCCTGTCGAACTACTTCGCGCAGCCGGAGGCACTCGCGTTCGGTAAGACCGAGGAGGAGGTTCGCAAGGAGCTTGGATCTGGCGCAAGCGAGACGCTCGTGAAGAGCAAGGTGTTCGAGGGCAACCGTCCGAGCAACAGCATCATGTTCCCGCTTCTTACGCCCGCTGTCCTTGGTTCGCTCATTGCGCTCTACGAGCACAAGATCTTCACGCAGGGTGTCATCTGGGGTATCAACTCCTTCGGTACGTTGGAAGTGAAGGAGTGTGGTTTATACGCGCACTTTGCTGACTCTGTGCACAGACCAGATGGGTGTCGAGCTCGGCAAGGTGCTCGCGAAGGCTATCCTCGCGCAGCTCGAGAAGCCCGAGGACGTCAAGGGTCACGACAGCTCTACTACTAACCTTATTCACTACTACCAGAAGTACCGCAAGGTATGATGGTCTGCTCACACGTGCATCTTCTCTTCTGACTATCATCTCACAGGAGTGAATCGTGGGCACGGACAGGCGTTCGGCTCTGTAAACTGGTATACTTGAGAAGGAAAAATGTAGGATGGAACAAATCAAAGTAGACGCCTTGCGCGATATACTGTACCTCTATGTTGCTTTTGCGATATCTTAGAACGATGGTGTCATGACGGTGCGCTGCTTGAGACAGGAAGGTACCGGACGCGTCGGGGCCGTGGCGCGCGTTAGGCAGGTGATCGCGTCCGAGTCGAACATCCTTCACGCACGCTCGCCGGTCGCCACTTGTCCGCTTCCCTCATCGGCTTTATTAGTTGTGTCTGTACACTTGCCCCGTGTGGCGCCTTACTTGCAACACAATACGAGCCGTCAGTGCAATCTGCGAGAGTCCCGCCTGGCATTGCATGACTTTCCGCTCACTGTTCTACTTGGTCAAAACATCATTGGCAATGATGCCAGCCTTGACAGGCTGGGCATGGTAATGCTCTTACGACTTGAGGAAATCTGAGGCTACTGCGAGACACTATCGTGCTCTGGGTTTGGTTGGAAGCAAAGGTGGTTATACACGCGTCTCGTGGGCAAACGATAATAGTTTATACAGCTAATAATCGCAACGCTCGGCTTCAACACATACGATGAGACTCTGCCTGATCATTGGGGAGTCCAATCTGTAGCGCTCTGCTCAGCTCGTCAATCAAGCTCGAATTATGATGTATACTCACCGAAAGGGACAAGATGAAGCCTCGCATAGCGACGATACTTGTCGCGTTTACGCGTTCGGGATGCAGACGAGGTCTCCGGAGGCGTCGGTCTGGCACGCTACGGTATAGGTCAGAACACGAAACAATGCTGGTGGTCACGATAGTGTGCTTACTGCCTTGAGAGGTGCCGTCAGGCGTCGAGAACGCGCAGCTATGGCCGACGCCGTAGTGGTTGGAGCCGTTGCACGCATCGACTGAGGGTAACATGAGCTGAGGCAAAGAGTTTGACAGGGAGGATGAAGACAAACCCGGGTTGTCCGCCAGAGCAATGTCACGGCGAGCAGCGGCGCTGACGCCGCCGGCCATGGCGAAGAGGGCGACGGTGGCGGCAAGGAGAGTGTTGGAGAGCTTGAACATCATGTTGTGGGAAGAGAAAAGTGAGATTGGGTTGAGGAAGCTGGTTGAGTTGTCGATGTGATAGAAGGTAAGAACTGGGATGCTGAGTTTCGACGAGGACTGGTCGAGCCTTTATACACTCTGCTTGACGAGGTTATGTCATGCGACATTAGCGTTTACCTTGAGCTGTGAAGCTGACTTGGCGATGCAAGGTAGCCGACAGTGGCTTCTTGCCATAACCCTCGAAACGAGTATCCGTACTCTCTGCTCCACTAGCTGAATAACGTCGAGATTCGCTGTAGGTCATCCGCTGTTCGATGCAGTGCGGCGTACTCCGAGCACAACAGGATGGTTTCCTGCCAGCACTGCCGCGGCGAAGAGCGGAGCGGGCCCCAAGGAGCGACTCCAGAGGACAACCCTGCGTCTACACATACACATCGAATATTGGATCATCATGGACCGAGTGTTCAATTTGCTCTTAGCATCTTGTCAATTGACGCTGACAGCCACGACCGAAGGACCGGAGACTTCATCAAACAGCGGGAGGGCGACATCGAGCGGCATCAAGGTGTTGTGGTCCCCCGAATACGTGTATTAGAGTGTACGCTCGCAACGTCTATCTTCTGTATAGTCAATAACATCGTATTTGAAAATCGCAATGATGTCTGAGAAGCTCGACGTAAGCTTTCCGGAAACCTAGTTTGAATCCAGTGGTTCAGCCTGTTACTGTATGTGCGCGCACGTTGGTGATTCGACACATTCCCCAAAAGCTGCGCGACATACGTAGGTATCCGCTGTTGAGGCTCCAAAACCCTCAAAGTAAGTCACTGTCAACAAAGGGTCGATTATTGTTCATCATGTCACCCTACAACTACTCACTTCAGTAGGTGCCCAGTTAGTGGCCTTTACACGGCTGTATAACCGAAGGGTCATTCGTCATACCCCGAAACACTGAGTGCTCCAAGAGCACAATGCAGTGATCCCATTTGTATTAAACAAGAGCACGGGGAACTGCTGTGTGGTATAATCACCATCGAGGCGGCGCACGCTCGCAGCTACGATCACAATTCAGTTGTCTTGCACTATGTTTAGTTGCCGAACAAGCTAAGCGTCTACCTTTGGCACACGATCATGATGAGCAAGTGGAGAAGCTCGGGATGCACGGAGATCGCGGGAATATGCTGAAGGGGTCGTGTTCAACGCTGAGTAGAAAGAACCGGTGGGCTCGGCGATGGTGAGAGCATTGGCTCGTAGGACGGACGAGCTTGCATACTTGGAAGCTCAGACAGCGAACAGTCACGACAAGCCAGGCACTCGTGCACTTCCGCATTTTGTGTGGTAAACGTATAGCGCATAATACATGTAGAACGTAGATGACGTTGAGACGAACGTTGATGGTTCTGGTCAAGTCGCGGGGCGCTCGGAGTTAGTGGCAGTGACCGCGCGATTGATCGCCGTCGTCACAAAAAGGTGATCGCGTCCCGACTCCCGAACAAGTTCGCCGTTCGTTGCCGGCCATGAATATGCACGACGATCCAGTTCTGCTGCTCTCATTTGGTCTTGTTCTGCGCTGTGCATATCGCGCTTCTAACCACACCGCCCTTACATCTCATAGACAAGATGCATGCGCCATCTCGTCATCTCACGAACCTCACAACTGTAGACTACCGTGGATCGCTTTCAAGTTCACACTGAGGGCTCCACGGCAAAGTAGTCATACACGCCTCTCACAGGTAGACGGTACTTTATACAGATCATAATCCCAAGCACGTCTTGAACATTCAACATATACGGGGAAACTTTGGTCAATGAACATCTCGAAAGGCTGTGGCGCTTGACATTAGCTCGTCACTCGAGCTTACGCTTTCATCAATGCTCACCGAAACCAACTTGATGAAGTCCGTCTGGCGATGACGCTCAGTTCGGGATGCAGACGAGGTCTCCGGAAGAGTCGGTCTGGCAAGCTGTGTCATGGGTTAGAGCACGGATTGAGCGGATGGTTATGAAGATGCACGTACTGCCTTCGATGGTACCGGCAGTGTTACCGCTGCCACCGGAGTACGCACAGCTGTGGCCGACGCCGTAGTGGTTGGAGCCATTGCAGGCGTCCACTATGAAACAGACAATGAGCCTCGACTTGGACGCTTACAGATGCGACGCTGGGCCGCATAAAAACGCACCGGGGTTGCCCGCAAGAGCGTTGGCCG
The DNA here is from genome assembly GCA_001632445.1 of Peniophora sp. CONT. Classification (NCBI taxonomy): domain Eukaryota; kingdom Fungi; phylum Basidiomycota; class Agaricomycetes; order Russulales; family Peniophoraceae; genus Peniophora; species Peniophora sp. CONT. The sequence goes on from KV424463.1 coordinate 110,707, forward strand.
TAGTGAAGAGCGTCGCGACAGCGAAGAGAACAGTGGAGAGCTTGAACATCATGTTGTGCGAGAGTGAATGGAAATTGAGTTGAGTTGGCTGGTTGAGTTGTCGATGCGATAGAAGGCTAGAGGTGCGATGATGGACTTCAGCGAGGATACTTGGAGCTTTTATATGACACTATTGAAGGCAGTAGGTCATACGGACTTAGCGTTTACCATGAGCTACCAAGCAGACGTGACCATGCAAGGCATCGGATGACTTCAAGCCATGGCCCTCGAAACAGCTATCCGCATGTTCTTCTCCACTGTCTGAATGTCGCTCAGATTCACTGTAGCACGTTGATTGTTCGATGCTGTGTGATGTGTTCCCGGCGCAAGAGGATGGTGCCCTGTCAAAGCTACGAATAGCGGAGTGGAAGTAGGGCGGGAAATACAGCCCTGTGTCTGCAAAGAAGTACACCCCGGATATTGGATCATGCAATGTGTGGACACTTAGCTCCGCGCATGCAGTCTACCGACAGCAATGAATGAACGCATGACCGGGAACTGGAGACAAATAGCGGAGGATTCCTCCGAGCGCCGTCAAGGCGTTGCGGTTGGTGGTAAGCACCCCCAGTTGTTGTGTTCTGCACATCGTCTACTCATGAGCATTGTGATACAAGCGCCCCAGTATGCCTGGAACTCTCGACGAGTAGAATGTGCGGGCCGAAGTAGGTCGAAGTTCGGAGGCACCGCCGCTCACCGTGTTCGCAAGCAAATTTTAATCAGCATCATCAACTTCTGCAACATTTCAAAGTCATATGACGTAAGTAAGCGACCACGCTTGTAGGCGCATAACTCTAAAATGTATTCAGTATAAGCGAAGGGTCGCGGGACGCTCATCATGTCCACTTGGGCAGCAGGACAAACATCTGTGATACCAGTATCAGTTAACCTCAAACTGCCTGTACTATGGAGTTACTCGTCAAGCCCCATAACACAGGGTACTTCAGGAGCACGATGCAAAGTCAAGAGCTGTACAGATCGTAGACGTCGTCGTCAATGTCGACACGGTTTCCACACCAGAGGCTGCGATGCGATATTCGCGCAGAGACGGGAAAGTGGAGAGCTCAGGTCTTGTGGCGAGGCGAATTAATGACCGATCGTGCACCCTCGTTACTGGTGTATACTAGTCGGCTCTGCAAACCGTCCGCGATGAACAAGATGCCGAGCGCCAACGAACGTTTCACCTTCGGGTCAGACTAAGAAGCCGACATCAGCGCAGCCTTAGACGAAAATGCGCGGTGTATGCGTAAACAAACAAGTAGAATTCCTTCATCGTGCTAGTCTTTCTTGTGTTCAGACCACGATGGGCTGCGAGAACCCACAAAATCAAACATACGAGAAACAGTGCAAACCTTGATGAACATTCCCAACATGGAAAAGGCGCTCTGTGGGTTAAGGTTGCGCATCAAGTTTCCATACACCTATCACTGGGGACAGATCAATGGGCGGCTGTCAACGACTTGAACCCCCACATGAACCAATATTAATAGAGTCGGTAGTTGCCCTAAATCTCAAGTCACTCCATGAGCCCAACGTAAACTCAAGGCTGTACGGAGCGGATATTACCTGGAGTAGTGCCAGAACGGTCTGGGGTCGGCGACTCATGGGGTATCACGTCCACTACAGCTATCACCATCAGTGGTGAAACGACTGACGATGGGTTAATTCGCGTACTATGGGTTGAAATGAATAGGTTTCATAGTTGCCCCAAATCGCAGGTTACTCCATGAGCACGATGCGAGCGTAGGGCTGTACGATTGGAAGGGCGCGAGAGACGCGGAGACGCGGAGAAGGTCCCCAGTCCACCAGTACACTGTGCACGGACTTCGTTGCGACACTCGCGTCAGGGGACGGTCGAAGTACCGACGTCAGGAAGTCTGCGGCCAGATGCATTCATATATAAGCGTCTGCGCTGAGACATTTCACCTTCAGCCTCCTACCAACGAACTTATACTTCTCAACTTCTACCACCAAACCACAAACAACGATGATGTTCAAGCTCTCGAACACTCTCTTCGCGACCGCCGTCGCCCTCTTCGTCATGATCGGTGGCGCCAGCGCTGCGACCTCCGGTCGTCGTGACATCGCTCTCGCGGACAACCCAGGTCTGTCTTTGTCCCTTCTTCTATGTCAAGCACGTCTGGGCTCACGACGCCTCCAGTCGACGCGTGCAACGGTAGCAACAACTACGGCGTTGGCCACAGCTGCGCCTGGAGCGGCGGCAACGAGGGCAGTAAGTCGCCACTCTTAGCGTTTAAGTCAACTATACTGGTGCTCACCGAGACTCCAGCCTGCCAGATCAACGCAAGCGGTGTCCTCGTCTGCGTCAACTGAGCGCAGAATGACGCGTCAATGTATGGCTGCTATTGTCACCGCGTTGCGGGGTAGCGTGAAGAACGATATTGTGTACAATGTAGCAGCCGTGAAATCATGAACCTATTTCTGTCATATGATTAGCAACCGAAGTTCTGAGTAGCTGGTGTCTCAACGCCGTGGATCACAAGTTCACAGGAACGCGCTAGTCGGTTCACATCGATGAATTCGAGGGCAAGAGGTAGAAAACATAAGTCATACGACAAAGAATGCGATGATCCCGATAGCATCTTGAAAGATGGACGCGTAGATATGCTCCATCGAGATAGCCCGTCGCTTGCTGCCGTGATTAGACGCATTCATATAAAGATCAGACCCGAATGCCGAAGCTGCGGTACAGATCAGGCTTGAGATGAAGCATAAAAACGCCTACGATAGTAGCAATTTTCGACTTGCGTGGGGCATAAAGGCGAGGATGAGCTCGGACATGGTGGTCGGGAACAACCCACGCCGCGCAAGCCTCGAGGCGCGTTGATCGCCGTCATAGGCAGGTGACCGCGTCTCAAAAGTCGAACATCCACGCGCATGCAGCCTGTCAAGTCGTCCGCTTCTCTCATCTGCTCTCTTGCTCTGTGTCTGTATACCTGCTTCTCGTAACGACTTCTCTTCGACTCTCGCACTTTGAACATACTGTATACCCATCATGCTAAACATCAACGACTTGCCTGCCGAACTCTTGACGACGATCTACGAAATGGTGGTTTACGACGAGACCATTGCTTCGTGGGCTGCCCCAACTTGCATGAAGGAGAGCTACTGGGATAAGCGGAGAAAGGACTATGTGCTCATAGACCCGGTGGTGGATCTGCATATCCGACAAAGGCGAAAGTATGCCATGATCAAGGTGCGCTGAGCAGTCTTCTACCCATCAACCTCGAGCTAACCACTCTGCATATTAGAACCTGATGCTCACTTCGAAGCTCTGGTACAGGCTCAGCTACTACCTGCTTTTTCAAACTATCTTTATCTCCGACGCTGCCGATATCCCCGCCATTTGTATCGCGTTCGAGCGTACTGAAGAGCTCACGTGGTACGTGGAGAGGATACACGTCGTGCGCTGGTATGCGCCCGTAGGGCTCTCCATGTCACATCTCGGAGCGATGCTGGTAGAAGTTGTCACGAAATGTCCAAACCTCATGTCATTCACCGTGGAGTGGTCTCTATCCACCGCCTTTCCGAGTGTAGCCAGCTCGCTCTCATTGTTCTCTTCGCCCACACTACGCTCCCTACGCATCAGCGTAACGCCACCCAACCTCTCGCGCTTTATCTGGGCGCTCGATTGCATGTCCTTACTATTCTCCTGCAACGTCGACATCGCAATGGAGGGCGCGACGGATGAGTCTCCCGGCCCCGAGCCACCAGAGATCACACCACGACTAGGCGCAGCTTCGACTCTCCCTCTGAATCTACCCCAATTGCAACAGCTCTCCATTCGTGGACGATCACAAACTCTCATCGAACATGCCTGCGGCTGGTCCCTGCCAGCACTGTCAGCACTGACAATCGACTTCGGGCTGCACACCACCGATATGCCTGACGTTATCCCCTTCCTCGACGCACACGGACAAACGCTCGTTTTCCTCGATCTGAATACGATACCGGCCGTAGAGGTCGCAGCAGTCCTCGCGCGCTGTCCATTGCTTACATCCTTTGCCTTCAACCCCGATTGGCATCTGCCCTTTCACGAACGGGAGCAGAACGCGCCGTTCATGTACGCACCGCACAAAAATATCCGGCATATTGGTCTACACCAGCTCTTGCACGCGTTTCTCCCTGGAAGCCCCGAGCTCGCCGCAGCTGCCGCGCGTACGAATGACGCGACCTTTACTCAGCTTACGCGTGCCAACTTCCCGAACCTCACGCTCATACGTCTGCTCTCGCGCCCGCTGCTCGCAGCGCTCGAGCGCAACGACGGACCCTCTGACAGAGACGGGATGCCGCGTTGGGAGCGGTGGGATAAACAGTGCCGCACGCAGGGTGTGCGGCTCGAGGACTGCACTGGTGCGCCATTCGGAGAGCTACCGGAGGATGAGGACTCGATCGAGTACTACGGCGAGTACGACAGCGAGGCCGAGGAGATTGTCGAAGAGCGAGAAGAGGCGTGGAAGAAGGAGAAGTCGGATGGGTTGAAGCCTTCAAATGTGCAGGAGTTAAGGGATCTCATCGAGGAGATTCGGAAACTGGATACAAAGGATCCGATGGATGATATGTTCACGGCTGCGTTCTCGGGCGGTCCTCCTCCTGCCGCGTTCGCGTTCGCACGATGAACTGTGCGTGTGCTCGAATGGGTTTGCCGTTCGATATACATATCTGACCTTGCTCCAGGCTAGACTTGCTCTCTTGAACATGTACATGCTTCGTACTACACCACACTATACCCGATCTATACCATGCTGCATACACACGTGACCGCGTTCGGTTCGCCATACTTCCTCGCCTCGCACGCGCCCAACTCTAAGCCATTCCTCGCAATTGAGAGAGTCATCTGGTCTCAGCGATGACCTTCCTAACGGTCATCTGCTCACACCCTATCCGGTTTAACGTCAACAGGACCCCGCCCCATCTCGAGCTGTCTATACTCAACACCGTCCATGCTCTCTATATGCACTCTACGGAGAGCCTATATGCACCTCACGTTGAGACAAGCCGTCTACTATGAAGACATAAGAACAAGTTCCGACAGTCCCCACGCTCCAAACAAGACTCCAGAGCGAGACGCGAACTGGTACGTTAGGGGGCCTGTCTAGAATCGGCTACGGCTCTGCGCCCAGATGGCAGCTGACCCAACTATATAACACGGATGCGTCCGCGCCCGACCTCTCTTCCCTCAAACCACCACCTTTCTCATCCGCACCACTCTCTGCGCCTCGCTAGCCAGAGAACGTCCAGAGCCTTCAGCCCTCCCTCAATCGACCGCCAGAACCGATCCTCCGACAATGGCCGAAGTCGCGCCCGCGAGCTCCGTCGAGATCAACGATGCGCTCTTCTGCCAGCACTTCAAGGAGGTCGTGAGTACCGCTCTCAATCCTCGTCATATGTGTTTCAATGCTGATATGTGTATTAGTGTACCGAGTGCGACGTCGACAACAGGGAGGAGAACGATGCGTTCTTCGGGGTACGTCACGCGAGTCGGCAAGTCCCGTGCTCCTGCTCACACGACCATCCAGCTCGACCCCAAGCCGCGCGAAGGCATTGAGGCCCCACCTGCCTCGCAAACCAAGGATGGAATCTGGCAGTAAGTACTGCTTGCTGTACCTCCGTGTACATCTCGTTGACCCTACCGTGACCCTGTAGGTGCAAGAAACATGGCTCGACCAGTACGTTCGCTTGTGTGACCTTATATGCGGCAATGACTAACTGTATCCTCTAGCTTGCAACCAGTGCTACGGCTGGAAGAAGCAGATCACTCGTCTACAGGTCGCCGCTAAGAAGGCTGGGAAGAAATCAAACTAATCGTGTATGACTGAACGCTGAACGAACTTGAACTTGGAACGCATCGATCGGGGCTCTGTTCTCGCTATCGCTCTGCTGTATAATATCGCAATGTACCGTACTATTACTCATCTTGCTGCCATCGTGTATCATCAGTTGGCCTCTTCCAGGACATCGTGAGCATAACAGTAGCCCATATGTCATCGAAACACGAGGGAACTTGAAGCGCAGCTGTAACGATCCCATGACTTGAGCGCCGGACAGGAGGTCTGGACGCGGCCAACGCGTCTGATCAAAAGATAAAAAACAATCAACCTAAGCGCTTGCAGGGCGGCGATACCATAGCGTCCGCCGGTAAAACCAAGGAACAGGTCCCGCACAAGAGACGAATGCTCGACGAAGGTTAACCCTTAGAAGAAAAGTCTAGAAGCATGGCGCTTTACATTACAGTAGGTGACAGGTATACAGGAGAACAGTGTCCAGCTCCGCCGCGGATAAACAGCGTAGGGCGCTTAGAACGCCTTTGCAACGAACTCGTAGAATCCCTTGCCCTGGATAGTGGCGATCTCGAGCTCGAGCGCGCTCGCGGTGCGCGAACCGTCGCCAGCTGCGAAGGTGCCGGCGCCCCACGGCGAGCCGCCGTGAACCTCAGAAAGGTTCGTGAGCTGGCCGAAGGAGGTAGCGTAGCCGAGCGGGACGTAGGCGATGCCGTGGTGTGCGAGAGTCGACATGGCGGCAATGGCGGTCGCTATCATGGTATACATCAGCCTTACGTCTACTAGTAGACATAGGAGATGTACGCACACTCCTGTCCACCACCTGGCGAGGCCGTGGAGATGAAGAGACCGGCGAACTTGCCGTGGAGCTTGCCGCCTGCCCAGAGCTGGCCAGTGGCGTCCCAGAAGGCCTGAGGGACGATGTTAGTGAGGTTGAGTTGAGCGTGAGGACGAAGAGCGCCTACCTTCCACTGTGCGGGGAAGTTGCCGTAGCGGGTGGGGATGCCGAGGAGGAAGGCGTCGAACTGGGCAATGTCGTTCGGTGCCAGGATGGGGTAGTCAGCCTTGGCTGGCGCATGCATCTTCGAGAGGACCTCCTGAGGGAGCGTCTCTGCGATCCTACACGGCGTACAAGCATCAGTACGCGTCGATGAAGAGCAGATAGACGATGAACGTACTGGTAAATGGTAGCCTTGCCGCCAGCCGACTCGATGCCGGCCTTCTCAGCCTCGGCGAGCTTGGCGATGTGGCCGTACATCGAGTAGATGATAATAGCGACGTTGGGAGCCATTTCGTTCTTTGCGGGTGCGGTGGTGGTCGAGGTGGGTTCTGCTGCTTTCGGTTTCTCGCTCGACTGCCCGGGTTTTGTACTGGCTGGAGCCGGGTCGTCCAGTGCGGCCTTCTACGTAGAAACGTTAGCTGCCAACTAGAGCCAAGCAAGCTCATGCATGCGCTGCATACCTGAGATTTTGAGCTAAAGCAGCTGAAACAGGACATGATCACACGAGAGGTTGGTGACGAGGATCGATGCACTTGTCGAACGAGCTCGTCGGCCTTCTTAACCTAGGGCAACGCCGAGAAAGTGCGGTCACCCTCGTCCTAATCCTATGTTCGGGCTCACACACGCCCACACGGCTCAAGACGCGGATTCTATTATTTTCCATATTGAGTGTCTTGTTCCCGCGCGCTTAGTGTTCGATTGCCTGAAGCGCCTCGCGTAATGTGCCACACGTGCTGACCAACTGCGCTCGAGGCGCCCAGGGCAGCACGCTTCGAGCCCTGCAAGCCCGCGCGCGGACGGGGCTATCAAGATGATATAATTCTGACAGTGACACTCGATCGTACAAAGCACATAACACAACGTTCGCTACGTGTACACCTCGTAAGCCTGTTGCGCCATCGCCAACTCCGCTTAGAACAGGCTCTCTTCGAGGATGCCGCTCGAGCTGCCCGGAATTTGCCACTCGTCTTCTTGCCACTGAGCGCCTCCGTCCTCGCGCCCGCGGACAGCCTGTACAGATACGGTGATTATCAGCTTCTGCTTCCAAAGGGCACATTCATTTCGACGACCTCCGCCGAGGTAACATAACGCTTCGATGGCACTGGCGCCCGCAAGGTCGCCACAGTGCCGGCGAGCGACAGGCAATAAGCGCGCGTCTATCGTCCACCGAAGCCGAATACGAAGAAGAAACGTGCGCCGCACCTTGGACAAGTATTCCTTGCTCACGGCCATCTCCTTCTCGAGCGCGCGCAGCATCTTCTCTTGGGCCTGTGCGCGCGAGAGGACAGCATCCATCTGCGTCTTGGTGACGCTCACCGGTGGATCATCCTCGAACGCGACCGTCCCGTCCGCCGAGACCGTCGCGTTGATCTCACGAGCTTCGATCTGTCGGGCGTCAAAGGAGTAAGCAAGGAAGTCCGTATGTGTATCGGTGACGGGACAGGGACGCGGTGTTGGACGTACCATGCTCAGCACAACGCGCCGAACCTCCTCCGCGTCATCGATCCCAACAGACTGCCCGATCTCCGCCAGACCGAGAGTGAGATAGGTCTCTGTCAGCCGCTTGATTTGCCAGCGCGGGGCGCGCGCTATAGCTTGCTTCAACAGGCCGAAGTTGCCGTCCTGTAAAGGCGCGGGCCGGTCAGCAATGAGGCCGAAGACAGACAGGAATGGTGGGACGCCGTACGTTGCCGAAATTCGCTTGCTCTTTCTCCGCCACTGCCATCATGTTTTGCGAGTTCGCGGGGTAGGTACGGGCAAAAGCGCCGTAGGGCGAGCTTGCACTTGCGATACGCGCCACGCTAGGATGCGTGTACTTGGGCAAAGCCATGGACTGTGGTACGCGCGAGCTATTCAGTATCTTGCTTTCGGTGATCAATTCAAGAGGCACAGACCTTTCCGTAGTAAATGAGGTGGACCAGAACGAGCTTCTTCGCAGCGTCGATCTGGATCATACTGGGCTCGCCACCACCGCCACCAGGGAACCGCATACTACGAGCTTCACCCCCGCGTGGGCCACTCATCATACCGCCACCCATCCCGGGTCCCATCGGCATCGGTCCGCCTCCGCCGCCCCGACCACTCGCGACAGGTGCAGATGCGGCTGTTTCGAGGAGATAAGCGGCCAAAGCCCAGCGACGAAGTGCGGCGGCAGCGACTCCGGCCGCATAGTGGTAGATCAGATGGTCCTTGTATGTCAGGTCTGGGCTGAGGTTGAGAGCGATATTCGTTATGGGCTTGCTGATGATGGGTAGTGCCACGGCGTAGTGCTGCGAAGTGACACATGCCTGGAAGTCGGTTGAGTATGAACGCTATGATGCGAAAACGCTTGCAACTCACTAGTAAGAAGGGCGCATGCAAGGTCGTCAATTGTGTGGTGTCGGGAGAGTATCGTGTCAGGAGACTGTACAAAGGCCCAACGGCAATCTGTTGCTGCATGGCAATCAGAGAGTATCCCAGTTCAAGTCGTCAATCACCTTACATTTTCGTAGCGGCTCTGTGCATAGTTGTGGATGGCATTTGCGAGCTGGGAAACTGTAAAGCGGCCTTATAAGACGGCGCCTTTTAAGGATTCGGCGCATACCGTATACGTACCGCGATCAGGTGCAAGCCGCGCCTGTTCCGGGTCGAAATGACTGCAGAACGACGATAATAATCCTGGATCAAGAGGAGGCGCCATATTTGGCGGAGCACGCAGCCGAGCAAGCCTGATCAGAGTCAATAACATATTTAATTGAAAGTGGGATGCAAATGACGGACATGATGTGTATCATCCCGAGTGTGTGCAGTGAAGGATTGAGTACGGCGAGAGGATCCTGGTTGCCTTGTACTGGCTGCAACAGCAACAGGCCATCACGATTTGTGACATCGTTGAGTATGCGCACAAGCTGGGGAGCTTCGTGTATGTTCGAGCTGGCGACGATGCGCGCAATTAAAGCGTCCATATTAGATACACCTCCAGCGCCGTTTCCACCTTGCTGCTGTTGTGGCGGTGGCACGGTTGCTGCTGTCGTTGTGGAAGCTTGCGTTTGTTGAGCTGGTGCTTCGGCGGGCGCGTTCGTTGCGGCTTGTTCTGGAGTCGTCTCCATTATAGTCGCCTCGGGTGGCACTGGGGTTACGGGCGCTGATGCGCCTCCAGGAGGTGTTAAGAGGCCTGCTGCGTTCTCGCCGTCCATCGTGGCTCAAAGATGCAGATACTACTGACATGCATTAGTCAGCTTATGTTCAAAGCTAGTATACAGCACATTGCAAAGAAGGAGGTGGATATCTATGCTCAGATGGTAACGCGTGTGCAACGCGCGCGGAGTGGCGCTGCAGGGTTGCGACAAATCGTGCTCGCAGCGTGTGGCGCCTAATAATTGCTATAATCCAACGACATTACAGATTGAGCACATATACTTTGCAGCATCTCATACGCGTTCTTGACGCGACTGGCGCGTAGAAAAGGTGCGATCCTCTTGTGGACGTTGAATACGGGGATGGTCGCACCTTGAACTGGTTCCGCAGATAATTGTCGGGTACGCGTAGATCGAGCCACTCTTTTAGTATAGTACACTCTCAAGCAGATCAGCACAGTGTATCCCGGTCGTAAGGCTAGCACAAAGCGAGAATGAACGCGAAGGTCGAGTTCAAGGAGTGGAGGCGCGTTGAACGCGCGTGCGCGGCGCGCGGGACCGCGGTGGGTGCGTGCGAATGCGCGACTTGTAGAGATGAATCAAATCTTTGACTTGACTCTAACCTCGACTATACTCTCGGGCAACCCTCTCTACATCACCCCACGTCTCAATCACTATGGCTGCGTAAGTAACGTGGGACTTCCTATCCAGCTTAGTGTACTGATTTGGGAATATTAGCGCAACCAAAACGTCCTGGGCGGACGAGATCGATGAGCTCGGTGCGTCAGCTCTATTTTGCATCGAATAACGGGTACTCATCCGTGATATGCAGAGCAGCCCGTCAAGGTCACTCAGGACAGCACTGATGAGAACGGTGTCCGTACTGTGATCGAGTACAGTGTGAACGACGAGGGAAAGAAGGTCAAGGTGCGCATCTAAACCGCTTGTCTCTCTGCGCAGAGACGCTTACGCATCTTTTCAGATCACCAGGAAAACGAAGCGCGTCCTTCAAAAGGCTGCAGTGCCGCATGCCGTCGCCGAGCGTCAGAGCTGGGCCAAATTTGGCGAGGAGAAGGGTCACAAACCCGGACCCGATAATGCTACCACGACCATCGGCGAAAATGTGTATCTGAAGCTCTCGGCGGGTAACAAGGTGCGCGAGAAACTTGCTATATCTGGTATTGATATTAACGGTACACCTTAGTCCTCTGAGCCAGAGCCGACCCCAGAGTCCACCATGAAGGCGAACCTGCAAAAGGCTGGCGCCGGCAAGCTCACTTGCCGTCTGTGCAAGGGCTCTCATTTCACCGCAAAGTGTCCTTACAAGGACTCACTCGCTGGCCTCGACGGTGCGCAGCTTGAGGCTCCTCCTCCAGGCGACGACGACGACGGTACAGCCGCACCCGCCGCCGGCGCAGCACCAGGAGGAGCGTCGGCCGGCGGCCCGAGCAAGTACGTCCCGCCGTCGATGCGCGCGGGCGCACGGGGTGCAGGCGAGAGCATGAACAGGCCAGGAGGCGGCAACCGTGACGATCTGCCTACGCTGCGTGTCACGAACATTTCCGAGGACGTGCAAGAGCAGGATTTGCGCGATCTGTTTGGCACGTTCGGTCGGGTCGCGCGCGTGTATGTCGGTCGCGATCGCGAGACGGGTATCGGCAAGGGCTTTGCGTTTATCAGTTATGAGGATCGTACGCATGCGCAGAAGGCGATGGATAAAATGCATGGACGTGGATACGACAGTCTTATCCTTAACGTCCAGTGGTCCCGTACGTATCACAGTTTCTTTGCTCTTAAACTAATGATATTAACCACAAGTTACAGAGCCGAGGCCAGAGCAGCGCTAGATGGTGTTTCTTTTCTTCTTCGACGTGCTCTCCAGATGTATACTACATGCGCCTCCGTGTGCCATTGTTTGTACTTTGCTATGCATGTTTCAGTTCATCTGTATGTGATATGTATTGAACGCGTTGTACCCGGCAAACTATTACCTGGCGAGTGCTGATATCAGACAGCCTCTTTGCGATCTACCATGGCTCGGTAGTCCGACTTGTAATTGCACAGTGACCTACAGAAATCAGTATCGTCAGCGTCACATCCTTCACGTCGCATCGTGCATCTTATCGTCTTATCGTAACATTAGCTGCTGTGACCAACAATCCTCGAGACAGATATGTGCTGACATATGTAGTACATCAGCAATGCCAAATTGTTCAGAAAATCGGTGCTAGTATTGATCTAATCTTTTGCAAGCATGTGGCTATGCTGGCGAATCAAACGACGAACATCGGCCCGCAGGTGACCCGGTACTCGTTGGTGTCAACCACCATGATCTACGCCTTGTAGTCGATTGTAGCAAATGTTCTCGGGCGTCGGCCCAGCCCTTGCGTGACGACTCTGACAGCTCTGTACCATGAAGTGCTGGCCGCTCTCCGAGCAGCACAGCACAACGGCGAGAGTACCGAGTTCATGTGGGCGGAGGCCAGCTCGAATCACGGTGCGACTGCGACCATGTACCTGTTGCTGACTCCGAAAGTCCGTTCAGTTCATCTCCATCGCTGTCTACAGTAGCTATGGGTGGCAAAAAAGTGTCGGCCGTTTACTAAGAGATCCATGTTCCCGACAGAAGCCCCTGACGCACAGTTGGCGCCGGACAGCCACATGCATATCGTCGACGCCTAAAGGCTGCCCGCTCCGTGGGGACGTCAGATATAAAACCAAACTCTCAGAAGATCTACAAATCCAGACTCACCCAGTCAACCATACCGTCTCTTCCACTCGACTTTACTTCTACTCATTGAGAGTCCAGACATGCCCGCCACACTATCCATCGATGTGCTAGTCGTGAGTTCTTAGTCCTACGCTTGCCCCGAGTACACCATTGATTGACGAGCTATAGGTCGGCTCTGGCCCTGTGGGCCTCACCGCGGCGCTCGCCCTCATTCAGAGCGGCGTTTCTGTACGCATCATCGACAAACAGCCTTTCCAGAACGTCGGTCAACGCGGCGCTGGCCTTACCGTACGCACACATCCCTTTTCGCTGCCCCGATCCTTGCTCACTCGATGCTTTCAGCCTCGCACGCTCGACGCTTTCCACTATCTAGGCGTCCTTTCTGACATCAAGGCTGCCGGTGGGCCCATGCTGCCAATGCAGGTACGTCAATCTTCTATGACATTCTGATGTGCCGGAGGCTGATTGACGATGACACAGGCATACAGCCCGGCAGAAGGCAAGCCGGTCAGGGAATGGATGATGATTCCGAGGTTCGACGCCACGCCCGACGTTCCTGAGGTTCGCCACAGCTCTTGCATACCAGTCTACAAAGGCTGACGACACTCGTTCAGCCCAACCACGTTTTGCTCGGCCAAGACTCTACCTGCCGCATACTGCGCAGCCACCTTGAGGCGCGCGGAGTGAAGGTCGAGGCTTCTGAGCTCGTCTCCCTTGACCAGGATCAAGACGGCGTCACGGCCACCGTCAAGCACGAGAACGGCGAGACGGAAACCGTCTATGCCAAGATCATGTACGGCGCGGACGGCGCGAAAGGTAAGATCTTCCGTGCGATACTTTGCGTCGAGAGGCTCACTGCGTACTCGCAGGCATTACCCGAAAACTCGTAGATGCACCCTTCCTTGGCGAGTCGCCCGACATCAGGCAGCTCATCGGCGATGTCGAGCTTTCTGGCGTTGATAGCAAAGTTCGTATCTAGCAAGCACTTGCTCGCGACTGTTTACTTACATCAATGCTCAGCATTGGAACATTTTCGGTGATTTGAACCAGAACAAGCTCATGATTCGGCCTGCACCCGAGATCGAGAATCTATACTTCATCGTGGCATCCGGCAAGGACCTGGATATCCAAGCCGCGCTCTCGGACGACGCAGTCCTTCTCAAGTTCTTGCACGACGTAACGCACAACCCTAACATCAAGCTTTTGAAGAAGCATGTACTTGCGGAGTGGAAGTGAGCCCACGGTCGTCTGGTTATTGACGTGATTTATTGGCTGACAACCGTCCAGGCTGAACGTCAGGATGGTTGAGAAGTTCACGTATGGCCGGGTTATCCTTGCCGGTGGTAAGCTTGAGAGTTCGAGCTGCTATCATGCGTCCTTCATATCTTCGTAGATTCTGCACACTGTCACCCACCCGCTGGTGGACAAGGCCTCAACTCGGGCGTCATGGACGCGGTGCGTATCCAACTTGCCCGGTCGCCTGTGTGAGACTCATCCTTTCGTTTAGATCAATAGCGCCTGGAAGGCTGCGCTTGTCTGCAAAGGCCTTGCGCCGTTATCCCTCTTAGACACGTATACAACCGAACGCCGCCCCGTTATCCAAGAAATGTACGCAGCCGTACACCAACAGATACGGATTCGTCATAGCTGACCGTCCCTGCAGGCTTCAGATCACGACTGGGATCTTCCATGGCTTCGGAAAGACAGAAGCCAAAACGTTCTCCTTTGACAACCCTGTCGCGCTTCGCCAATTGGGTGTACACTGTCGCTGGAGCCCTGTCGTTCGTGACGAGCTGGACAGCACTGCCGCTGTCGACAGCACTATGACTGAAGCCGACCCCAAGGAAAGTGCGTACGGATCTGATACCTCGGACCGTCTGCACGCCGGTGATCGCGCACCCGACGCATCCGCACTTGTGAGCGCGGACGGCAAGGAAACGCGTTTGTTCGAGATCTTCGGGGTCGGACAGCACACTGTCTTGGTCTTCGACCATAATCTTGCGAAGGACGTGAAGGCAGCCATCGCAGAGTTGCCCGAGGGCATCGCTCGCACTGTTATCATTAATCAGCCCGCTGGTGCCGAATCCGGTCAGGCCGGCGACGTTCTGACGGATAGTCAAGGAAATGCCGCGCGTTCTTACGGCGTCGAGAAGGGTGTTAAGGTGGCCATCGTCCGGCCTGATGGCGTTGTTGGCGCTGTATTGCGCGGCGCTGAGGGTGTGCAGACTTACTTTGCAGGTATCTTGAAGGCGGCTGCGTAGAATAGGATGAGGATAAGGATTACTAGACCAACTCGCTGTATCTATATCACCTGTGCAATTATGAACATACCTCGCCAGTCTTTGACTGTCCAGTGGGCATCGATGATGAACGCTTTGCTAGTCAAGCGTGCAGGTGGACAAAGCCATTCTGCCTGCGGCTCTTGGAGAATGAGTAATAGAGTGCGTACTCATCATATGAGCGTTTGTTATTACTGTACTGCCAAAATATATGTACAAACATCCGATATGCGCGACACTCTATATGTCCATAGCGTATGATACATAACCCCAGAAGGAAAAGACACGATGCTGCAACGGATCCATGATTGGGAAGTGTCAATCATCACGCCTGCAAAGCGACCTCAAGCGCCTGCTCGACGTCGTGAACTAGGTCCTCCGCATCCTCGACACCCACCGACAATCGGATGAGCGAGTCGCTGATTCCAAGCTTCTCCCGCTCAGCATCAGGTATACTAGCGTGCGTCATGAGCGCTGGCAACTCCGCGAGGCTCTCGACGCCACCGAGAGACTCGGCGAGAGTGAACAAGCGCGTCGCGGCGAGGAAGCTCTTTGCCTCCTCAAGCCCTCCACGGATGCGGAACGAGATCATGCCGCCGTAAGGGAACGAGCCATCTCCATCTGCGCCCTCAGTCGCGAGATAATTGTTGACGAATTTCTCTGCGTGAGGTGAGAGTGACCGGCGTGCGAGGGCGTTGCGCGGATGCGAAGCCAGACCGGGGTAGATGACCTCTGCGACGTGTGGGCTCTGCTGAAGAGCACGGGCAACAGCGAGTGCATTGCGGCCATGTTCCCGCATGCGCAAGTGCAGCGTTTTCACCCCGCGTTGTGCCAGCCAGGAGTCATATGCGCTTGGCACAGCGCCGATGGCATTCTGCAAGAAGGCCAGACGTTCGCGAAGCGCACCGTGGTGCGCGGGTAAAATTACAGCGCCCATTACGACGTCCGAGTGTCCGTTGATATATTTCGTGAGGCTGTGAACAACGATGTCGGCTCCCTGCAGGAGCGGAGAAGAGTAATACGGCGATAGGAAGGTGTTGTCCACGAGGACAAGGGGATGCGAAGGATGTGCGTGTGCAATGGCCACCACCCTAGGAATGTCGATTAATCTCAATGTAGGATTGGTCGGAGACTCAATCCAGATGAGCTGCATTCAAAGTTAAGCCATGCAAGGGGCGGATACAGCCGGCGAGTTACAAACCTTGGTGTTCGGGCGGATAGCTTCTGCAATCTCTTCTTCCTCAGCATTTTCGAGATCGAGAAACGTGGTCTCGAGGCCTTGGTTCAAGCTGGCAACCTTGGTCATGTAGCGGAAAGTTCCGCCGTAGACATCGTTGACTGAGATGATGTGCGAGTCCGGGCCAAGAGAAGACAGGACTGTAGAGGTAGTCGCAGAACCAGATGCGAAGCCTAATGCATATGCACCACCAGACTCGATAGAAGCCAGCGTAGCTTCGAGAGCATTGCGGTTGGGGTTGCCGCTACGAGAGTATTCGAAGCCCTGCAAATGAAATCAACATACGATCAGCGTCTGCTCGTAGTTGACTCGCTCCAGAGACGCACCTTGTGGTTACCGACGCCATCCTGCTTGTACGTCGTACTCAAGGAGATAGCAGGAATGACTGCACCAGTCTCTGCGCTGGGCTCAGAGCCAACATGGATGGCACGAGTACCGAAGCCGTCAAGATCAGCAGTTTTCAGTTTCTTGAAGCCGTTTTCGTGGTGCTGGCCGTTCTGGGCGTGATGATCGAACACCATGGGCGACATGGGGTGGCGGGTGATTGGAAGAGGGTTTGTTGCAGCAGCATCTTGGTGTACGTGCTTATATAGTCGGCGGGGACGGTTCGACGTAAGTTGCAGACATAGACTCACGATGACGAGCTAGCCTTGTAGCGTGGTTTGTGGGTCCATCGGATCTTGTCCGGCACGCGCATGGCTCTCGCTCGCCTTCTTACTCTCGACAGCCACGACCACTATTGCTCGTATGGTACGAGGTCACCGGCGACTGATGACCTTTTCACTGCTTCATATAACGTGAACGATCAGAATCAAAGAGCTCGGTAGCTAGTACTGTAGCACCACGATGAGCTAGCAATATCTAAATGTCAGCCCATGCGAGCTGCACGCCGAGGGCGCTCCGGGCCACAAGCAACTGATCAAGCTGCTTATGCACACAATGCCCCGTATGGCATCCGTGACGGGTATGATGCCATGCTTTGCACTGTTGACGCTCATCTGTCGACTATGGATTGCACGTTCGACAATGCTGTCGTTAGAACAGCTTTCCTGTGGCGAATGACCGCACCCGTGCAGGTGCATGGCAACGTGTCAACGCTCTCCTTTGACCACCACTCGACTTGGCTGGCGATCTCTCAGTGATCTAGACTAAGTTTTAATGGTTGCTACAGGTCACAGGCTGCCTCCCGGAAGGATGTCTCACAGGCTGCCTCCCGGGAGGATGTCCGTGGTCAGCTGAAGACTTGCCTCCTCTTTTGAGCGGCGCATTTCTTCTAGATCAGCACTGCTTGCGAAGACTGCAGCATGCACGTTTCAAGATCGCAGACAAGCATGGTCTTCTTGTACATCGCCCTGCTCTGGTGACCACGCGACATTCAATCAGGCTCAAGTGACCGTTACTCGCTGCTTCCTGTCGATGCGCGGATCATCAAGTTCTTCTGCGCCTTTGAGCTTAGCAACGAGACATGGGCTATGTGCTCTGATTCTGCGATGTCTTCATCTCATAAAATATCTCGATCTATGAGTACAAGATATCTGCCATCCGGTGCACAATCCAAAGGGCAGCTGCCACAACTGCGTGCTATGATCAGCCTCGCGAGTATCTTGCCCGCTCTCAAAATGGCTCCACGCGGCAGAATTTCACCTACTAACCTTGGATCGCAACGTATGTACTTCTAGACCCAAGGTTTAGGTTGGTATACAGGGCAATTGACTCGCTCGTACCCTCATGTGATCATCGCTGAGAGGTTGAAGAACTTAAATCGTAACCTTCTCCTGCGCACGATCAGGCATATGCTTGCTACATAGCTCGATTTCTAGTCCTATGGTGACAGTCAATGGTTCTTTCTCGTTCACCTGACGAAGACAAGCCGCATGCTACGCCGAAACGGACTCACACCGACGCCTTTTCTGGCAACACTGGTGACCGCCAAGGTTGCACCATCCCATCGCTGTTGCTCTGGCGTGAATCCCGACATTCATGACGCCTCCGCTTCTGGGCTGTTTGAAACTATAAAAACTGCCATAAAACTACGTTTTACCTCAGGCTACCCTACAGTCCTCCATTCGTGTCGTTCGAAGCTCCCCATCTTCAGTTGCCATGAAGTTCTCTGCTGGTCTTGCTGCTCTCCTCGCTGTCGCGGTATCTGCGTCTCCCGTGAAGCGCGATGCCGCCACAGTCGAGTCAGACATCGCGGCCATTAGTGCTCAGGTCACTACGCTCAACAACGCGATCACCACGTTCGGGACAAGCAAGGCACTCACGGATGCTCTGGCAAGTGTCCGGTCTCTCTACTATTCTTAATGCGAAGACTGATACAGGTTTCTGTCAGGCCATCCACAGTGACGCTCAGACTCTGGAGGGGCTTATTACCAAGGCCACCACCGACACGAACGCCAGCGATGCATTTACCGAGGACGAGGGCGCCGCTATCCTTACCGCCATCCAAGGACTTCAACCCAACATCGTCACTGCCCTTCAGGACCTTGACAGCCAGCACGACAATTTCGCGTCGCAGCCCATCGCCGGTCTCGATGGCGTGGTCGAGTCGGACCTCAACACTTTGAACACGGACACGACCGCTTTCGAGAACGCCCTTTTGGCGAAGGCCCCTGTAAGTAAACTGTATGTCTACAAGAGGTTGACGCATGCACTTAACATGTGTACTGTAGGCCGACATACAAGCTCAGGCACAGTCCTCCATCGACGCTATCAACTCTGCGTTCGCCACTGCAATCGCTACCTACGCATCGTAGGAGTATCGTCACACCAAAGGCGGCCCGGGTCGTCGAGTGCGTTCGGCTTGCAGCAGTTCTCTCTTTACCAGGGATTAGTCTTTCTGTACCTCTGGCTTCTCCCACGAGTGAATGTGTATCAGGATTTCGGTCATCATAGGCCTGCAAGCTACAACGCCCACATAGCCGGGCAGGGTGATAAGATCGATAAGATCTCGTAAGATCTCATTACTCAAACGCTTTGAGACCAGTATACACTATGTACCGGCTGCCCTCCTCGCGATAGCTCACTGCACACGTATATAGAGATTAGACGTCTATCATTTGGATATCAGCTACCGATAAAAACATGGTGGCAATAACAATCAGACAAGAGCAGACGGTCAAACAGTAGTAAATGAGGGTATGGCTCCAATGCAGACAATGCTTTACGCATTAGTAGAGTTCGCAGGCTTCTCTAAGCTGGACTCGTCGGCATGTTGATGGTGCATCGGCTCACGGCCACCATTCAACGCATTATGCTTCTCCCGCGCAAGACCACCCTCAACGTCCATGACGCCAAGATCCTGCTCGAGACCAACGTAGTCGTACGCGAACTCTCCCATATCGTAGTCGTCCATGCCGACGATCTCGGCCTCCTCGGTAGTGCGCATGCGGAGGAAAGGAATGAAGTGCATGATCCAGAGGATGATCGTGGTCATGACGAACGAGTAGGCGAATCCGGCGGTGGAGTCGGCCAACTGGTAACCGAGCTGGACCCAGTTGTGGTCGAGCCAGCCACCATTGATCACAGCGATGCCGTCGAAGCCGGCGACTGACGCTTGTGCGAAGAAGGCGGTGAGGATGTTGCCGACGATACCGCCGATCCCGTGGACGGCGAAGATGTCGAGGGCATCATCGTAGTGGAGGACGAACTTGAGCTGGGTGGCGAAGTTGCATGCGGCGGCGCCAACAACGCCGTAGAGAACGGCAGCAGCTGAAAGAAGGTTTAGTTTCGGTGCTGTCTGTAGATGGGCGCAAATCAAACGTACGGGAACCGACGAAACCAGAGGCGGGCGTAATAGCCACAAGACCGCAGACGGCTCCGGAGCAGAAACCAACGACAGACCACTTGCGCTCAAGGCGGTAGTCCATCAACATCCAGGTGAGGCCACCCGTGCTCGCCGCGAGGTTGGTAACGATGCAGGCCTGGATAGCACGGAGGTTCGCGCCGAGAGCACTGCCGCCGTTGAATCCGAACCAACCTGTTTCAAGTTAGGACTGTCCTTGCTTCGCGGGTCGGTAATATGCTCTGCTTACCGAACCAGAGGAAGCATGTGCCGAGGACAACATAGCTTGTGTTGTGGGGCTTGTACGCGAGACGCTCAGTGGCGTAACCGCGACGCTTGCCGAGGTAGATAGAGATGGCGAGTGCGGCGGTACCGGACGAGATGTGGACGGGAGTTCCTCCAGCAAAGTCAAGGCCGCCGAGCACGAAAGACCATCCGGCTGCGTTCCAGGTCCAGCATGCGATCGGGTTGTAAACGATAGTCGACCTACGGATGCATTACCCTTATCAGTATGACGGCATCTCCAAGCGGGCTACAGCGGATGCAAATGCAAAAAGATACGCACCAGACGAAGACGAAAACCATGGTCGGGCCGAGACGGGCGCGCTCCGCAATAGCACCGAGAGCGAGCATGGGCGTGATAGCCGCGAACATGCATTGGTAGATGCAGAAGAGGATAGCCGGGATATGCGTGCTGCCGATTGACGGTGCACCAAGGACGCCCTTGAGACCGAAGTACTCTAATCGGGAAAAATTGTCAGCGCTGTATTGCGGACCAACTGCCGAGAGATAGCTGCGCACTCAGGTCTCCGATGTAGGCGTTCGCACCATCACTGAACGCGAGAGAGTATCCCCAGAAGAACCACTGGTTGACATGTCAAAGTCAGCTGAAGCGAACTATGAGCGCCTAACTGAGATACGCACCTCGAACGAGACGACGGCCAAACACATCATGCTAGCCCATATCATCGAGAGCGCGTTCTTCCTCCTGAGCAAACCAGAGTAGAAGAACCCGACGCCTGGAATCATGAGCCAGACGAGAGCCATCGCGGTGATAATCCACGCCGTGTCGCCGAGGTTGTAGGTGGTGGCGACACCGTCGTCGTCGGTGACGACCATGTCATTGTCGGGTGTGTACGTGACGTTCACCATGGTGGCTCAGGCGGGAGACGCAGCCTCTGAAACGCGACGCGCGCTGTTTGAAGAGCGAGCGAAGGTGATGGGAAGGAGAGGGAGGGCAAGAGGACTTCGGACTGCGGCGACGGGGTTCATAAAGCATGCAGGGCCTGTACATTCACCCCCGTCCCTGATCACAGTCGCTTGGCAGCGCTGTTTCCGTAGCGTGGAGGCTGCCGAATGAGAAAGCATAGATAAGAACCAACTGAGTCCTGAAGCTCCCGAGAACCGCGTGTTGCCATCAAAAGCGCCCAATACGCCACAATTTCCTTGCCGAGTCTTCCTCATACGTCGTACCTCATGTCTATCAGCAGAAGCACGAAAAGAAGAGTGCAGAAGCGACGTATGTGTGTGGCCACACCAGTAGCTGGAAGAGCAGGGAAGGCGCGCTTCCCCTCCCCGATCCATAGTTTGCTAGTGCCCCTGAGTGCTTATCTCCTTCCGCAGAGTCGGGGTTGGGGCCCATCAACACGCCGAAAACGGCCGATCTTCATAGGCACGCTGCAGGAGGCACGCAGTCTACACTTGTCCAAATCAGTACACGGCAGTTTTATGTGGGTCGCTGTGGGTGTTGCACTTGCGCAATGGCCAGGTTCCATCGCGCTGATATGAGTTGTGGCGCGGCACGCGTAGCAATGTGTGTAGCACGTTTGAGACATGGTGGCATAGGAGAGATAGGAAGGATCCGTTTTTACACGGCTTTGGCAAGGCCTCGAGTGCGGCTGTCGCGCGCTTACGGCTCAGGTACAAATTTGACGACTTTGACAGTGCGACGGCGGACGCTATCAGCCATCGACCATCGACGTATTCCACCCGCTAAGATTCACAGCATCTTCAGTAAGATGGTCAGTAAAGCGCCTGGTATATGGACACGCTGTCAGCGGGAGTGCACTCGGAGAAATGCAGAACGCAGTCGGCCGCCGCAGCCATGCGATTCAGCAGGTAGCTGTAGGCTTGCTACGCCTTTAGGGGCCAAAGTGGGCGCAAAGTGGAATTAGCCAAGTACAATGTAGGTTGGACTTGTACCCGTTTCAATGGTGGCGATGTGAAGAACTACTGGGGACGACAGGGACGAATGTGAGGCGTGACTGAATCTTTTGGGTCGCTCAAACGTTTCCGGATAACAGCACAGCGACGGGACAGAGAATCCGATACAAGTGATACAATGTATGGGTACACACAGACCCTGTGGCACCTGTCAGTGCTAACCGGCTTGTTGATTACCAAGTAAGTTGATGCTGCAGCCGCAGGTGAGAAACATGAAACTACTACGAAGATACCAGGACAGCAGTCTTCAAGGAAGATTTCCGCCGTGAAAGCTGTACATTATTATCCCCGTAAGAGTACTAGTAGTAGTCAATGCGAAACGCCAAGATCATTGACTCCAATCAACGCTCGACGCTCATAAGATGGTCGCGCGAAGGCTCTATCAATTGCAAGGCGCGTCGCGTGAGAAAATGCATGTGAGCGCGCCGAAATTCCGCGGCGGCGCGAGCGCGCTGGCCGACGTTTCCAGTGCTCGTCGACGTGCAGGACAGCGACCATGGCTAGCATCCTCTCCCTTACGCGCCAAGCGCTGCGGCCAGTATGCAGGAGACAACTTGCGGCCGCTACAACCTCTCTTCTGGCTCAGCGGTCGCTGCATGCTTCACCCATTAGTGCGTAGCGTATTCTGTCGAGATACTATTCAAGCTAATATCGACAATACAGCTCTGAAAAAGAAGAAGAATGCGGTGCAGGAAGTAGAGTTTGACGACTTTGCGTTCGAGGAGGACGAGCTGGTGTCCATTCCTGCGGAAGAGCCCTCTGCGAAGGGAAAGCAGGTCAAGGCCAGCCTGCGCGGACAGCTCACACCCGAGCAACGTGAGAAGCGCTTCGACGAGCTCTTCGACTTTGTCAAGGCGCATATTGGCCGCCAACCTACGGCCGACGATCCGAAGCAGGTTCGAACTTCTGCTTGGACACACCTCATCCAGCTCGCGACTTCGGAGGAGCAATTGAAACGAGTGGCGGATGCGTTTGCGGACTGGACTACCGTTGGCAGGGAGTTCAAAGAAGAGCAGGCGGTACTCTTTGTTCGTAAGTCACAGAACTCTGTTTCTATGTTCGCATGCACGTCTGCTGCGTCGCAGAACATATCTATGTTAGTTTGAGCTGACAATGGATATGCTTTCAGAACGGTGTAACCAACTCAAATGTCCTACACTCGCCGTCGACGTCTTCAGCAACCGGCCTTACTACCGCTTTGACCTGAAGTCCGTCGAGGCCGCACGCGAACTTCTACACTCCGTCTACAAGGACTCCCTTTTCAAAGAATCCGTTCTCGTCTCGACACTCTTTACGCTTTACAACCTTCCACCACTCGCCAACGACATCGTCTCATGCAGCATGCTCCTCTCGCAATGTCTCGCAGTCGACACTCCCGAATCACGCGTCATCGCTGGTGCCCTGCTACCGGCATTCAAGCAGTCCATCGACAACTCGTCGCCTATGCCTCTTCCGACTGACCCTGCTTCGCGCAAGCAAGGCGAGGAGAGGCACTTATCTTGGTTGAAGAATGCTGCCGGGACAATTGATAGTCGCTTGCGGGCTCGTGGCGAGGATACCACTTGGTTGCGGAAGTGGAGGGTGGCGAGCGGACATATACCGTCAGCTGGGCAGGCGCACTTTGAGCATCAGGAGCAGCCGCGTCAACGCGCCGCGCACGCATAACCCTTTGCACTTCTTACGACAGGCGCGGCCAAATATTACAGCGCCCATCCATTGGCAGGGCCACATTATCAATATCCCTCCCTAATGCATTTTATATTGCTTTTCTCAGTTTCTAGTCGTGAACTACGCGCAATCTTCTTCGGAACGAAGGCTTTCAGACCGTTTGCCCCGGTCTCGATATAGAACTGGTCTGTTCGCCGGCGGGTGTCCGCCCGCAGTTACTAGCTGATAAACCCACCGAGTGAGTCATTTTGAGCTTCGACTCCACGAGTCGTGCCAGAGCACTATAAGTTTCGCCATCCTGTAAATCTGCCTGTCCTGTCGTTCTTCCGCTACGATCATGTCGCGGAATAACTCTGAGGAGCGCATTGGGCTTCTCGAAGAGGGTCAGAATGTACGCACTGACACAGAAGAGGTTGGCGCTGCGGCGAATGCTCCGACTAGCGCAGAACCTGCAACGAAGAGCTTCTGGGAGATCGCATATATTGTCAGTAACACTCAACATGCGCGCTTCACCGTCCATCGCCTGACTTGTTTTGCAGGTTGCACCTATGGGTGCGTTTACAAGACTTACAGTTGCGTGTCATGAACAGACCCGACTATCTCAGCCCTGGGGACGTTCATGGCAAGTATGGATCAGACGATTGTCATTGCATCTGCTGCAAAGCTCGGCGATGAGCTCAAGGCCCTCGAGAGTACGTCCTGGGTGTCCACCGCTTATATGTTATCACTTGCATCCTTCCAGTGCGCTCTTGCTTCTTTGCTGTTCTCGAACTTGTCAAAGTAACACGTTTGTCCAGGCCGATGTATGGAAAACTGAGCGACATCTTCGGAAGAAAGCCTTGTCTGCTCTCCGCCTACGTGATATTCGCACTCGGCTGCATCGCGTGCGGAAACGCGCAGACCATGGGGCAGCTAATCGCTGCACGTTTACTCGCAGGTGTTGGAGGTGGAGGGATGTCAACGATTGTGTCTATCATCATGTCTGATGTGATCGACCTGCGTTCACGGGGTACATGGCAAGGTCAGTACCCATAACGCATGATAGCCCGTCTGGTATCTGATTCAGAGCTTCCTAGGCATTATCAACATTGGCGAGTAGACGACTTGAGAAACGTCTGCATCTGCTCATCAACCCTTCAGTCTGGGCTACGGGCTCTGCTGTAGGAGCACCTTTAGGCGGCTTCTTTGCTGATAACATCGGCTGGAGATGGTATAGCATATACTCTCTTCACTCGGATTGCGTCTGATAGAATACCACACAGGTCGTTCCTACTACAAGCGCCTCTCGCGATGATACCTTTCTTTGCCGTCCTCAAGATCTTGCAGGTCCCACCAACCCCCGGTTCGCACGCCCCACTGCAGACCAAGCTGCAGCGCATCGACTTCGCCGGCTCAGGCTGTCTGGTGCTCACCCTCGCCAGTTTACTTACAGCTCTCGACCGCGGCGGCAACATCGGGTGGGATAACACGTTTACTCTGACCGCGCTGGCTTGCGCAATCGCAGCGGGAGTTGCATTCATAGTCGTCGAGTGCACCTTCGCTCGTGAACCCGTAGCACCACCCCGGATCCTTTCAAACCCGGCTCTCCTCGCGCCATACATCTGCAACCTCACGAGCTTAGGTTGCAGCGTCGCGACAGTCTTTTACGTCGCATTGTATGTCCAAGCCGTACGCGGTCGTACTGCCGCACAAGCGGGCGCGACGCTGCTGCCCAGTATCATCGCTAGTGTGATGGGCAGTCTGCTTGGAGGAGCAGTCATACAGAGGACGGGACGGTTCAAGAGGCTTACTACCGGGATGTATGTTGTTATGGTCGGCGGGAGCACGCTTATTGCGTTTGCTACTGGTGCGGCGGGGTGGCATTCGGATCTAGGGCTGGGAGTTGGACTGTTCATGATGTCGATAGGCAACGGTGAGCCTTTTGAGGTTAATTTGTTCGGCTATTCGGGAACTGATTGTGTACGCAGGATGCGGTTTGACTACAACACTGGTCTCCCTTATTGCCCAAGCTGGTTCTGCAGATCAAGCTGTCGCAACAGCAGTTTCTTACTTGTTCCGTTCGTTGGGGAGCGTCCTTTGTCTGTCCGTAGGCAGCACCATCTTCCAGGCGACGCTCAGGCGCAAGCTGCACGCGACCCTTGAAGGTGCAGACGTTGACGAGGTTCGTGCCTTCATCCGGCCCTGCTATCCCGACTAACGAACCTCCTGCCAGATCGTCCGCCGCGTCCGTGAGGCGTTAAGCTATATGGACGAGCTCGACCCTCACACCAGCAGCGTGGTACGCGGAGCTTACGAGCAGTCGCTGCAGAGAACGTTCGACTTCTGCATCTTCTTGTCCGCTACGGCGTTCCTTTGCTCGGTCTGGGTTCGAGAGAAGCCGTCGGCTGTAGGATAGTTGGAAGGGTTCACGGGGAAGAGGAAGTTCAGAATCTCGATGGGGATACGTTGTTAGTCGTTAGAAGGCGCGTTTGCGGGCGGTTGGCCGTTCGTGGTTCCCGGGCAGAAGGGATCGAGGAAGGTCGTGTGCATATGCGCGGAGAGTTTTCGGCCGACTGGTTCTTGCCGTCCCTTGCCGCTGGTCAAGCTTATCCAGGCCCCTTCTTAACCAATCAACAACCTCGCCGTCCTGACGTAACAAGCCCTGCGTTATTGTGGATCGTCTCTCGCGCTCGCTATCTAGGTACCTTCCCCGTGGAGAGGGAGATCAAACTCCCGTTCGCAATTAGCGCTCGTGAGCTCGTGAGGCATATATAGAGACATCGATGACGCTGGCGACGACGTCCCCCAATAACCCCCTTCTCCTTCGTCGACCATGACCAAGGAAGAAGTCGACGTTGAGCGTGTCGTCCTGTTGGACGACCCTGATAACGAGCGCTCGCCGGATACCCCGCGTCCGCTCGCTGGCTTCGACGGTATCGCGGACTCGGATGAGGCTCTTGACTCGAAAGTCGAGTTGGGGGAGTCAGTGCCCAAGGAGCGCAGCTTTACACAGCTCTTGTTCATCGTACGTGGTCAATCGCGTCCAAGAGATAATAGCCTCATGCGTCGCGAGTCCAGTTTGCCCCTATGTTTCTCGGCATGTGGCTGGCCGCTTTAGACAGCACCATTGTATTGGCATCATATGCCTCGGTTGGCGATGAGCTGAAAGAACTGAAAAGTATGAGTTGGATCTCTACGGGGTATCTGCTCACACAAGCCTCCAGCCAGTACGTACACCAACGCTTCTTCACCTGGGCGTGCGCTCACGCGCCGAACAGACCCTTGTATTCGAAATTGTCAGATATCTTCGGGCGGAAACCTTGTCTTTTGGTCGCCTACACTCTGTTTGCTCTCGGGTGTCTTGCGTGCGGAATGGCCCGAAGTATGCCCGAACTAGTCATGGCGCGCATGCTTGCGGGTATGGGTGGAGGAGGAATGACAACGTGAGCGAAATTAGTCGCTATGATATTTTATACACATCTTAATGTCGCCTCTGCCCAGCGTTGTGACTATCACCATGTCAGACCTGGTTCCATTACGAAGTCGAGGGATGTGGCACGGTGAGTCGCCTTCATCTTACCGGAATGCATTTCTTGCGCTAATCACTGTACAGGCGTTGGCAACATCGTCTGGATGGGTGGAAGCGTCATCGGGGCGCCGTTAGGTGGCTACATGGCTGATACCGTTGGTTGGAGATGGAGCTTCTTCTTCCAGATACCGTTGGCCATGCTGGCCTTCGGTACCGTCGGCGCCCTGCTCAATATCCCGGGACACCGCAAAGTCGCTTTAGAAGACAAACTCCGTCGAATCGACTTCGTCGGCTCGTTCTGCCTCATCGCCACGGTCGCGTCTCTACTAGTGACTTTAGATCGTGGCGGAGATGTGGGATGGTCCAATGTTCAAACGACCATACCGTTTGGGATCTTTGTCGTCTTCCTAATCGCCCTTATCGTGACCGAACGAAACTTCGCCCGAGAACCTGTCATTCCAGGCAAAACGCTCACCAATCCGACTTACCTGGTTATATACCTCTCCAACATGGCTAGTCGCGGGACTATCATATCCACCACTTTCTATATCTCGCTGTATATTCGCGCTGTCAGTGGGAAGACAGCCGCTCAAGCGGGTACCGCTCTTCTCCCCAGCATCATCGGTGGCCTCATGGGAAGTTTGGCCGGTGGACGATACACACAGGCCACGGGACGATTCAAGAAGATAACTGTAATGCTGAATGCTGGGATGATGCTGGGTAGTCTCTTCATCGCCCTATTCACAGGCGTTCTCGGTCATTTCTACATCGCACTAGAACTTGGTGTGTATGCTTTCCTTCGCATGAGAAATCCGCTGACTTGACTGTTCAGGATTCTTTCTGGTCTCAATTGCAAACGGCTGCGCCATGAACACGACATTAGTGTCCTTAGTGGCAGAAGCAGGTCCGGAAGAGCAGGCAGTTGCCAGTGGCGGTGAGAATATTTCCTACTCCATCGTGTGCACAATTGGTTGAACGATGCGTCGCCAGTTCTATACCTTTTCCGAAGTTTGGGATCGGTCTGCTTCTTATCCATCAGCAGTACCATCTTCCAGGATACCCTTCGACGCTTACTGCAACGAGGTCTTAGCGGATACGACATGGACGATGTTGAGAAGGTGCGTCAGCCTCAAGTCGACTGAGTCACAGCCCTCTGACCCTCTGACTCCTTAGATCGTCGGAAAAGTTCGTGAAGCACTATCAAACATAGAAGAGCTAGACGCGGAAACGCGGAGCGTCGTGCATGACGCCTATGGCAAGTCTTTACAAGTCATATTTGGCTTTTGCCTGGTGCTGGCGGTATGCGCGTTCTTGACATCGGTCTTCCTAAAGGACAGGGTTTTGGCATCGCACGGAGTTAGAGCTCGAGGTTGACGATAGATAGCTCATGTTGTATCTCGTAGACCCGCAGATACTAGTGCACTCGACACAGTCTGCGATATTGTATGTATACTACACTATCAGCTTGACTATGAAAGTCTTCGATGGTGCAAGCGTATCTTCTCCCACCGACAATTCTTCCGAAGATAGCGGGTCGTGCCTAGCGATCAGGACGTTTGACGTGAGCGACTTTGGTCCGTCGTGCTCCTCCGGTGGCGTGGGCCGGGCCTTAGCTCATGCCCCCGATCACAAGCTACTTATCACACAGCGGCCATGACCAGATAGATAATGGCGCTGCGCTCTCGGGTACCCGTCTAGTTCTTGCCTCTTCCCACCAGCACGACGGCAGACTGCGGGCTTGACCATGTCGGCCAGTGAACGCACACCTCTGCTGCAGGACACCGCGCCTGACGCGTCTGGTTCGACGACTCGCGCACCCAGTATCACGGATGCAGCTCCTAAAACGGCCTCACCTTCGGAGGTTGAGGAGGGCACGGCACAGGCAGAAGTGCCCGCGGAGCCTTCCGTCAAACCTTTCCGCGAGCTGCTACTCACTGTGGGTACACTGGTCTATAGTGCTTTCACACTCTGATGTGCTCTGGTTGGTCAGGTAGCGCCAATGGCATTGGGGACGTTTTTGGCCTCTATGGACGGGACAATCGTATTGTCTTCATACGCCAGCATTGGGGATGAGCTCAAAGAGCTTCAGCGCACAAGGTAAGCGCCATAGTCTAGCCCCCGTACGTCGAAACGAGTGCTGACTGTCTACTCTATACAGTTGGGTCTCGACGGGCTACATGCTTACACTTGCGTCGTTCCAGCCGCTCTATGGCAAGATGAGCGATATCTTCGGCCGGTGAGATATCCGGATGACGCCTTGTGGCTTGATGCTCACACCTTGGGCGCTCCGTAGGAAGCCGTGTTTGATGTTCGCATATGTCGTCTTCTCATTGGGATGTCTTGCGTGTGGTCAGTACCTGAGTTAAGCGGGTCCAAGTCTTTCTGCGAGGTTAATGGGATACGGCCACGTCCAGGTTATGCAAGGAACATGTCGGAGCTCATAGCAGCGAGAGCTTTTGCTGGCATTGGTGGCGGAGGCATGCAAACGTGCGCGTGTTTTCTGTCTTCGTAGCTGGTTGAACTAATAGAGCACGAAAGTCTCGTCTCCATTATCATGAGTGACCTTGTACCGCTGCGGTCTCGGGGCACATGGCAAGGCAAGCGCACTTATGCTCTCTCTTGTACAAGATCTGATCTGGAAACTCGTATTCCAGGTATACTTAACTTGGTGCGGAGTGTTACTCATTTAGCCGCCCCGCCCTTTACTGACTGAGTCCGTAAGGTCTGGGCAACGGGCATGGCCGTTGGCGCACCTTTAGGAGGCGTTCTCGCCGACAGTATTGGCTGGCGATGGTGAGGAAACATAATATTAACAGCGATGATCACGATCCTGACCCCGTTTCCCAGGGCTTTCCTTGCACAGGCGCCTTTGGCAATCTTAGCTCTCTTGCTAGTCGGTTACGCCCTGAACCTCCCACAGCCTGAGGCTGCGCACTGGAAGGACCGATTGAGGCGCATAGATTTTGGCGGTGCTCTCACTCTCGTCATAGCCTTGAGCGCACTTCTACTCGCAATGGACAGAGGAGGCAACGTCGCTTGGGACGACACCATCACTCTGGCAGCGATCATCGTCTTCGCCGTCTTCTTCCCTGCATTTGTGATCATCGAATTAAAGCTCGCCAAGGAGCCCTTCGCACCAAAGCGTATTGTCGCGAATCACACTTTGGCCGCGGCTTATCTGTGCAACTTCTTCTGCGTCGCTGGAGGCGTTTGCTTGATCTTCTACGTGTCGCTCTACGTGCAAGCTGTCTTACACGGAAGTGCCGCTGAAGCGGGCGGAGCCCTCATTCCGGGTATGCTCCTTCCCTACGGGTTATCGACATCTAACTAAGCTCGTTTACAGGTATCATCGCAGGCGTCATGGGCTCGCTTGCTGGTGGCTACATCATGCAAGTGACCGGAAGATATTGGCTGTTGACTGTCCTGTCTTATGCCCTGATGCTGGGCGGCCAAGTGATCGTCTCCCTAAGTACTGGTATCATCGGTCACTCCTTTGTCGGACTAGAGATTGGTAGGAGCCCTCCTTTCGTTGTTCGGCGACCAGAGTCTCACTGACTGTTTCTGCCAGGGCTCTTCCTTATGTCACTGGGTAATGGCTCAGGGATCACGACAACTTTGATTGCGCTTATTCACCAAGCTGGGTATGTGGTTTAGTTATCTGCTTACCGGCGTGCTAACAATGTTATAGTGCCGCGGATCAAGCTATTGCCACAGCGGTATCGTATCTCTTCCGCTCCTTGGGGTCTGTACTGGGGATTGCTATTGGAAGCACGATCTTCCAGGAGCGCCTGCGCCACCTCCTCAAGGACGGTCTGAAGGGCGGCAACGTCGATGAGGTGTGACTCTTTCTGGATCATCAACACATATCTGACTCTGACTGTGCGCTATAGATTATTCGTCGTGTGCGCGAAACTCTTGCGTACATTGACGAACTTCCCGCCGACACCCGCAAAATAGTGTTCGGCGCATATGCAGCGGCGTTGGAGACCGTCTTCACTTTCTGTACCGTATTGGCTGTATGTGCCGTGGTGTGCTCTTTCTTCATGAAGGAAAAACACCTCGACCACAAGTAACATACATTGTTGATGTACCATTGTCATAATGTACCCCCCTCTCCGAGTTGAATCATCGTGATTCGGGACGTAAATTTTGAACATCGGTGTGACGGCTCGATTGGTGCATGACCCATCGACCTTCTCATCGACGTCTCCCATCTCACTGTCAAGGCATGTAGTCGTTCTCGTATTCTCAACCCTTGCTTCAGCTATTGACATTCAACAGGCTTTCGGACATCATGACGATCAAGAACGAGCCTCGGGACACCGTAAAAATCCCGCCGCCAAAGCCAGTGGACGAAAAGGCGCGCAAGGACGCCGCTAAGGACCTCACGAAGATGCGCCGTCTAACAGCATGGAGCGTCCACCGATGGCCTGTCGAGCGTCGGGTCGTGCATCGTCGAACGCGTGTCTACCTTCCACGATCATATCTAGCGAAGGATGGTGTAGACGTCCGTACGATAAACGCTGGTAGTGATATCAACCAATTTGTATTTCGACATTATGAGGAGATGGCAGAGGAGAAGGATAGGGAAAAGGTAAACTATGTTACGGAAGCGAGAATTCAAGAGAGCAAGTGAGTGCTAGCTAGACGAACCACCGCCCTTCCAGCATGTCTAACCATCCTTCAACTTCAGGCATGAATTCCTAGGTCCAGATCCTCGCGTCGCCGGCTATTCTGTGGAGGGAGAGGGGATTCGTGTTCTTTGGATCGACCGGTTCCTGGAAGAAAAATGGGTGGAAGGGGAGAAGTGGGAGCTGTTGGATGTGGAGATGGATAGCAATGGGGCATGGACGGAGTGCGTAGTATAGCGTTGCAACGCACTGCGCGTTTTATCACCAATGGCAATGAAGGACATGGTGGTTATGAACGAGCTCTGCAGAGGAGGCGCGCGTCATCGGAAAAAGCCGCAATTCGTTCTCTCGACACAACCCTAACTTAAGGTTTAACGGATTTGGAGGTCGAATGGGGCGCATAGACCGCACAAAGAAACTTCGTATATGTACAGTTTATTCAAAAATGTGTAGGACCACCAGTATGAGACTGGCTGTATGAAGGGTCGTGGTAGTGACTTGGGTGGGCGAACGGTGGTCCTCCCCAAATGGTCGTTCTAAGGCGTGTGAGCAAGCGCCACTGCCACTACGTGTGTGATACGCACTGAGCAAGCGTATCCGCATCCCACATATTTCGGATCATATCAATGGATGTATTGGCGCCGGAAGCGGGCTGGTCCAGGTCGCTCCCTGTGCCATGAAGCATGTCGAACATGCCGTCGCTCATCGCTGACGCTCCTGGTGCATCCGTATCCCTGTGATCGTTGCTGTACGAGCCCGCAATCTGTTCATTCATAGCATTACCTCCTACAAGACTCGCCATCAAGGCGTCCACGTCCAGGTATGGGCCGTACCCATGCTGACTGGGAATTCCCGTGGTGTCGTCGGGCAGTTCGCCGATCGAAAGTTCCCCTGGCAGTCCAGAATACATGGCGGTCTCTTGAGAAAGCATTGGTGCAGATGACTGTAAATCTCGCAGGCCGGCGTTTCTGTCGCCAGTTTCTGTGGGAGAACGGCTCCGTTTTGGCGGCGCAGGTAGAGAGAGTTCATCCAGAGGCGTAGAGATGCTGGACAGTTCGTTCATGACGTCCCAGAGCCTTCCAGCTGCGTGCCATCTACATAGAAATACTCAGTCACAGCGTTGTACAAGTTATTTGCGTGCTTACCGTGATTCTGCCTCTTTAATGATGTCCATGCACAATGCGACGTGTTCCATCTCTTTTGCAGCGTCGATAGCCACGCCATAGGATTTTGCCGTCCAAACGTTGAGCATGATCATGACGCCTGAGGAGCAAGCCGCGTGGTGCTAGAGTGTAATCAGTGACAATGCCATCTGGCAAAAGATTGGAGCATACCAGGAAGTCTGGGAAAGCCGTGCTCGGGAAACGCTGCTTAACGACCGCAAGAATTCGCGCCGTTGAACGGGCTGCGTTGGCGCATATAGAGAGACTAGGGAAGGCGAGTGGAGACGACTTATCGCGTTTCATCATGAAGGGGCGATGAACAAGAATCTGCAGCGAGTAGAACATGGCGTATAGGTTGGCAGACTGGATCATCAAGACTGGATCTTCCTTAGAAGGGTCCCATCTCACTAAGAAGCAAGAGGTGTCAGTACTTGAAAAAGCCCGTATCAATCCACACGTACACTGATCAGGTACAGAATCTTGCCACTTGTTGAGCGCAGAGTCGAGTTCAGACACAATATGCTGCTCCCAATCAGGTCCGTTGAAACCCAAGAACACTCTAGACTTGTTGATAGAGTACTGCGCACATGATTAGAATGAAGCGGCTTCGCGGACTCTTTGCTAGACGCACGATGGTACGGAGTGTGTAGCCCATGATCTGATTTAGCCTGAGCAAGCAGATAAAATGGGTCACCAAAGAGATCCCCTGAGGTCGCTGGCGGAGATCACGTTCAAGGTTGGCCTGATCGTGTAAATGCTCGTCGTCGATGTCAAGCGGGTAGTCTAGATCGAAGTCTTCCTCTTGAATTGCGCATGAACGACCCAGAAGAGTGCTTAGTCGTCTGTCGATGAACACTAGGGTCCTGCGAACATTGAGTTTACAACCACAACTCCTAGCCATCATCGCACACACCAAAAAGCGCGTCGCATCATTTCCTTGTGCAACGACGGTTTTCCGGCGTATGTCCTGCGTCGATGCGCACCCAGACCCTGTGCGAGACGTAGACCAATTCCAACCAATGTCCAAGCGACTTGAAGAGACGAGCTACCTTGCAGAAATAAACTGCGCAGCTGGCGAAGAATGTTACGTCTAGGCCGCAGGGATGAGAACTTGACTGCGTACTACATACGCCTGCAGGTCAAAGACGGTAGGTGTCGTGAGCAAAGCCGCCTGAATTTGGAGATACCACTACAACAATGTTAGGCAAGATGCGGACGCGCAGACGACAAGCAATATACATACCTTCCAGCCAGCAGAGTGCCATTGATCACCGTAGCCTTCAAGAAGAACGCGGCGATCATCAGAGAGACGAGCAGCACAGGCGCAAACACCCAGCACAACTGCACCAAAGGCTCTGTCTTTGAGATGTAATCTGAAATGTGGTGAGCGTCCGCATGAAAAACTACGAATCTACTCGTACCCGTCTACCAGAGCGCTCTCGAACATCGGCCGATGAAGAAGGGGAATGAAAACGTTATGATGATCGAAATAAAGGTCCACGAGAGCCGTCAGGAGGTCCAGGTCGGGGAACTTATAGGCGGTAACATTTGAAGAAGACTCCACTTGCCACTTGAAACAGCTCATTAGCGATATGAGTAAGGAAGATGCCAAAGAGAGCGACGAACCTGTTGTGCAATCCAGAACTCTCTGCGTCGCTGAGGGAACTGCAATCTCGCCTTGCCTTTTACAGTAGCATGTTCCATCTTGAGATCCATCGCCGTTTTGATTAGACGTACGCCCGAACTCTTCCCAAAGAAGCGATCTGATACGCTCATATTCTTAAAGCTATTCTTTAATTGCGAAAGCCCGAACTCAGCTTCCTCGTCACTGGGGTCGGCAGGCTGGTCCTCTACACGCGGCATGAAGCGCGCACTTCGCATCATCGACGGTCCAGGAGACGACTCGGAAGCAGATGGGTTGTCCTTGTCCGAGTTTACGTCTGATAGGGTGTGACTGCTCAATCGGTCGCCGACAGCACCAGTAGCCTTAGAGCCACCCGGTTCGGGGTTTGACATCGGCTGGGAGCCAGACATCTGCTGAAGCAGTGTCTCCATGTTCTTGAGACGTTCTTCTAGTCCCTGAACATAGGCCATTGCAGGCGGACGTTTCTACCCACAGCGGTCAGCAGGCGCGTCTGCGTGAGTGTGGTACTAAATGGCGTACCCTCCCGCTTTCGTCGTACGTGCACTTCAGCCTGAAAGCCGTACAGTTCGAGCATTTCTTTCCAGAGGCTGATCCATCGCCTGTCTATAGATAAGCTCCTACTCGCTTGCCGCATACGCGTAGTCTCACATCGGACTATGCCGAGGTCGCACGTCAACCAATGCGGAGAGCAAGTCAACCGTACCACATACCTTTCTTCTTCCTACACGCGCCCACTCAGTTCAAGTTCTCGTGCGAAAGCCTTGGTCACGAACCTACACACATCGCATGCTCGCTAATGGATGTCTTTCAACTAAAGAACACGGCTGCAGGAGAGCTACTGCTCACCTGAATTCTCCTGCGCTTGTACACGCCCTCTTCCTCGCCACTGCTTCCCTGACCGTTTTCCTCGGCTGATGACATCCGTACACAAGATTGATCGTAAAGTAACCAAGTCGCAACTTGGAGAGACGGTAGCAGCGATGTTCAATCGTAGTGATGGTTTGTGGTAAGGTGGCCGTATCGGTTAGGGGTTCATGGACTTTGTCTCCGACCACCACAGTCTCGAAGAACATGGCACATCTCCGCAGTCGCCGGGGATGATGTTGCACAGCTATTTCGCAGGCCGGCGCTCGTATGCCATCATGCGCCTATTCGATACGCGTCGATACGGCGTCTACTACCAAGACGCCCCCGTCATAAGTACCCGGACCTCCGTTACCTACTACGTCTACTAAAGTGGCTTACTTACAATGGTCGCTATTCGAGCCTGACGACGATATCTGGAAAGGGGTCGTTTGTTAAGCCTCGGTGCAACGGTCGACATCCGGTGGTGCACCTCTTCTACGGTTGGATTGTTGAGGACAACTCCCTACGCCACGGACTGGAACGGTAGCTGGTTGCGCCTCCCTAGTTTCGCCCCACTGTTCGCCGCTTGAATCTGATCCTGGTCAGACTTCGCCTTCCAAGTGACCGAGTTACTTCCCAAGGGTCACCTTCGTTATCCTCGCTATCCTATCTAGCAGCCGCGCGGGTCGGACACTCTCCCGCTGTACGGGAGATCCCCGGCTTCACGAGGGTCTCGCGATATGCACCTAGAGCCAGTCCTCGATAGAGCTAAGACTGGCCTTGACGCCTGAGTCCAGCTGGTGTCGATTCCAGCCAGACCGCAGTCAGTCACCCCGAGATACCGATAGCAGGACGATCTGGCTTCCTTGCATACAACGATCTCGTCCTTCACAACAACTTGCCTTAATGGCATCCACTACGTGTAATTCTGCCCGCGACTGCCAGGGACAAATGCTCAGCGCTCAATGTTTCAACTATCAGACTCCTTACGTTTTCAAGCTGTATCGATGAGCTCGTGCGAAGCTGCTGCTTCGCTCGCGGGTAGCCGCGGCCCGCGCACCGGAATCACGAACGCTAAGCTCGCTATCTTTGCACTTAGCGCTCGACCAGCGCCCTACGCCAAGTCCTTTCTCGATAAGTTTGGCGTCGCAAGTCTTGGGCGTCCTTGTCCTACAGGCCTATGGCTCCCGCATGGCTCGGATGTCGGTCCTGTCGGACTACGTGCACGGTTGCTGGTCACGGCAGGTGATCGCTAGGGACTGGCCATTACTTTGTTGATTTCGCAATATGATGAGAAATGCCTTCAAAGTTCAGAAGTGACTCGAGAACAGCGGGGTTTTTAAGTACGCCCGAAGCTTGCGAAGAGCTTCTGCCTGACCGAGTACGAAGGCGCCTACTACCCGAACCCGCATACTTTGCTGCTTCCTCTCTGCGATTTTTCTACCCCGCGCCACTTGGTGCGTAGTATGTATACAACTATGTATACCGCCGGGACGTTCCGCAGCCGAGAGCATGCAACCTGCCAGGGGCGACTGCCCGGCGGCATATTTCGTCCGCATGCAATTTTGATTGTACCCCGCGGGGCCGGTGATGTTGAAGGGTTCGGTAAAGCTCCCGCCCGAAAAGTGCGGGGAACGACGCTGAAAGACAGCGCTGCCTTTGTCTTTTGACGAGAATGCTTCTCAGTGTTCATACTTGGCATATACGCGCTAAAGCTATGGAGCTACAGGCACCAGCGCGATCTGATCTCAGCAGCAAGGGTAGGGAAACAACACGAGTTTCCCGGTCCTGATGGGCGTTGCATATGGTCTACCGGTCACCAGACGGCGTCCAAATTGTTGAATGCGTATGGGGCGACGGTGCCGATGCGCGGCCGATCAGTCATGCGACCATGAACTATCGATTTTAACATTCCTGAACCTTCAGAAGCGTCTCCTCTCCCATGAGAACACAGGCACAACTGTTGGGACCAGCGACCAGCAGGTATGGCTGCTGAATCGTATAAAAGACGGGCGGGATACGTCCCGGTTCGCCTTGCGTCTTTCTAGACCAACCCCCCTGTCCTCGCTTGTGT
This sequence comes from Peniophora sp. CONT, assembly GCA_001632445.1. Lineage (NCBI taxonomy): Eukaryota > Fungi > Basidiomycota > Agaricomycetes > Russulales > Peniophoraceae > Peniophora > Peniophora sp. CONT. The sequence goes on from KV424463.1 coordinate 148,449, forward strand.
CCACGTACGAGCCGACAAAATGGGCAAGGGTGTACGTGCTCTCACATTTTGGCCAGCGCCCTGTCATTCTGATTATTCGAATAGTATAGCGCAGCTATCGCGTCGAACCCGTACATCGTGGGTTCGTTCGCATGTATCGGTGCGTACATTTATCTGTCATTTTGCTAGCACACAGGAATTGACCGATATATGCAGGTGGAGGACTCTTCGGTTTGGACATCGTAAGCTGTTGCTGTAGAGACTGTGGTCTACTGAGCTGACTTGTCGTCCTGATAGTCGTCCATGTCCGCCGTGTTGAACGTGAGTGACCCGTTTATTCGCCAAATCGGGCAATGGCTGATGATGGCTTCAGAACCCGGCATACCTTGATTACTTCCACAACCCTACATCCAATGCACAGGGAGCGATCGTCGCGTCCATGCCTGCTGGCTCCTTCGTCGGTGCACTCGCAGTTGCCTACATTGCCGACAAGATCGGTCGCAAGAACACGATCATCTTGTCCGGTCTTATCTGGATCATCGGTTCCATCCTTCAGTGCGCATCGGTTAACCGTGGCATGCTCGTCGTCGGTCGTGTCGTCGCTGGTCTCTCCGTCGGTATCGCATCCTCAGTCGGTACGTGAAGACTTCGCTGTTCGATAGTTGAATCACTATACTAAGCCCCAACGCAGTCCCGATTTACCAGTCCGAAATTACTGCGCCTGCTATCCGTGGTCGTCTTGTCGCGCTCCAGCAGTGGTCCATCACATGGGGTATCCTGCTCATGTACTTCATCGAGTTCGGATGCAGCTACCTCGACGGAAACGCGTCCTTCCGTATTCCATGGGGTCTTCAGATGATTCCCGCTGCTCTCCTCTCCATCGGCATGCTTTTCTTCCCGGAGTCTCCGCGTTGGCTCATTGACAACAACCGGTACGTTCTGCCTCTTTACTGCTCAGGATCGACTCTTGCTTACATACCGGCAGTGAGGAGGAGGCGCTCCAGATTCTCGCCGACCTTCACGGCAGGGGTGACAAGAACAATGACCTTGTGCTGCTCGAGTACGAGGAGATTCGTGGCCAGGTTGCGTTCGAGCGTACCGAGGGCGCGAAGTCTTACGCGGACCTCTTGAAGCCGGGTATCTTCCGCCGTGTCAGCCTCGGCATGTCCATGCAGATGTGGTCGCAGCTCTCTGGCATGAACATCATGATGTACTACATCGTCTACGTCTTCCAGGGTGCCGGTCTCTCCGGTCGTCGCGCTAACCTCATCGCCGACTCCGTGAACTACGTCCTTAACGTTGTCTTCACCAGTGCGTTGCTTCGCTGTGGGCCCGATTTCCTGTTATCTGACAAAGTCTCTTAGTTCCCGCCATCCTCTTCATCGACAAGTGGGGTCGTCGCCCTATGATCATCTTCGGCACGATCTCCATGGGTTTCTTCCTGATGCTCGTCGGTGGTCTCCAGGGTCGCTTCGGACACTGGGGAGAGCTTGACGGCAACAAGCTCTGGCTCATCGACGGGCACGACGCCGCGACGAAGGGTATCATCGTCTGCTCCTACTTCGCCGTCTGCTCGTTCGCCATTGCCCTCGGCCCCGTATCCTGGACCTACCCCGCCGAGATCTTCCCGATGAAGGTTCGCGCCAAGGCCGTCTCGGTGTCCACCGCCACCAACTGGGCTTTCAACTTTGCGCTCGCCTGGGCCGTCCCGCCCGGTCTGTCGACCATCGCGTACAAGACCTACTTCATCTTCGGAACTTTCAACTTCGCCGCTGCCATCCACTTCTTCTTCATGTTCCCCGAGACTGCCGGAAGGACGCTCGAGGAGATCGAGGACGTTTTCGCCCAGGGCCACGTCTTCTCCGCATACAAGATCCCGCGCAACGTTGGCAAGAAGACGCTCGACCAGGTCGTTTCGGAGCGCAAGAACATCGACGTGCGTATCCCTCGCTCATCTCCCGACGGAGCTTCTTGCTAACAAGTTTTCTGAACAGCACCACGACGACGTTGCCGAGTACGACGTCAAGGAGAAGGATGTCGCGTAATCGCCTGTACCTCCTTGATCAATGTTACCCAGTCCCCCCCACCCCAAACACATCCCTACCCCTGTTTGTGAGATTCCAGGCGATGCCTTGTTGTCAACTTACTGTCGGGCATGTCTTGTATTATGTAGTAACGGTACCCATTACGACTGTTGTTCTCTTCTACTGCAAGTGGTCAACGGCACTAAGATAACGGTGAACGTCTGGCGACGATGCTTGCAATAAGAGATACAAGTTGGGTCGCAAAGTCAGGATAGTATGCAGATGGTCTGGTCAGGACCGGAAGACCAGCAGTGAAGGTGAGCATCACGCAGGCGTTGCGAGCTAGCTCTTGACGCAAGGTGGAACCACGAATGAATGAGTGCATGAAGGTGGTCGTCGAACAGTACACCGCCTGCGAGAAAGAGGATTTTTGTTTACCATCGGTACATGCCAGGTTGAGGCGCTTAAGCCAATACTATACGGCTTCTCCAGCTCACGACGTCGGCGCGAGCCGACACAACTGGTAGCCTCTCACTCAGCGCCATAGCTTGCGAGATACGGAAGCTAGTAGAGGTATGTGCAATCACTCCATTTCTATCGTACACCGTCGTACAAGTCTGCGAGAAAGCAAGGTCGACATAATGCCGGCTGGAACGCCGGAACTGCATAGCAAAGCATGCGTGCATGTACAAAATGATACACCATATGTGGAGAGCCCAAGTAGACACGATACGAATCGTCGCCATGACCCCGCCATTTTTGAGCCCATCGAGTGCCTTCGTTTGGTCTATGAAGATGACGAAGACACTTAGAGCTTGCCGACGTTGGCGGTGCTCGCGCCGACGGCCTTAGCACGCTTGCGGAGCATGGCGGTCGACTTGTTGCCGCGGAGACCTCCGCCCCACTCACGACGAGCAGCCTCGTACTTGTCGGAGCTGTATTGATGTTAGATGAAGAACTACGCAGGCTAAGATATGACACATACAAGTTGGCCTTGGCGGCCTGGACGAGGGTGGAGAGCTCGCGCTCGTCCTCGGAGCGGACCTCCTGGATGGTGAGGACGGCGGCGGTCTTCTTGTGGACGACCGTGCCGAGGCGGGCCTTGCCCTTGACGATGACGTACGGGACGCCCATCTTGCGGCAGAGAGCGGGCAGGAAGACGACGAGCTCGATGGGGTCGACATCGTGGGCGATGATGACGAGCGCGGCCTTCTTGGCCTCGATGAGGGCAACCGAGTGGTTGAGACCGTACTTGGCGAAGATGGGCTTCTTGGTGTCCTTCTGCGTCTTGCCCTCGGCAGTCTCCTTTGCGGTTGCGTCGAGGCGGGCCTTCTTCTCCTGCTTCGTCTCGGGGCGGTACTTGTCGAGGAGCTTGAAGAGCTGGGTGGCCGTGTTCTTGTCGAGCGTGTGCGAGAACTGGGCGATGGCCGGGGGCACCTTGAGGCGCTGGGAAAGGATAACCTTCTGGCGTTGAAGGCGGACGTATTCGGGCCACTTGACGAAGCGCGTCAAGTCCGTCTTGGGCTGGATGTCACCGCCTGAATATTTTCGAGTCAGTAATGATGCATTGCGGTACCGAACAAAGTCAGCTTACCGACGGAGAAGTTCTTGGGGCGCGACTCGAAGAGGGGGTTCTTGGTCGCCTTGGTGGGCTTGCTGGCGCCGAAAGGCGCGGCAGCGGGCTTCTTACCGGTGGACTTCTTCGGAGGCTGGTCATTGAGACGAGGTCATTAGCAACGATACACGACGATTAAATCGCGACCGCCACGCCTGATCCCCGGAGCTCTAGCGCCCAACATCACAGAGGACGTCGGGCCCAGCATATATATTGTGCTTCATCACCACGCCGGGCTCAGCGAGCAGAGAGAGTAAATCTCTAAGTATATGCCAGGGAGGGTCTGAAGATCACAAGTCAGTCGAGCAAGCGCGTCTCATCCGAAAAGCCAACGCACCATCCATCCCGTACTGGGCGCAGTTTCTACCGATGACCACTCGCTTCGAGCTCCAGGGATGCCTGCGGGCATGTCGCGCACATTGAACTCACCATGGCGGTCGACGGGGTCTTGAGGGAGACGGATGGGCGTTCAGGAAAGAGGATGATTGGCAGAGGCGCTTGAGAAAATCGTTAGGCGCGCGCGGCCACGTGGGTTTGGCCCTGGACGCGTCCGACCGCGACTTCTCTTCGCACCATCACTTGCTCGTATACGTGCTTTCTTTCCTCCTCATTGGAAGGCCAAACATTGCATAAGTTCACTGAATGACACTTTGCGTGCGGACTCGTGTGCTCAGCCAGGGCTCTCAATCTGTGCCGGCATACCGCGACATCAGCAATCGTGAGTTGCTTAACCGTACGGCCTGAAGGTCCGCTTGAGGTTTGAGGAGGCCATGAACGTCGCTGTCGAACAGCCGCTCGATGAATAGTGTGACACGGTACTTGAGAACGACATCTATAACCCGCAGACCACCGCGGCGAACGTCCTTAACGAAACCAGTGCCATGGACCGCCTCTCCCACCTCCTTCTACCACTCACAGCGCGATCATTCAAAGTCCGATAGAAGGACGCTTTGGGGTCAATATAGTCAGGAACTCACTAGCTATCTTCTCGATTGCGATTTCTTGCCGCCTACGCTGTGGAGGGCGAGACGCATTGGAGATTACTGTGCAAGGGAGCACGCGGCTTCACGAGACGCGTGTACTTATTCCGGCTCCGTCCCGACAAAAGAACAGCAGAAAAGCATTCTCAATCTAGATCCCTGTCATAGAACTACACACAACCGAAGCATATCTCTCACTCGTACAAACACAAAGCGCGTCGCTTGCGCAACCGAACCGTACACCCTCTACTTCTTGAACGCCTTCCCAAGACCCCAAAGTTTTCCGCGCGCCTCCTTCGCCGCATGGTTTTTCCTCCACTGCTCCTCGATCTCCGCGTCCGAAAGCCCACCACCAAGCGTGTACCACACTGCCGCTCCCATACCGAGAACAGCAGTCAGAACGCAACCGAACATCGCGAGGATGCCCTTGGTATGCCAGCCGTTGTGTTGCGGTCCAGCGACACTTGGGAGGCCGTCGAGGTCGGTCGCTGAGGCGTGACCGGCGGCGTTACCCGTTGTTTGCCAACCGAGCGCCTTGCAGTTTTGGTTGAGCTGCGAGGGCGGGCCGAGGGTCTGTGCGCGCTCTTGCGCGATCAAGGGGGCTTCTGTGAACGTCACTGCGAGACCAGCCTCAAGATGCCATTCGATGTGGCCTATGAATGAACGGTCAGTATCCTTCTTATAGCGTAGACCACACGTGGCTTACAATGGAAGAACCAGGCGCCAGGGTTGTCAGCGGTAAAGCGCAGAGTAACAGAGCCCATAGACGGGATCGCAACGGTGTCGCGACGCGAAGGGTTCGGGAGACTGTCGTTAAGCGGAGGGTTCAGCGTCGGGTCGTCTGAGGTGTAGTCAATGGCGCGGTTGACGAGTTGCATCTTGTGTCCGTGCAAATGGCTAGAAGCCTGTCAGTAACTGCGAAAGCATGCAGAATGGAGTGATAACGACTGACAAGGGGTGCTTGCCAGCGTCTCCGTTTTTAACGACAATATCGATGGTGGTCAGATGATCGAGCACAAAGTTCGAGTGGCCGTACGCCTCAGTGGATGTGGCATTGGGTCCCAAGGTGAGCACGGACAGCATAGTTGGGACGAGGGGAGCGTCGTATGAGATCATGTTGAACATAGCCCTGTTGGTGCCGTCGCTGACTGTGTCGAAGAGGACCTCGAGCTCAACCGTACGGTCGGCTGGGACTGCAGGGATTACCTCGACGGGGACCAGGTCAATATCGGGGACGTCATGGAATTCGTCAATGGTAGTGCTCGTAAGGGGTGCGGAGACGTCGTAGGTGATCTGTGCGGTAACATCTGATGCACGATCTTAGCACAACGCCTCAAAGATAGCGGTTTGCGCACTCACTAGGTTGCAGGGCGTCCGGAATGGTATCGAACATGTCCGTATCAAAGTCCGCATGTATAGCAAAGTTGGAGCTCGTGTCGTTGCGGGCCGTGACGAGGATAGAGTACCGTTGAGCAACGGCGATGTTGATGACATCAATGTCATATGGCTGAACATCGGTACCGTCGACCTCGATGATCTTCATGTCGTGTCCGTCGATGTAGAAGAACATGGCGGCGAAGGCTCCCGTGTTGACGATACGAAGGCGGTAAGTCTTGCCAGCCTCGAAGGGCAGCGTCGCGTTTTCGTTGAAGCCAACAGCAGATGAAGAGCCGGACGAAGACGTGCCGACCAGTGGTGGGAGATAGTTTCCGTTTTGCGCAAAGTAGACGAGACCAGAGTCTAAATGTCCGGTTCAGTCGTGATGATGCGGAAGCGCTGGAAAGGGATACCTACCAGGAACAGGTTCGGCACCACCAGGGTTGGCGATGCTGATGAACTCCTTGATCAGGTTAATGTGCTGGTCGTGGTACCAATCACCAAGGATGACGGTCTACAACAGGATGTCAATGACTGCTGGGGACTGGAGGTTTGCGGAACACATACAAACTCCTCGTCGTACTTGTACGTTTCATTCAAAGCATGTATGACCAACGGTGCCCGCATCCCGTCGACATAATGACCCTAGTAGGCGAGTTAGATGAATTCCTGGATACTATATACTGAACTCGTACGCCGTCGTGCGCGTGCCACCAGTAGGTACCGACTTGACCGGAAGCGTTGATTGCGATTTCATAGGTAAAATCACCGCCAGGAGGGATACCGCTAAGTACCGCGATTAGCGACCGATCGCGCATTTCCTGAGCAGGACGAGACGTACCACTCAGACACGCCAACCGCGCCGTCGTACCAAGAAGTCGAATTGAAGAACATGCCGTGGTGATGGATCGAGGCGTACTCGGTGAGAGAGTTATGGCCGTGCACGATGAGGTAGTCGTCCTCGTTCACGTCGACTGGCGGCGGTCTGTCCAGATACTATCAGGTTTTTCGGCAGACAACAGTAGATACTCTGGAGCACGTACGGCCATGTCCCATTGACGCCGACGGCTTTGCGCCCGAAGAGGCCATCAGGGTTGACGTCCTCAACAAAGGTGATGTTCCACCATATCTCCTTGACAGCGGCAAGGGCGGGTGATGCCACAAGAGACGTCGCAAGCGCAAGCTGAAGAGATCTCATTTCGAGCTAACTGAGCGGGGCCTGGGGAAGGGCTGGCAGAGAGCGTGGCGCCGGGAAAACCGGGAGCGGCAGGAAAGATGAGGCATTTTGCGCCGATATATATATACGATCTGAGGGGACCGACTGTGTGGTGCTTCTAGACTGACGGTAGACGGCAGGGCGATGGCAGTCTAGGGAAGATTAAGGGATCAACTCGGTATCTGATAACGAGAGATCACGGCGCGTGGCATCAATGCATCCGCGGCGTGAGCGCAAAGGGACGTACGATCGAATCGGAATGGACGGAGCACACCTTCCTTGTGAGAGGGGGGTAGAAAGAAGCAGCCATGGAGACTGGAGACACCAGCTTCTTCACCGTACGGCTGGTGCAGAGCGCATGGGGACTTCAGCGGAGACCACACGACGAGCGAACATCCCGCAGGGAGATAGAGGGCCGCATTTAGCAACGCGCGCTCCAGCGACCGCACCGGCCACCCGCACACGAGGCGGCCTTATAAGGCCACCCGTAATGAGCAAAAAGCTTAAAGAAGCAGGACATCGTGCCATGCGTCCTTTTTCGCCCAGTGATCCTAAAATCGATGCGCGCGACAAGGTGAGCGCGGGAGACAAGGCGCGGCCGACGCCACGCCAGCATGGAGCCACCGCCTACCGCGTCGCGAAGTAACACAGACGCGCACAGTGGAATGAGTATGGCTTGTAAGATCCTGATTCAGTGCGGCACCACCGAACGTACGAAATCTCACGAGCCATGATTCCCTTCTTCTGGCAAAGATGAAATATTCTCCCGCTCTCATATTCCATTCTCAGAGCGGCATCCGGTGCGCACGATATTCAGGTCCGCCTGGGATCCTCTCACCCTCCGCGATTTTACATGGGAAGGGTAAGCCTTGCGATGGCGAGATTGTACACCCAGTACCATATCTGATACACAGATAAGATCCCAGAACGGGGTGATTCCCACTGCGCCAAACTTTAACCAACGTCGTCTATCTCATGATCCAGAGGGGTGTAGAGAGCATTTCATGATGCTTATAGGAGTACTAGGATCTCTGCCACAGATGCGGAGCTTGAAGCTTCAATATCCACGACGAGTAAAACATGCATATGTAGAGGTGGCGCAGTCCCATCCACAATCCTGGAGTACCGTGCCGCTTGGCAAGCGTATAAGGATGGGATCGTCGCGGGCACATGCGATTCGAGGTCTCCCTGCGAAGTACTCCGTGCGAGCGTCGAGTGCGAGGCGCGTGCTGGTCTAGAACTTCACGAAGTACCCTGCGAAGACCGGTACTTACCTGACATAGTGTGCCAGAGAGCAACTCACACTGGAGCCTTGCTTTGTGTCTGTACGTTGAAATGTCGACATCGTGATTGTGGATAGATATGGCTCTGGCATTCGATGAAACGTACGTCGAATGGTCGCTGTCGGTACCAGATGTGTCAACTCAGCAGTAAACATTCTCTATCAAGGTGCTCATCGTTGGGTTCAACTTTAGCGACGCACGGCACTCAGCTTGATAACCCTAGCGTACCAATCCAGTTTGTTTCCCAGGGATCCCCTGCTTTTAAGTTTCGCATGTATGCATGAGATGGCGTTAAGTGCAAAAGAAAATGATAGCCTGCCAGTCATACTTGTATATTAGGTTTGCGGTAAATTACATGACGCGCGAATTGCCTTGCAAGGAGCCGCTGACGGTAAGAACGGACTTCATGACTCGGAAGTGTAGCTATCAACAATCTATACTGTCCCAGTTTGTAAGTCTCCGGGATAGATCACCAACACCGACGCATGAAGACTGCCTTACAAAGCATGTATACGGCCGCGCTCTTTGATATCTTCACGTTGATACTATGCGGAGCTCCGAGTCCGACGTTGCTGACGAATCATCGCGGGAGGAACGTCATTCACAGTACGCCATGCAGCCGCAAGTCGTTAGGTGACATTGTCATGATAGGCGGAGGGAGGAGCGCGCGCGAACGTCTTGATGGGCGATGTACAGGTGCGGTCTCGATTAGATCGTGAAGAGAGGTGAGTACACTTCGTCGAGGCTGAGGAGGTGGGTAGTGGCTAGCGAATGCGACTCTGTGGTCGTGGCTGCGTTAATACACAGTGAATACGGACGACATGGAGGTGTTGAAAATGATAGTCGTGTGAACGCATGCCAGCCAACCAGTCTTCTTCGACTGAACTTTTACCAGCAGACTGATTGTGGTGTATGACGCAGAAAACGACGTAGAAATATGTTCAGCGTGTACGAGCGATAGACCTCTCTATCAAGGAAACCGTCACCAGCAATGACATGCACATCTTCTACAGTGTCGATGCTCAGTCAGCAAGGTGCTGACTCACGCCGTTGGAAGAGGACGAAGGGCTGTTTAAAAGGAATGTCTGGATTTGTTGTATCCCGAACTACGCACTCTCGTATCCTTGCACATCCATCGCTACCCCGCACGCGCAGATAACCACCACGATGTCCGAGCTCATCACCTTCTACGATATGCCACGCAAGGGATCCGAGAACAGATCAGAATCTGAGCAGTGCTGGAGCCCGAACAAGTAAGCACCAATGGCGGATCGTATTTCTTGAGGCGTATGAGCTAATGACTTGTGCAGCTGGAAGTGCGTACTTATCTCGATTCATGGTACAGCATAGATATTGAGCATGTCATTTTCAGGACGCGGTATGTCAATAGCGTTGATCGTTTCATATTCGAGGCATTGATCCTCTACCAGCTTTGCTCTGAACATCAAGGGCCTCAGATACAAGACCGAGTGGCTTAGTTTCACAGCGGTCGAACCCAAGATGAAGGAGCTCGGCGTAGGACCCCAGCCAGGCCCCCTCAAGTACACCCTACCCACAATCTACGACCCCAAGACGAAGAAGGTCATCACCGAGTCGTTCGCCATCGCCACATACCTCGATGAGGCGTACCCGGAGACTCCGCGCCTCGTCGCGCCTGGAGCCGCGGGTCTGCACCAGGCCTTCCTGGAGAAGGTCGCTGGCCCTCTGTTGAGCGCGATGTTCCCGCTCGTTTGCATGTCGGCGTACGAGCAGTGTTGCATGAACGAAGCGGACGAGCACTGGTTTCGTACGACGCGCGAGAGCTGGTTTGGTGGTAAACGCCTCGAGGACATCGGTCCCAAGGGAGAGGCGTTGACCGAGGCTTGCAAGGGGATCGGCGGGCAGCTTGATGGCATCGCCAAGCTCGTGGCTGCGAACGGCATGGATGCTGTCTTCATCGGCGGCGACTCGCCGTCTCACGCTGACACCGCGATAGCCGCCACCTTGTTATGTGCCCTGAGGCTTAATGGCAAGGACAGCGAGGTATCCAGGGTAATTTTGGGGCACAAGTGGGCGGGCAACTTCATCAAGGCCATGTCGAAGTGGGAGTAGGACGATTTGGCAGCGCGAATGTAACAACCAGTATGCCGTGTTCTATAATCAATGTGAAGCTTAGTCTTGCGCGCGAGAACGCGTGTACTTAGTAGTGTGTTGCCCACCAATATTAACCAAGATCGCATTCACGATATACTTACTCTCCATTACCGCCTCGCCCGCAACCACCCTTTCATGTACCGTGTTAAGAGTTTACTAAGGTTCTGCATGGAGAATACCATGTCAAGGTTTTCTTGCTTGCACGACCCCGACTGGGAAGCGACATGGAGGCGGGAGGCAAGAAGCGAAATGCGATCAATTTCGTGACCAATCATCTCTGACTAGTATTCAGGCATTCGGTCCCAACCCTAACCCTAGCGCACGGTTTGCTTGTTCTCCCAGGCATCCTTTACTCTCCGCATGTATGCATGAAGTGGCTTCAGTGCACGAGAAAACACTATCTCTTCCAGGAGTACTGATATTGAAGGACCCTGGTGAAGTACACGATGCGCCAATTGGCTGAGAAACTGCGAAACTTGCTGAAGACGACAAGAACTTACGTTCATCAAGTGCAGTCGTCAACATGAGTCTCGAGCCGAAAGCCATGTCTACGATGTCAGAGTAGAGCTCATAAGGTTTGACTGCTGGTGCCGAGAGAAGAACACTCGTCACTACACGGCACGCATTCGACTGCGAAGTTCTGTGATGCTTTCACGTTCGCATGCGGGTCTCCGAGTCCGATGTTGCTGACACGGTCTTGGTGAAAGTCGCGGGAGCAACGTGTAGTAAGGGGATATTGGGCGTATCAATCCTTCAGGGAGCTCCATGTAGCTGCGAAGATTGACCACAAGTGGTATTAATACCCGGAGGGAGAAGCGCGCGCGAGTGTCGTGATAACGATGTACAATGGAACTTGCGGTCTCTATTAGTCTATGCGGATATCTGTGCGCACTTTGTCGAGACTAAGGTGGCAAGTCGTAGCTAGTAGAGTGCGACAGACTCCGTGGTCGTGGCCATGTTCGATACACGCAGGGAGAATCGGATGATCTGGCAGCATCGCAACTGTCAGCCCTGTGAACGCTGACCAACAATCGTCCGAGATTGACTTCTGTTTGTGATGCACGGTGCGGAAAACAGCCTAGAAATGTGCCCTGCGCGAGCGACCTAGACTTCTTCAAGAGATACCGTCACCGGCGCGACTTCCATACTATCGATGCTATGTCAGCAGGGCGCTGCGCACGTGTACGAATGGATAACAGACTAGTCAAAAGGAAAGCCTGAACGTGTAGCGTTCCATCTCGCGCGCACTCTCGTAACCTTGCACATCCATCGCTACCCCCGCACGCACAAACAATCGCCACCATGTCCGAGCTCATCACATTTTACGATATGCCGCGCAAGGGGTCCGAGAACCGGACAGAGTCTGAACAGGCGTGGAGCCCGAATAAGTAAGCCCCAGATCGTATCTTCTGCGGCGCATGAGCTGATAGCCTCTGCAGCTGGAAGTGCGTACTTCTCTCGATTCATGTTATAGTCCAGATGTTGAACATGTCACTTGCAGGACGCGGTATGTCAATAGCGCCAGTCATCTGGCACTCGAGGCACTGATCCTCTATCAGCTACGCTCTGAACATCAAGGGCCTCAAGTACAACACCGAGTGGCTCAGTTTCGCTGCGATCGAACCCAAGATGAAGGAGCTCGGTCTCGGTCCTCACGCCACTGGTGCAACCAAATACACCGTTCCGACGATCTACGATCCCAAAACGAAGAAGGTCATCACCGAGTCGTTCGCCATCGCGAAGTATCTCGATGAGGCGTATCCGGACACTCCGCGCCTCGTCGCGCCTGGTACCGCGGGTCTGCACCAGGCCTTCCTGGAGAAGGTCGCTGGCCCTCTGTTGAGCACGGCGTTCCCGATCATCTGCTTCGCGGCGTACGATCAATGCTGCATGAACGAAGCAGACGAGCATTTGTTTCGGACAACGCGCGAAAGCTGGTTTGGCGGAAAGAAGCTCGAGGACATCGGACCGCAGGGTGCCGCGTTAACCGAGACCTGCAAGGGGATCAGCGGGCAGCTCGATGGTATCGCCAAGCTGGTAGCTGCGAATGGCCCGAACGCTGTCTTCATCGGCGGTGACTCGCCATCTCACGCTGATACCGCGGTTGCTGCCACCCTCATCTGTGTGCTGAAGCTTAAGGGCGAGGATCACGAGTTGTCCAAGGTGATTTCTGGGCACGAGTGGGCGAGTAACTTCCTCAAGGCCATGTCGAAGTGGGAGTAAATGGGATTGCAAATGCGGATGTAATGAGCGGCACATGGTGTTCTGAAGTCGAAATAAAACTCAGTATTGCGCGAGAACGCGTATAGTGTGATGCGCACCTGGAGATTACATTCACGGTCAACGTCTTCTGTTCTCCACTACCATCTCGCCCACAATCCTTCATATACCGCATATTGGTTTCTTTGTTTGCACGACGCTAGTAGCGAGCGAGCGACATGGAGGTGGGAGGCAGGGAGCGGCACGGGAAATGCGATCAGGTTCATGACCGATAGCCGTCCGACCTGAGTGGTCCCTGACTTTGTTGGGAGCGTCTACCCAAACCCCCCAGATAAGAAATGTGGCGCAAGCCTATGGTGCGCTTCCAGATAGGTTGTTTGAACTTTGGGGATTAGCGACACTTCTAGACTGTCATGCTTAGCGTATAGCAGGACGGCGTTAACCCTAACCTTAGCGCACCAGATTTCCCAGGCATAGCCTGCTCTTCGTGTATGCATTAGATGGCATCCAGTCCACGACAGAATGACGCCCTTACAGCCGTGTCAGTCGTACAAGGATCTGGTGATACATTTGCTGCGCGAATCGCCTAGGAGCTTGCGAGAAATCAAGAACGTCAAGGTTGTGCTTTGAGCGCAGTTATCGACTTCATCAGTCTCAAGCTTCAAGCCATCCTCTACCATCCTAGCTTGAGAGTAAATGCACTAGACCACTGGCACAGAATCAAAAATACTTTCTGTATAGCGCACAGACGACCGTGTCCTTTTGAGGCTCCATGGTACGCGGTGCTTTAAATCCGAAGTTGACGCAGTCCTGCTGATAATCGCGGGAAGAGCTGCTTGAAGTTAAATGTTGGACGTTGGGCAAGTCGGCCATTCGATTCCCAGAACGTCATGTATTGAAAATGACCGGCTAGAGACAGCGTACGTCCACGCGCGTGTCTTGACGGGTGATTCAGATATCCGGTAGCCTGTGCGATCTCCGTTAATTCGCGTTCACAGGTATGCGTACTTCATTGGGAGAAGAGACGAACAGTATACGAGTGACTTAGTGATCGCAGGACACGTTCTGATAGACGTGCGGAGGATTTGGATGACTTGGCACCATCGACAATAATGTCAGCCTTGGGAACGCATGACCAACAATCGCCTGCGATTGAACTTCTGTTGTGATGCGCGTCGCGGGGAGCAGACTGACCGGAAGGTGCACTTACTCCCCGAGAGAGCTTATAGACTTCTTCGCGAGAACCTGTCACCCGAAACGGCATGATGCATGATGCATGTTGGTCTTCCAGACTGTTGATGCTCTGTCAGCACGGCGCTGACTCACGTGTAAAAGAAGATAACAGACAGGTCAAAAGGAAAGATGGCTTTATTGCGTTTCATTCCGCGCACGCTCGTATCACCACCCATCCATCGCCATCTGCACACACAAACGATCGCCACAATGTCTGAGGCCATCATTTTCTACGATATGCCGCGCAAGATCGAGAGCCAGGCAGAATCAGACCAATGCTGGAGCCCGAACAGGTAGCTTTCAATGACTCTATTTCCGCAAGCGCTCGAATGCTAATCATCTCTGCAGCTGGAAGTGAGTTCTTCTTCTGGTTCCTGTTGTAGCTCAAGTGTTGAGCGCCCACTTCACAGGACACGGTACGTCAAGCAACCGCCATCACAGCATCCAAGACACTGAAGCTCTTCCAGGTTTGCGTTGAACATCAAGGGCCTCAAGTACAAGACCGAATGGCTCGGTTTCGCTGCGGTGGAACCCAAGATGAAGGAGCTTGGCCTTGGTCCACACGCCACCGGCGCGATCAAGTATACGGTGCCCACCATCTACGATCCCAAGACAAAGAAGGTTATCACAGAGTCGTTCGCCATCGCGAAGTATCTCGATGAGACGTATCCGAACACTCCGCGTCTCGTCGCACCTGGAACCGCGGGTCTACAGCTGGCCTTCCTGGAGAGGGTTGCAGGCCCTCTGTTGGGCGCAGCGTTCCCGAGCATCTGCTTCGCGGTGTTCCAACAGTGTTGCATGAACGAAGCGGATGAGCGCCTGTTCCGCACGACGCGCGAGGGCTGGCTAGGGAAGAAGCTCGAAGAAGTCGCGCCCACGGGCGAGGCATTGACCGAGACAAGCAAGGCGTTTGGCGGGCAGCTTGATGGCATCGCGAAGCTCGTTGCTGCCAACGGCCCGAACGCTGTCTTCATCGGCGGCGACGCGCCGTCTCACATTGACACTACGGTCGGCGCTACTCTGTTTTGTTTGTTGAGGATCAACGGCAAGGACGGCGAGTTGTCTAAGGTGATCTTGGGGCACGAGTGGGCGAGCAAGTTCGTCAAGGCCATGTCGAAGTGGGAGTAGATGGGATTGCTAATGCGCATGTAACGTGGAATATATAGTGTACTGCAGTCGACATGGAAGCTCAGTATTGCGCGAGAACGCGTCTAGATAGTGTGATGCGCACCAGTCATATATGTACCAGAGGTCACGTCCTAGGGACCATCTTCTGCTCCACTACTACCACTACCATCTCGCCGAAAACCCATCTTCTCTTGTATACGGAGTCTCTTGCGCGCATGTCGTCGAGCTGGAGGCTGGAGGCCAGAAGGCAAGGAGCGGCGCGGGGAACGTCTAGCTGGCCAATCAGAGACGGTGAGAGAGTTCTGTTCAACGCGTCAGAGGCACGCTCGCGGCTCGCGCAGGCGTTGTCTCCGAGCCATCAATGAGCCACGATACAATGCCTGTCTACTACTCGAGGACAGTGCAACTCTCAGCTTATGGAAGAAGAACTGGCTTGAAAATGCGACTGTTGACGTCGGGACTACTGGATTGAACCAAGACCTGTCGATGATTCTGACTTCGTCGATGTACAATTATATCGCTGTCGTAAGGAAGGGCATCACTGATGTTTGTCTGTAGAGCGCAACGCACTGTGCACAGAGCACACTCGAGATATGATCCGTAGCAGTGACGTATGATTTCGACAATAGCGGGCGTCGTCGAGCTCTTTGGAGGATCTAACCCTGAGTCACCGAGGTGAATGCTCCTGGTCGCATTCACCGAGCGCTTCCCAGCAACTCCCCAGACACTCTTCGCGTCAAAGATCTGGGTCGTGCAGTGTCTGAAGCGGAATCAGTACACGATACAAACACGTGCGGAGACTAATATATGTATGACGCCGTGTCCGCGGCGATCTTGCCGCTCTTGCTTGCACGCCTACGCTTTATAAGGTGGCAGTCGTTTAACTCTGCATCTACTCTCTCAACAGCCACTTGCACGAGCACTGTGGTACCACTATGTCTAAACCTATCATCTTCTATGACTTGCTGCGTAAAGGGCCTGAAGGCCAGTCCGACTCTGAGAAGAGCTGGAGTCCCAATACGTGAGTTGCCCCGATACTGTTATCCACCTTGACAGATACTGAAGATCTAGACAGGCTGAAGTGAGTGCTCTTCCTTCCATACATCAGTCACGCCGAGTTACGAACAACTTTCACATCGCTAGGACACGGTATGTTAGGACTGCCAGTCTCGAGAATTACGAAGTTGCTAATACTCCTTACCAGCTTGGCGTTGAACATCAAGGGCCTCCAGTTCAAGACCGAGTGGCTTAGTTTCGTTGCAATCGGACCCAAGATGAAGGAGCTCGGCGTCCCGCCGCGTGCAGACGCAGAGGGTCTCAAATACACCATCCCAACCATCTACGATCCCAACACGGGGAAGACCGTCACCGAGTCGCTCGCCATCGCGAAGTACCTCGACAAAACGTACCCGGACACGCCACGGCTCGTCGCGTCGGGCACCGCAGGTCTCCAGGAAGCGTACCTCGAGAAGGTTGTCACGCCCTTCATGTATACGATGATGGTGTACCTTGTATACCCCGCGTTCAAGCAGTCTTGCGTGACGCAAGCGGACGAGGAGTACCTTCGCAAGAAGGGCCAGGCGTTGATGGGGAAGCAGCCTGAGGATATGGTGTTGCAGGGCGAGGCGATCACTACGGCGTGCAAGTCTCTCTCGGCTTCGCTTGGCGCTATGGCTCAACATGTGTTCGCAAATGGCGGTGACGCTGTTTTCGTCACCGGAGACTCCCCGTCTCATGTCGACACGGCGATAGCGTCTATCCTGTCCTACATAATCAAAACCGCCGGGAAGGACCACGCGTTGTCCAAGGTAATTATGGAGCACAGTTGGGCGAATAACTATCTGGAGGCGATGTCGGAGTGGCGATAGAGTGGTTTATAGCTGTAGCCGAGCTAATATTGTACTGAGTTCTCGCATCGAACACTTATGTTCAAGTTCAGTAACGTGCATAGGATGCGCCTGCGTTTCATGTTCCATGCACGAGCCTTCCCCACACACCCCTACCTGGGCGGAATGGTAACAGTGACCTATGCCAGCTGTATCGCGTGTGATGGTTAACATTAACAGTGGTTGAGAAAGACATTGGGACCGGGCCGTCATCCGAGCCAGCGATTGCCGCGGCGGTGGAACCCGGACCCGGGCCGATGCGGGTTGCCTTCACCCTCGATGTATACAACATCGCTGCTATTCTATCAAGTCTTGGTCTCTACCGTATATCTGCATGATATCCCCCGCTTCCTCGTGACTTGAGCTACGCAGTCGTAAGTTCCGTCACTCACAAGGATATCTTACAATACCAGATTTGGCCGCGTGTTCGCACATGGCCCCCGGCTTTCCTGCCTGTTCGTCCCTTGGCAGTAATATCAAAGGTAAAAATTGTACACGATGAAAATGATATATCTCACACGAGGCAATAGAGCTTTCGGTGCGCAGATATAACAGTGCAGAGAAAGAGGTTAAAAAGAGATCGCAAATCCGGACAACATATCAAGCTTTTGGACGTGAACTAGGACATATAACTGGTACCACGTGATACGACCCGTGTTGACTAGTTTGGGACACAAACCAGGGCCGCCCCGGAATCCAGCTGGCAAGCTGAGGTAATTGGGTAATGATCAGCACAGGAACTATGCCGATTGTATCCGAGAAACACTCACTGCCCTCGTTGATGCCTGCAGCGTCGCCGACGCCACCATGGAACTTACAGCTGTGGCCAACGCCGTAGTTGTTGTGGCCGTTGCACGCGTCGACTGCGATAGCATATCAACATCGCGTTTGCCCTGCCAAAAATTAAACGGCTTACCGTCATTGGCTGCAATTGCGATGGAGCGGCGCGCAGGGTTGGCAACGCAGGTGAGAGCTCCGGACCCGAGGTCAGCCTGGCAGGCTGAGTTGATTAAGAAGCACTCATTAGTACACGAGACGATGCCAAACAGGTCACAAGCAATGCTCACTGCCTTGACTGATGCCCGCAGTGGCGCCGGTGCCGTCGTAGAACAAACAGCTGTGGCCAATGCCGTAGTCGTTGTGGCCATTGCACGCGTCGACTGCGAGAGAACATAAAGGCTGCGCTTACTCTGCTGGAGGACGAAGAACTTACCGTCGTTCGGTGCAATTGCGGCGGCACGGCGAAGAGGGGCGTCGGCTACGCAGGTGAGGACCCCAGATGCGCCGGACTGGCACGCTGGAATGGATGAGATATATTATTCAAGCACAACATAGTCATAGAAGGTTTACTCACTGCCTTCATTGATGCCTGCAGCGTCGCCAGCGCCACCATAGAACTTACAGCTGTGACCAACGCCGTAGTTGTTATGACCGTTGCACGCGTCCACTGCAGCAGCAAGTCAACATCGCGTTAGCTTTAGTACCTAGGTCTAACAACGCACCATCGTTAGCCGCAATGGCAGCGGCGCGGCGAGCAGGCATGGCAACTTCGCAGATAAGTACCCCGGATGTGAGCTCAGGCTGGCAAGCTGTGTACAGAGACGAGTGTTGGTTAGAACACCAATAGATGCGGATCGTCTTCAAGATGCACTAACTGCCTTGGTTTATACCGGCAGCGTCGCCAGAACCACCGTAGAACGAGCAGCTGTGGCCGGCGCCATATTTATTATGGCCGTTGCATGCATCGACTACGGCTGCACGTCAACATAGTGCTCCCTCTACCCAGGGACAATCGACGAACCGTTGTTAGCCGCGATTGCAGCGGCACGGCGAGCAGGCGTGACTGCTGCACTAGCGCCACCGACCACGACAAAAAGGGCGACGGTCGCGGCAAGGAGAGTGTCTGAAAGCTTGAACATATTTGTCGGTTTGAATATAGAAGTTGAGAAGGTGAAAGAAGTTAAAGGGGTGAAGGAAGAGAAAATGAAGATGAAAATGAAACAGGCGAAGAAGAAAAAGAAGGTAAAGAAGATAAAGAAGAAGAAGAATGGAGAGTGAGTATGTCTTTGCAGAGCCTTATATATGTCTGCCAATGCTGCTCATCCCCCTAACCCTTGGGAAATCTGGGAGCTTCATCGTTGTCGTGAAGTGCCTGTGTTGAGGTATCTTTCAAACCCGCTGATATTGACCCGCGCTTACGCTACCTTGATGAACAGCTGCCACATCTTTCCCGACGCTGACAGATGCACCAGATGAGTCTCCTCAAAAATCGAGCATCAGCATTATGAGAGGGGGCCAGTAGTACAGTATATGCCACCAGAGCCAACTCGACGTCCGGCCGTGCGTCCTCTAAACTGATAGATCACGGGCATATAACCATTTGGTACTGTACACTGTAAAAGCGGTCAGCAAAGAACAGGGTCGCGAGCGATGAACAACCAATCAGGTAGAGAGTCCATCAACAGTGTAGCATCAAGTGAAGATATGAGCGAATTGGGAAAGTACCACAGGTGCATTGTCCGGAATTCAGGATCATGTTTCGTGGCTGCATGAACCCGCGCGTGCTTGCATATTATGCCGTAGTAAGAGGCAAAACAGGTATTGGACACACACCAAGCCACTGTTCATTGTGCGAGAGCAGCATACAGCAGTGTGAGATAACGCATACGTTCGTTGTTCAGCGCTGGTGACATTGTTCATCTTATCAAGGTGGGAGTTAGATATCATGGACTGACCAACATCAAGGTTGTACGGCCATACACGATTCTATCTCGCCGCCAGATCTGTGTCCCCTCTACGACCGACTTCGGGAGGATGCCATCCTGTTGTGCCTGGCAGCATGCGCCGTATTGGACCAGAAAAGCGGTCGCCATCGGATGGGCGGCCCACTTCAGATGAGCTAAAGAACATCACAGTGGTGATATCCAAACCAGAGTTGCTTCGAGGTCGATGGCGTCCCGTTGCCGCAGATCGATTGCGGGTCGACTGATTGCTGGATGGTTGCTCGCCACCTCTTCGCAGACGCAGATGCGCTGGCTGTCAACCCAACACTCTCTTAGCGACAATACAACGCGACTTAGTCAGAGCAGTCTTCTGGCTCAAAGCCTTTGAAGGTCTCGTGCACGAAGTCGAATGATGCAACAACCATTGTCTCCACGTAGTAGAACGCCATGTTGATCGCCTTCTGGACCATCAGCGCTTCAGCGGTAACTCGTGGTCTGCCCATCCTAATGTGATGACTTCACGACTGACAGTCTGGAAGGAAGTCGACGGTAGTACGTTCAGACGGTTGGCCGGATATAACTATGTTCTGTCCTTAGTAGCGAGCAACAGAGCAAGATGGTGGTTGGACCGAGGACGGCTTGAAAGTTGCCGCGCGATGAATGACGCGCGGGAAAATCATTCCTTTCGGCCGACGAGTGGCGACCGGAGTCATTCACAGTCAATCTCTACCTCTCACCATCGCCAATATAAGCCGGATCGCGCTCGAATTACCGTCTGTAGCCAACCATCGACTCAAAATGACTACACCCGAACCGACAGCCCAGAGAGCAGCGCACTTTACGCTCGAGAACGTCATTCGGCCGAATATCCTCGCGCTTCACCCGTACCGATGCGCGCGCGATGACTACTCCGAGGGCATCCTGCTCGACGCAAACGAGAACGCCATCGGCCATGCTATCTCCAAAGCCTCTTCATCCAACACAGACGGCGCGCAAGACCTGGATCACATCCTCGGTATGGACTTGAACCGCTATCCGGATCCCTCGCACCCAGCTATCAAGTCGCGCATCGCCGAGCTACGCGGCTTGCCAGGACCCGAATACGTCTTTCTGGGTGTCGGCTCGGACGAGTGCATTGACTTGCTCATGCGCATCTGTGTCAAGCCGGGAGGAGAGGAGAAAGTCTTGACATGCCCGCCAACGTACGGGATGTACGCTGTCTGCGCTCAAGTGAACGATATCGGTGTAGTGAAGGTGCCGTTAGAACTCAGTGGTGACAAAGGGGAAGGCGGAGAAGAGGGACGGTTTAGCGTGCGCGTTGATGAGGTGGGATGCCTTTACCATCATGTATATCTTTGCTCTAACGTCCATCTCCGCAGGTGAAGACAGCGCTCGCAGCAGATCCCTCAATCAAGCTCGTTTTCTTGTGTTCTCCCGGCAACCCAACGGGAACTCTGATTTCTTTGAAAAGCATCCGTGCAATCCTAGACTTTGAGCCGTTCAAAGGTATCGTGATGGTCGACGAGGCGTACATCGACTTTTCCGAGCCTGGTATGAGTGCGGTGCAGCTCATTCAGGAGTATCCCAATCTCTGCGTCATGCAAACCCTCAGCAAGAGCTTTGGTCTTGCAGCAATCCGGTACGCACTCTTCTGAATATCTACAATGGTCAATCTGACACTATCTTCAGCTTGGGTATCACTCTGGCGCAGCCTCCATTGCTACAGATTCTCTCGAACACGAAGGCACCATACAACATCTCCACACCAACTGCATATCTAGCGCAGCAAGCACTCTCCCCCGCATCAATGTCTGCGATGCAAGCGAACGTGCGCATATTGATAGAGCAGCGTAAAGCGCTCATAGATCTGCTCAGAACCGTCGACGATCTGGGTTCGCCGATCGGTACAAACGACGCGAACTTCATCATGGTACCTGTGCTGGCGAAGGACGGAAGCGGTACTCCTGATAGTGCGCGGGCGCAAAGGGTGTACAAGACGCTGGCGGAGGAAGAGGGCGTTGTTGTACGGTATCGCGGGAATGAGCTAGGGTGCCCCGGGTGCTTGCGCGTTACGGTCGGGACGGAGGCGGAGAACAAATTCGTGCTGGAGAAGATGCGAAAAGTGTTGAAGACGCTATAGATTCAGAATTGGCTTTTGTACTTACCTACTACTTACTCAAACTCGAGATCAGCGCCTACGCGCTATGCCAGAAGCCTAAAACGCGCGCCTTCGTTGATAGGACATGTGATCGCGTTGAGTCCAACGGAAAACACGAGGAGTTCAGACGCGACGCTGAGCGCGAACGTCTGACGCGAACCGCCATCATAGCGGCCAGCGCCAGTGCGCATGCCCATAAACTCTAATAGTACACCCGGGAGAACTCCTGAGAACTCGGCATGCTCGCGTAGCGTAGGCGCCGCACGAACTGTCCCCTTTGCTTCCGAACTTCCCGAATGTTGCTTTGCACGCCGGCGAACAAGGCTTCACCAGGATGCCACCTGATACTGAATAGCGAACAACCCTAGTCTCGACCCCATATATTCGCTTCCATGCCACATCAGACACTGCCCTCTTCGCACCTTCTTCAAAGATCTCGCTACCCATTTGGGCTGGTAGCTGGGTCCGTGCGTCACACGACACTGGCCGCTCATATCAATTCCCTCATTTGTGGTCCTTCGAACATCATGGTTCTTCACGGCTTTCTCCGTAGCCCGTCGGTGCTCATCAGTGTATGATGGAAACCTTGAGTAAGTGCATAGCAGCGCTGAACTTCGACGAGGGCGCTTACCGCGAATAAAGATGGGTGCCCGACACCGACTCCATGGTACTTCCAAGGCTGCGAGGGAAAATACTGCTTGCAGTCATACGTGGCCCATTACAGGAATGTGTAGAAGCCCAACTCTATCCACACAGGCGGTGGTGGCCCTGCTTGTAACTTGAGAACTGGAGCCACTTCGCCTGCAAGGGCATCGTTCTGCACATCGATATCGGGGTTGATATTGAAGAATATGTCGACCGAGGAATCTGCAGCGTCTTTGGTGGCCTTTGATTCCCTAGTTGAAGCTGGAGCTACTCCGGGCGCTCTTGTGCTTCTGTTATGGATTTTCACATCACCGATATAACCGGCTGACTCCATCACAACGAACAACGGCTAACTCAAGAGAAGTTCGTCTCAGCGCCAATCTCCTCGACAATTCGAGATCCCCGCGGCGCAAATATATAGACGGCCTTGCTAAGAGAAGACACGAGACACCCTCCTGCATCTGCCCGCTCCGCCTTTCCTCGAACCGTGCAATTGCCTTGTGATATAGCTTCGGGTGCTCGCAACGCTGGCACTACTGTTCTCTCATTGCAACTGTTGATATGGGCGCGTACGACTTGACCCTTGGTATGCTGGATCTCGTGTTTGGCTAGCCTGACACCTCTGATCATCTTGCAGGTGTCTTGCTCGTCGGCATCTGGTTCAATACATACCTATATGGTATCGTCACTTACCAGTTTGCCGCGTACTGGCGCACGCGTATGTCGAATCGACCCTTCAATCGCCAATGTGCAGACGTACTAACAGCGTGCACGACAGCCTTCGGAGACAGCCCAGCCATCAGGTATGCGCCGACTCATCGTTTACACGACATTCATACTGATCAACAACATAGAGGCATGGTTGTCTTCTTGTTCATAGTGGACACAGTGCATAGCGCATCGTGCGTACAGCGGTGCTTTTCTCTCAACAGTTACTTACCCACTCGCAGAGTCCTGTACATGTCCTGGTATTACTGGTGTGTATCTTCATTTCTACGCCGCAATCAGTAGCTCACGGTGACTAGTGTGACAAACTACGACAACCCGGCGTCGCTCGCCGTAGCAGTGTGGCCGTACTGCTTCACCCCGATTGCCACAGCTTGTAAGTCTACGCAGGGCAAGTCGCGGCGTTTGTTTCTCTGACGCTTTAGGAATAGTGGCGGCCTTTTGCACGCAGGTATTCTTGGGATACAAGTACGCCCGTGGTACCTCAGGCTTGAGAACGTGATCCGAGTTGATTATCCGTTAGGGTCTACCGCCTGCTGCACAACAATAAGATCGTTTACGGCTCTTTGCTTGTTGTGGCCTTTGTACGTTATACCTATGCATCAACCTACAGGAGATTACTTAACCCTCCTAGATCTCCATGACTCTGGGAATCTACTGCGGCGCAAAGGCTTGGTCTATCCTCGTGTATGCATGCAGTCTCACTTACAACTGTCTTCTCTCATGCCGAGTATTCGATAGGCTCGACCAACTGGCCGTGCTCAACACCCCTGTCACTGCCTGGCTCTCAATGCAAGTCGGACTGGATCTCCTGCTCTGTGGTACGTTTTATAGTCTTAGCGTCGTTCGTGCCCTGACGCACCTGGGATAGGTCTCCTCGTCTGGTGTTTCCTGAAGTCACGGACGGGATTCCGTAGAACAGACACCATCTTGAATCGGCTGATTCGCGGTGCCATCCAGGTAGGAGTGTGTCCCGGTCGCGGTGCATTAGACTTTTGACCACGCCGCACTCATCCAGACAGGCGTCTTCGCCGCTATCTTCGCGCTTGGCGATCTAGCGACTTTCATACAGTATCCCACGGTATGTGACTTCGTGTCTATCTCGAAACTTGTGCTGACACTGCTGCCAGGCCAACTTCTGTGAGTATTTGCTCTCCGCCCTACTAGATGAAAATCGTATTGACTGTGCATATGTTTTGAAGATGGTATGTTCGCCATTCCCGTGAGTATTTTCCCTTGAAGATCCTCCACAACACATTAACGCACCCATTCTTCCTAGATCGGCCGTATCGTGAGTCCTTCGTCCTATTACCGAATTGTCCGTGCAGATCTTACTGATCATGCTGGTCTCATTGCCACGTAGTACACAAACGTGCGGCCTTTTCTTCCCAGACGCGCTAGGTCACTGGCTGACCGTTATCTCCAGACACTCCTTGACACACTCCTTACGCGCGAGAGGTTGCGCGTCGATCTCAGCTCTGGAGACCACAAGAGCATCCCGGCCATTACAGTGAGTTCCTTGCATTGCTTGCTGGTGCCCTTGCTGATCATAACGCAGCCGCGCAGTGACGGTAGCTGGACCCGCTCCGGATCTGGACCAGGATCTGTTGGCAATGCCGCCGTCTATCAGCTAGACGAACGCACCGGCGTCGACACGACACTCTCTGGCGGCGTGAAGTCGATCGGCCTCGCTCCGACGTCAAGCTTCGAGGATCATGAGCGCGACCACAAAACGCCCGCCATGGCGTGAGTGCGCCGTGTGCAGGGTATCAAAGCGCTCAACTTGCGCCTGGGCCTCGGTGGGTTCTTAGTGGGACCCAAGCTCGACGAGGGCTTCTGCACGGGCTAGACTCTGTCGACGTTGCTGACGATAATGATATAACTATCTGTCGCCGTCACGTCTTTGGATTGTATCTTCTGTCGAATTTTGTACGCTATACAGAGAGTGTCTCCCTCTCGAGTGCCACCAGCTGAGCCTAAGACCGGTCGATGATCCGCTGTATGACACCTTCCTTGTCTGATTCCAAGTATACACAAAACCTGCTCTTCTTACTCACCAGTTATGTTCAAGTCTCTCGGCCTGTCAGATGCTTGATACCTCCTGTCCTTGCGCTGCGGACTTAGTGACTTACGGGCGATGTCCGACGTACTATCCGCTCGACATGGCTGGGAAGCACTCCTGCATCTTCACTCGCCGATCTATCCCATGCGGCCTTTGACGGAGTGAGCCAAGAAAGCTGGCTCTGTGGTTCTTATAAGACGCTATGCGGAATCATTGTACTGCAGCATTCTGTCTATCTCGACCTCGCAGCGCTTCTTCGAAGATGCTCGCCAAACTCTCCTTCGCCGCCGCTCTGCTGGCCACACTCCTTCAGATCACCAGCGCTGCACCAGCCATTGGTACGCTTTGTTCACTTCTCTCCCTGCTAAGCAGGTATTGAAGGCTCCCGCACCAACGCATTCTAGATGTCTCGAAACGCCAGGGTGCGGCAACCTCATTGAACCTAGGCTTGGGTCTGCAAAACACGAACATCAATGCGTTAAATGGCCGTAAGCTCCTCCGAAGCAGCCACTATTCCTCGTTCTCATATCTCACCCTCCAGTTTCGCAACCTGAGCCAAGGCAGCTGGCCGGTATAACTGGCCTACTTGGAAGTCTACTTGGGGGTCTCGGCGGAGGCTCTCCGCCACCAGCATCCTCTTCTGCCTCTTCTGCCCCGGCCGCAGGTTCATCGACTGATCTTGAGCGCCGTCAGGGTGCACTGACCATGGCCGACAATGTTATTGGCGATGTGCTTAACCTGACAACATGTATGCCTTTGCTCAAGATGAATACGGTTCGCAACCCTGACGCTCAATGCCTTCTAGCTCTGCGCCGCGATAATGCTGAAGTTCAACCTGAGCCAAGGCAGTTGGCCGGCGGGATTCTCTCTCCAGTTACGGGTTTGCTTGGAGGAATCCTACCGCCCGGCTCATCTACCCCGGCTGCAAGCTCGTCCGGCTCGTCGACCCCGGCAGCAGGCTCATCGACTCCCTCGTCGCCTATGTCCGGACTGCTCCGCCGCCAAGGCGAGCTGACCAGTCTCGATACAGCCCTCGCAGCCATTGAGGCGCTCGCGGGAGGTCTGTGCTCTACTGCTCCTAGGTTACCCGGGCCGATGCTGATATGCCCTATGCTTAGCTGTCCGTCGCGAGGAGGCCGAGAAGGTATTGGACACCACAGATGAAGGTGCCGACGACGATGGTGACGTCGAAGATTCTGATGCCGGGGATGTTGATGAAGGGGATGACGAGGATACCGATAATGAGGAGGACACTGACGAGGATGATGATGATGATGAAGACGAGGTGGATGAAGATGAGGGGGACGAAGACGAGGAGGACGAAGACGAGGAGGACGAAGATAAGGAGGACGAAGATGAGGAGGATGAGGAGGATGAGCTCACCCGGTGAGGCCCACGTACAGTGTAGGTGCTTGCGCGTACCTTTTGAAGCTTCGAGATGGACGGACAATGAGTTTGGAATATCTTATCGGTTTCGCAACAATATCCGTTCCCTGTTTCTGTTCTCCTGTACCGTATGATGCCTGCCGTTATACACAACCCTCTTTCTCTTTATCTTAGTTCGTAGGTCCACTGGATTCTGAACAAGAAATTGGTACACGCACTCGCCTCGCGACTTCCTGCAGGTAAGCGGCATAAGATGATATTCAAGCAATGACCCCACGAACTGATATTACAGACAGCCAACTCGCGCGCACAAAAACACCGGGAGATATGGACATCAAAGAAAAGACAGGGTATTGTCGAGAATGACCAGATGACATCGTTCGTACTGCAGAGCCACAAAGGATACCGGACAGCAAGAGCGGATAGTAGAGCAAGAAGATAAACGAGCGAATATGTACATTCACGAAACTGGAAAGAACAATAGAGCAATATAGAACAGATAAAGCAGACATCGAGCACTTGGGAGGGGAAAGTCATGATCATTTCTTGCGCGCCGTAGGTCTCGCCTTAGGCTTCGTCTGCACAGGCGCAGGCGGCTGGACTCATAGTTAGCACATTATCGCCTTAGATGCGCAGCATACACGTACCTTACGCGCACTACGTCTCCTCGGACTCTCATCCTCCTCCACATCCTCCGGACTCGAAGCGCTCGCCGGCTCACCCACATCATCCATCCTCACATCCTCATCCTTCGTACTAGCCGGCGGCTCCTCAGCACCATCGCTCTCCTCTTCCTCTTCCTCTTCCTTCTTATGACTTGCGCGCCGACTAGCTCTCGCAGCCCGTCCGCTCGCCATAGTCTCTCTCTTCTCCTCCGTGCCCTTCCCCTTAACTACTTTCACCGGCACATCATCTTCCTCATCCTCATCGCTTCCGCTCTCTTCCTCATCCTCCTCATCCTCCTCCTCCTGCTCGCGCCACTTATCACCCCTCTTCTTCTTCCTCGGTCTACCCGCCTTCTTCTTCTCCCTCGGTTCCGCAACCGGCGCCTTGCGTTTCCTCGGCGCGCGGGGTTTCTCAGCCGCAGCAGCCGCTTTATCCGCCTTCTCTTTATCTGCTAACCAAGACGGCGCGGCTTCGGGTAAGTACGTCCTCCGCATGATCTACAATCGCGCCGAATTCGCATCAGCACATCTGTAGGCAAGACGAGAACGGCAACGGAAACACGCACCTCGTTCGCAGCCTCGGGCGTCGGAAGCGGCCTAAACACATCCGCCGGCAACTTGACCTTTTTCGGATACGTACTGACGACCCACCCCTTCGCCTTCGCCCACCTCCTAACCACCAACCCCGCCAACTCACTCAACACATACAGATTCTCACTAGCGCCCACACTCTCCGCGTCCCTCACGCCCTTCAATCTCCCGGCGATATGATAAAGTAACGAGATGTTATCTCGATCGGATACGGCTTCGATGTAGATGTCGATGTACTTGGCTATGTCCGGTAAGGATTCTTCTGTGAGGCCGAAATCGGGGTGGTGTGCGAGGAGGTGGAGTAAGCGGGCGAAGGGGAGTTCGAGGGCTTGGAGGCGGAGTGTTGGGGGGTAGGCACGCGAGGCGTAGCGGACGTATGCGCGGGCCGTGGATTGGATCTCGGGTTCGGGGTCGTGTGCTGTTAGGAAAGTTATGGCGTGGAAATGTGTCGGGAGCTTGTGTGTCTTGAGCAGCGAGAGGAGCTTGTGGAGGAAGGTGTGGCGGACTTCGTACACGGGGTCCTGTAGGCGATAGAACGTCAGTACGCTATAGGGTTTCATTGGAGAAATGAAGGATGTACCTGCATGGTGAGCGCGAGCAACACAAAGTGCTGCCCCACGAACTCCCTGAACGCCGGTACACAAGCAAGATGCAAAAGCGACACAGCCGCCTGCGCTCTCATAAGCGCTCTCGCCCTCGGCCTGTCCTATCCATCAGTACCCTGCACTCTCTCCCTGATATTAAAAACGGGAACACGCACGCATCGTCCTCGCCCTCCTTCAACGCCCCGCCCAACCTCAACAACGTGACGAACATCCTAAGCACAGGCGCAGCCAACACCTGCGCCGCGTCCGAATCGGCATGCGCGAGGCATCGTGCGCGACATACTTTGAGCGCTAGAACGCGTGCGCGGAGGGCTGGGGGTGGTGGACCGCTTTCGTCCTATAAATAACTCGTCAGTTCATAAGGAGTAGAGGGGCAGAGGGGTAGATCGTACCTCGTCCTCGCATGAGACCATTAACACTCGTTTGACGAGGAACGCGATGACGTCCTCGCTTCGCGCTTCGAACGCGTCGGGGGATAACCGCGCCAATTGCGCTAGGACGGCGATGTGCGCTACCAGTTTCGTTTCGTCGGCGTCTTGTAAAGCGTCTGCGATCGTCTGCGAAAGGGTGTTAGATGAGGAGGAATAGAGGGAAGGGGATGGGTGAGGGTAAAGTACCTCGACGATCTCGAGCGACCCTCCTTCGCCCAATGCTCCGCGCGCGACGAGACGAGCGGCGAACTTTGCAGCTCGAGGTGCGCCTCCGAGCGCAGCTGCGCGTATCCGTTCGCGCGTACGTTTATCGGTCGGTAACAGCTCCGGATTATGCCTGCAACACACCCACAGTCAGCCCTGTCTTCCAAAACCATGTTGCAAAGAGGGAACGTACGCGCAAACCGCAGCCAAACACTGCACGACCACCGCCCTCTCGCTCTCCCCTTCCTCACCATCCTGTTCATCATCATCATCCCCATCCAAACTCAACGCCAAGCTCCTACAAAGCAACGCCACATGTCCCTCGAACAACGCCGGGAGATGTTTCGCCGCGAGGACCAACAGCATCCGTGCGCTCTTGGCGTTCGAGAGCGCGACGTCTTTGCTGCCAGACAGGCTCACTCCTAGCGCGGCTTGAGTTTGGGAATGTTGAGTTTGGGATTGCGAGGCGGAGGTTGTGAGAGAGGATGATGGGGAGAGACGGCGGAGAAGGGTCGGGATTGATGAGGTGTTCATTATCCTCAGCGAGGATTTACGGAGGAGGGCGTTGAGCGTTGGCGCGAGAGCTGGGTTAGCGGATTCGACGCGTTTGGTGAACTCGGCCTGTTACTTGATCAGTATTGCCAGCACGAGAAAGATGAATGATGTGGAAGGACGCACCGAAGCGCGGCATATCGCCTTGAGATCACTGGAAGTGTCCATACATGTTCGCAGGAGCTTGTACAGTCTGCCCTCGTTCATCTTTGCGAACGCGCGTAGGTCTTCTGTCACTTTACTCGCGGCCGTCGCTGCACACGAACATCAGCACGTCTGAAGTGGCGCGGAACAGGAGGATGACATACGCTCGAGTCCCTCGCTCAACGACGCGGCGACTTTGCCCAACGCAGAATCAAGCGCGACCTTATTCTTACTCTCATCCTTCTCGCTATCCGTCACGCCTCCATTATATGCCACACACCTGTTTCCTCTTATCAGCACGCGGCACGTATCCCAGAGAGAGGATTAAACGCACGCATCAAGGAAACGCGCCCAGATCCCAGGTCTGGCACCTTTCACGCCCGTGAGCGCGAGTAACAGGTTGATACCCGGCTCGTTGCCCGCCTGGCTCAGCAACCTCAACGTCGTCAAAAGCCTATCCGTCCACCCCGCCTCGTCCACCTCCCCTCCTTTCTCTTTTTCTTTCCCCTTCCCCTTATCCCTTCCATTCTGCGTCGGCGTGTTCTGGCTCTCATCGAGCTGAGACTGGTTCGATGTGGATTTGCTGATGGACGTGGAATTTGAGGAGAGGGAAGGTAAAGGGAGAATGTCCCGAGCGATGACGATCTCGGCTGCTGCGCGGGATTCGATGGTTGCGCATGCTAGACGGAGAATCGTATCGGGGATCCAAGCCAGTTGACGCGTTGCGAGTGCCACGCCCGCGTCGATCTCTGCGTACGCTTGTGCGTAAAGTGTACCGAGGGCGTCCAGTGCCGCTTGTCTCACCGCAGGCTACAACAACGATGATCAATAAGAGCAATTGCAGAGGGCAAGTGAAGAACGTACGCGTTTATCCAATCCACGTTCAGCCACGGCTTTCAGAACCTCAATACTGATTCCCCTAAGCACGACTTCCCACTCCAACCCCCCAACAACTCTACAAACGGCCTTCCTAACCCTCTCATCCGGATCCAAAAGTTTACTCTTCATCCCCTCCTCAATCTCCGCTCGTTTCTCCGGTACACCCGCCAGAGCGCCCTTGAGACCTTCGACGAGAGCAAGACGAACGGGCACGGCACGATCGTTACGACGTCCGAGCCAGGCTGTCCATGTGGATGGGTATTGACGGGCTAGCTGGCTACCGGAACCGGAACCGGATGAGGTGGGACGTGCGGCGTACATGGTGCTCAAAGCTTGTGTGGCCATAGCTCTTAACCCTGCATCTCCTGCGCCCAGCTCCAGCTCGATCTGGGGTATAACGTTATGTAATAGAGCAGGAGCGGCCGCATGCAATTTGGCGACCAGTTCGTGCGCTTTGGCTGCTTCTGCGAGGTCAGAGTCTGAGTGACCGTTGGGTGCGGGCGAGGAGCGAGGGGAAGAAGGTGGGACGAGGGTGGGGGAGAGTAAAGTGTCGGTGAAATATTGACAGACGTGACGTTGGAGTTTATCAGCCGTTTCTTGCGCGAGAGTTACAGCCAATCTATACGCCGGATTCTCATTTCCCTGCAAAAGTGATTAACAATATGAAATGTGGTTGGAGGGAGGGTGGCACATACGGCGTTCTTGTCCATAAACTGCGCCATCAACACTTCCAGTGCCTCGGGGGGTACAGTCGCGCATTCCTCGACGAGCGCAATAAGAATATCCGCGAAATAAATCTCGACTTTCTTCGGCAGCCTCCTCCTAACCAACTCGAAAAAGGCGCGAAAGACGTCGATAGTCAACGCGTCTGCGGCGGGTAAATCGCTTATGAGGACGATGGATTTCACAGAGGATAAGCTCTCGAGGAGTGCAAAGTATCGGTCGTAGTAAGGCGCGTCGGGACCTTGACGTAGACCGCGTTGGAGCTGAGTGGTGAAGAACTGGAAGATGTCGCGGAGCTGGGCGTCGGTGTATGGCGCGTCGGGAGCGTGCAAGCGTAATATTTCTGCGAGACAGCATGCGGCCCATGCGCGTACGCCGGGGTCTTTATGGTGCAATATCGATAGATGGATGAGGTCGGCGTGGACGGTGCCCAGTGCTGCTCTGCCTTTGGCGTCGTCCTGCTCTAAGCTGGATAATCGCGTATGTAAAGCCTCGAGGCGGTGTAATAAAGCGTCTGTGGATATTCCCTTGGCCAACAAAGGTTCGAGCTTTGATTTACGCGGGGAACGCGTCGAGGGCGCCATGGTGGTTGTCGCGTGAGACTCGCGAGACGCGTCGAGAGGAGAGAGTCAACGCGCCCACGTGCTCTTATTATTTGTCTGCAATCCACGATGGCCAAGAGGGCTCTGCCGACAAAAGAGAGCGGGCTGTTCCGTGAGGTACTCAACCTGTACGAGAGCAGACAGTACAAAAAGGCTTTGAAAGCGGCCGACACCATCCTCAAGAAATACCCTGAACACGGCGGTAACATCTTCCTCTTCCAGCTATACCTCCCCACTAATTATTTGGTATAGAGACGACATGCATGAAAGGTCTGATCCTTACGCACACCGGACGACGGCAAGAAGGCGTGGATCTTGTGCGGAAAGGGATCCGACAAGATCTGACGTCGCACATCGTCTGGCACGTCTACGGCCTCGTCCAAAAGGCAGAAAAGGACTACGACGGCGCCCTCAAATCCTACGGCCAGGCCCTCCGCTTCGACGAGCACAACCAGAACATCCTCCGCGACGCAGCCGCTTTACAAGCTCAGCTTCGACACTTTGACGCCCTGGTGGAGACGCGCAAGACGCTGCTGACCGTGCGGCCGAATCTGCGCCAGAACTGGATCGGACTGGCCGTGGCGTATTATTTGAGCGGCGACGGCGAGAAGGCTATCCAAGTATTGGAATCACACGAACGCTCGCTGAAGAACGTGCCAGAGGGCGACTACGAGCATTCAGAGCTCCTCCTCTTCCATCTCAAAGTCCTCTCCTCAGATCCCAAGTCTGCCCTCCAATTCCTCGACGCCCACGAATCCGATATCGTCGACACAATATCTAAATTATTGTTTCGCGCAAAGTTGCTCACGGCTCTCGAGGACCCCGGTGCGGTGGATGCGTGGAGAGCGCTCGTGGATCGGAATCCGGACAGCAGGGACTTTATCGCTGGTCTGATCGCTGCCTCTGACCCCTTGCCTGTGCTGCAAGAGCTGATCAAAGCCCACCCGCGCGCATCCGCACCGCGCGAGTTGGCCCTCTTGCATTCCTCCGGTCCCGCCTTCGAAGATCTCGCCCGACATCACCTCTCCACCGGACTGAACAAGGGCATCCCTTCCCTATTCGCCACAACCAAACCCTTGCTCTCCGATCCCGCAAAACTCTCGACAGTCCACTCCATCGCATCCGACATCCGATCCTCCGCTTCCACCACCGAACCCACATTATGGCTCTGGACCACCTACTTCCTCTCCCAACTCACATCCCACGCCGCGAAATACCACCGCCACGCATCTTACACCCAAGAATCAGCCCTCAAACTCGTCGAAGAGTCTATAGCGCACACACCGACGTTACCGGAACTGTGGACTTTGAAGGGAAAGATATTGAAGAGGATGGGAGATCCGCATGGGGCTGTTGATGCGGTCGAAGTGGCTAGAGCGTTGGACGGTCAGGATCGGTTTTTGAATTGGAAGAGCGGGAAGTATGTGCTTCGCGCTGGGTATGTCGAGAGGGCGCAGGGCGTATTGGGGCTGTTCACCAAAGTGCGTTGCTTGTTGGTTATATCGGGTTGTGTGCTCATGAGACGGTTGTAGAAGGACGCACCGTCGCCCGGTAAAGATCTAGAAGACATGCAAAGCACTCTTTACCTCCTCGAAGCCGGCCTCGCCGAATCACAAAACGGAGTCCTACACAGAGCTCTCAAGCGTTTCCACGCCGTCGCAAAGGTAAACACTGCCATGGTTTCCCCTCTTCCCACTCTGCAGGTCTGACTGTGCTCGCCGTAGATCTTCGACGACTGGCAAGACGACCAATTCGACTTTCACGGTTACTCCGTCCGTCGCGGCGTACTCAACGTCTACACCGACATGTTAACATGGGCCGATAACCTCCGCTCTCAACCGTCTTACATCGCCGCCGCGCTCTCCGCTGCCGAGGTACATCCACCTTTTCTCGATCATTCACTCCGGGCTAATGTGATGTTTGTTCTGTAGATCTACATCCGCGTACACGACGATCCATCGCTCTCCCGTCCGCAGGAACAAGCCGAAGAGAACGGCTCAGAACTATCGAAGAAAGCGCGTAAGAAAGCCCAACAAGCCGCGCGCAAAGCTCAGGAAGTAGCTGCTAAAACCGGTACGCGCATTGTCCTTCCCTTCCCCCTCCTCAACTCCTTAACTCATGTTCGCGTATTAGCCGCATCAAAACCGATGGACCCAGACGACCCGCCTCCGCCCGCTGACGAGGATCCGGAGGGATTGAAGTTGTTGGGTGATCCTGAGCCGCTGGATAGAGCGTGGAGTTTGTTACAGCCTTTACGTGCTTTGGACGTTAAGGATGCACGGGCGTGGGTTGTGATTGCTCAAGTCGCACTTAGACGAGGTACGTCTATCTCTCAACCATAAAAGTAGATGCTAATGCGTTTGTGGTATTAGGGAAATACCTCCAAGCAGTTCAAGCGCTCCACAAAGCCCACTCCCTCAACGCACCGACCTCCTCAATCCACCCCGTCGCTTGCCACCTAATCCACACCCTAACAACCTCTCCACCCCCCACACCATCACCAACAACCACTCTCCTCTCAGACACTACAAAACTCCTCTTCACCAAACTCGATCCGGAATGCCAAGAGGGCGATTCATGGGTGGAGGTCAACGGACGATATATGCAGCATGCATCAACTCCTGAAGAGAAAGTTGGAGGTGTGAAGGCTATGGTGGGGTGTGGTGATTTGGATGGGGCTGAAGGTGTTGTGTTTGGGATCGTGGAGGAGAGTTCTAAGGAGGAGTTGGAGGTGGATGTTGCAATGGAATTGGTGAGGGTTTTGGGAAGGGCAAAGTCGGGGAGGACGGAAGAGTTAAGAGCGAAACTTGCGGCTGACCCCCGGTTTGAGCGCGCTACGGTGTTCCTCTCATCAGCAGAGTTGAAGGCGAGGGAAGAGGAGAGTAGGAAGGAGGAAGAGGGCAAGGAGGCTGGCGGTGAGGAGGTCCGATGAGTTGAGGATTGTGACGAACGGACTGTGTTGTTGTATATTTATGCTTTGTAGGGGTATAACTGGAGAGTGGGGATGAGCGTGGGGGGCAGGTGTATATTAGATGGATAGAGCGGAGAGGGTAGAACACTAATGCGATCTGTACGACCACTCGTTGCTATAGAGTGACCAAGCTGGATGGTGGGCCGGTACTGGCGTCAAAAGGATTGAAATATGCGGGGACTTTCGATGAGAGATCGCCGCGCTGTGTATACTACGGCCTAAGGTACGGATCTAAAGGCTCGAAGCTCGCCCGTACAGCCTAAGGCTGCCTGAGGAGTATAGCTCCTCGCGTGACGTCACGCGTTGAGCGCGTCTGCGAGCGACAGCGCGCGGCGCGCGCTTACAAGTGAGCGTCGCTCTGAACGGCCACCATGTAGCCGCAGATACGTTATCCGAGCCACAGGCCCCTCCAAAGACAAACTGACAGCCTACCAAAGAGGAATTGTCTACGCGATCTGTCGCCTCTCCCTCTCGCGAACTCATACTGAAAAAAGTATAGTCAGAAGCTCAATCATGCGGACGGTACAAGCGGTCATGCTCAAGTCGTGTGCAAACGCTTGCTATCTGAGATAACCAATCTCTAGCACTCGCTGGGTTTTCTGTCAGGCGCAAAGACTCAACAAGGTACTAGGTAGGACATGTGATCTTGTCATTCTTCTGTCAAAGCCAACGCACAAGTTATATATATAGCAGGCATCACAAGTCACGTAAGTGAGGCACGTCCAGTACAGTTCACAGACCGTCATGTACAAGGTGGACGCGTGGAGGAGCGGACATAGCGTCGACATCGGCTTCAAGCTTGAGGCTTCGTTGAAGGGTGCCCGCCTTCGTTGATTCCGGCCTCGTCTGGTTATCTTCGTCGCAGATTACCGACAGGCTCATGTCGATAGTGGTGTCTCCCCGATTCCGACGAGCAGCACGGAAAGACGTCGGATTGCCGGTGGGACGTATGTTGATGCTGGGCAATGACATTCCGGGGATGCGTCCGAACTTGATGTCGCGATAGACCTTGCACGCCATCGAGTTCATGACTGTGATGAGGATAAGAGCGACCATGATGTGGTACGGTACGGGTGCTGCGGCCGAGTAGTAGAACGTCAATGCGAAGATATTGACTGCAACCGATACCCTGAAAAGCGGCTTATGTGTCAGTTCATACCCTGATCAAGAACGATCGAGAAGACTCACAGATAGTACTGCTGCCCGCCTTGTAAAAGCGCCTTAGAGAACCTCGGGAGGCCTTGTCCCGTGAAGAAGAGACCGGCCCGCCTCATCCACGTCATACCCAGGTAGAGCTCATACTCAGGGAAAAGTCTGTAGGAGATGGCACAGAAAACAAATGTATCGTAAATGGCGGGCATGAGGATGGACAGTCCTGTATACGGCGGAGAAGTATTGGTACCGACCTCAATGCAGAAAGTTTGGTCTGGGAGGATATGAACTCCATCCTGTCCACCGATGGCTATTGGCAAACACACTGCTCCCCCGACGGTACACAGCCAGAGAGCCCCGAATGATCCCACGACTACACGATTGTCCCGGTAGAGAGCGCGAACACGGAAGAAAAAGAGCAATGTGGTGAAAGCAGATGCCAACACCCATAATATCTGGATCGCGGTCGTAAGACTTGCACAGTCCCCACCCACGACTGATCCATGAATCAATGTTGATGTGCACGCGAGTAAGACCATCACATACTCGAAAATTGCGTCCACAAGGCATTGCACAGCAAGGTT
Source organism: Peniophora sp. CONT (assembly GCA_001632445.1). Lineage (NCBI taxonomy): Eukaryota > Fungi > Basidiomycota > Agaricomycetes > Russulales > Peniophoraceae > Peniophora > Peniophora sp. CONT. Next base: position 185,326 of record KV424463.1, read on the forward strand.
GCTACTCTTCACGACGCGATCAGCTTGATTGAATAGAGGAGCGTTTAGACGCTCACCGGGAGATCACATACACAACGCCCGGGATCGTTGGGCGACTCCCAATGAAGAGTTGATATATGTTTGGCCTAATATCGGTCAACTGTCTGCTCTCTTCAACACTATATATCCGTACAGATCAAAGAATAACTCCCACGCGGACACCTGAACGGGTCATTGTCAAAAAGAGCGCACAAGAGAGGATGCTAGCTCTTTACGCTAGTGGTGGCGGCACCCACATACTGCCTAATGTGAAGCTGATACGCAATATCCGGAGGAAGGTATGTGAATGGCTCTCCCGGGTTCAAAATGGGTGGGTAGTAGTTGACGATAGCAGCCATGGCGAGAGAGATGAGGGAGCGAGGACCACAAGCTCAGCATGTCTTATGAGGGAATGACACCGCGGCAACGCAAGGCCTGACGAACAGATACGCCCATCCATTGCGCCGCTGATCTTGACTACATCTCGCCTCGAACAGACAAGCACAGCGCTCGATATAGGATGTAGGGTGGTCCCGAGACCAATCACCACGTAGGCTTCACAGTGATATAATCCATGGGTAAATTCGATACCACACGACTTCGTCGCGGATTCTCTGCAGGGAGCGGGAGGCGGGTCAACGGAAGGTTGCTTTGAGTGATACAAGATTCGTACCCATGTACAGCTCCGAGGCCTGCCATCATGATAATGACACACTTGTCGTCCGCATGAATAGTTACGTCGACTGATGACGGGGAACTCGAGTACGACGGGTAACTTGACGACCTTGCATTGTGACGGAGAGCAGATTCCCGCAGCGGAGAGCGGATACTCCTCGTAGGATCTCGCGAGTGCTTTCCGAAGGACCTGGTTACCGTCGAGCATGTATGGAAAGAAAGGCGGTCGCACGTGTTGACGCGTCCAAAGAAGGAGCTCTTGTCAGACTTGTTATCACGATTTGTCCCCGACGAAGAATCGAACAAAGGGTCGCGTAACTTTGTAATTTGTAAGCATCCGGGAATTTATGCCTTGCTCTCGAGAATTGCGTACCTAGATATTCGACAGTGCCAGTCGGACGTGAACAAATCATGTTACAGGTGCGGAAGTGCACCCCGTCGCCCAAAAGCGTCGTACAACAAACGATGCATTGCCAGGCAGTTCGCATCTGGGACGGCAATAGCACAGTACGCGGCACTCTCGATATGAACAACTCGCACAGGTCCCGTCGACGTCCCGCCAGATGCGATGACGGGTCAATGAACTCGTCTTCCCACTGAATCGGGTACCCATACAAAGGAACGACGCGCACGCTCTTTTCAATATCAGATGGGTCGATACAGCCCAAGCGGCCTATAGCATCGAATTCTAAACATGCCAGTTTGACCATAGAAGCGGCCAGCTGCTCCAATATAGACGCGCTCGCGCGAACGAGGGCCCGTCCACCACGCCGCGTTGTCCTCGCGTGCGCGAGACACCTTCCATTCCCGCCGAGGAGCGCGCAAGACCCACTGAACGCCATCCGAGAAGCACAACTCATACACCGCGCTGAAGCTACCGTGATTCTACGTCTGTGAAGCTTCCTTAGCTGAGAATATTCTGGGGCGGAGAGGGGACGCACGGGCAGTGTATGCAAGACTATGAACGGCGATTATGGTTGTATAAGGTTCCTCGGAATCCGGAGGAATGCCGCTGTCGAGGTAGGTGAACGTAACGTCGGCATTCTTCACTTTTATGGGCAGTGACTGGAGAGAAAGCATACTGTCAGATAGACGTTCTAGAGAGCGTTCTTTCAGTGAAGGCCGTCTGCATAAGAAGACCCCAAGCCCGAGCAACCCGACGCCTTGCTGAGCCGGAAGCGCCGACCATCTGAACGCTCTCTGTCGAGATACGACCCTGGATGGGTATAGAGCTTCCCGATTCCAGACGCAGACCGCGTTCCCTTTGTGAATGGACGGCACGCGCGGCTGCGTCCAATTCTAGGTGATGTGGGCGATATACCCATATAGTAAACAGGAGCAACTGGTGGTTGCGTATACGGTGCGATTTCAATTCGAAGCTCGCTCTCTACTGCTTGAATGGGCTTCGTCACTCGTGAATGAATGCAGCAAGCTGCAAGCGGCGAGGCAATATTGCAATTGGATGTGGACGGTGATGGTTGTGGTTGTAGGAGCAGAGTGCCTTGACGTTGTTCTGTCGGTGAGCAACACGTGTCTGCATTTGAGCCATAATTTCCTCTTCGAGGTGGCTTCCTGAACTTGGCTTTCGCCGTCACGCATCACTGGCTAGGTTCTCACACGCTACTATGTTGCCGGCAGGCCATTGAATAGACAAGCGACTCGAATGTGCAGCTCATTCTGATGATGGACACTTTGGCCGTCGCCACCATCAGCGAATATTGCTTGACGACGGACCAAGAATGGCCACCTCGGCTGCCACACCCATCTCTATTCCCCGTAACCCGCACCAGCAAGAGCGTGCCCAAGCATCCTTGGACGTTGCCGATGCCTTTGACGGTGGTACCTCAGACAGTGCCTTGCCCGAAGATCAATTCTGGCTACGTTATCTGGTTGATGCCGAAAAGTACGACAAAGTGCTTGCAGACGGTTGGAAGGGCGATACGGACGGCATACTGATCTTTGTACGTCTGAGTAGGATGAGCTGGAATGTTGAAATCTACTAACTGCTCCACTCAGACCGGCCTCTTTGCGGCAACCGTAGCGGCCTTTCTCGTTGAGAGCTACCAACTGCTTTCGCCGGACTCAGCCGATGTTTCTGCAGCTCTGCTGGCGCAGATCTCATCCCAACTAGTCCTACTCAGCAATGGTACTGCAGCACCTATACAAGCGCTGCCAACCTTCGAAGTGCCTCACTACGCTGTGACACTGAACATCCTCTGGTTTCTCAGCCTACTGCTTTCTTTGATGTCCGCGTTGGCATCCACCCTGATGCAGCAGTGGACGCGCCGTTATCTGCGTGCTACTCAACATCGTGGCCCAGCTCGCAAGCGCGGCCCTGTGCATGTATTTCTGCACAGAGGCACTCGACGTTTCAAACTGACTCTGGTCGTAGACTGCATAGTCTGGCTGCTGCATGCCTCAGTTTTCCTCTTCATCGCAGGACTACTCGTATTCCTTTTCATGTTGGACGAAACCATCGCCTTCGCCGCGTTGGCAATCATAGCTGCTGGTTCTGGAGTGTATATCTTCTTCACAGTGCTACCATTGGCATTCCACGATTGCCCGTATAACACACCTTTGACACCCTCTTTGCGTGCAGTTGTGGCCACAATCTACGCCATGTTATATGTGGGAGCAGTTGCTGCGTCCCGTGTTGTCACCTTCGTCTCGCCCGGTAGTCGGATGCACCACGCCTTGAAACCATACGCTTTTACCGTCCTCAAGAACAGACTAAAGACTTCCTTACGCACAATCTATCTTTCGCCCAAAACTCTCCATACCACTTGCGCGCTGCAGAAATCGGATGCACGCGTATCGTACGCTCTGCATCAAGCATTGAAGAACGCGGATGAACCCCAGGAGTTGGAGGAGTTCTTCGATGGACTCCTCCCGTTGCTTTCATCGCCCCTTGTCAGTGACAAGGTCGCCATCGTGCGCTACCTCTTCGACGAAGAAGGATTGAGTCGGCGACTGCAGGAGCTCTTCCTATCGTGTGCGGCTGGCATTCACGCGCACTTCAAGCGCGACCTCACACTCACGCCCGCTCGACGCGCCCGCAGAGTCTACATCCTCCTCTCCCGCTCCAAGGATCTCATGGTGATCCTTTTCGGTTCAGGCACTGCACGATACCGCACCTTCCACGAGATCCAATACAATATCACCGTCTGGATGCGCCTACTACAGGACGACGATCCTGCGGTATCTCTGCTCGCGCGGTGTTTCTTCTCCGAACTCCGCATGAGTCTGTTGGACGCCGTGTCTGGCCGGCGCACGGTTCCGCGAAGCCCGCACATGGGAAGCATTCAAGTCTCAGCCAATTCTCCATCCCGCGACCCTGGTGTCGACTTGTTGAATCTGCTCTTCTTCCGACACTTCGGTGTGCAGAGCACGTACTTGCGACACGGGCACGTATACAACTTCGTCGGGTTCGTATACGATATGCTGAGAATCGCACCGCCCCGCTCAATTGACACAACTCTACGCGAGTACGGGCCATTATGGCGAACATTGCTCAAATCACTCGAAGCACAAGCTATCGCACATGTACCGCCCCACGACTCGGACGCGTATCAAGCATTTTGGTGGATGCTCTCTGATGTTGGAGTTGAGGACTTGCTGCCGCGACCCGAGCCTCTGCCGCCAAGAGACGAAGAGCGACAGAAACCTACGTCAATCCTACATATGGTACACCCGGACATCATGGACTCGCTTAGAGCGGTTGCGCGCGCACTACACCCACCGCTTGCGACAGCGGTGTCTTCAGAAGATATCCAGGTCAGACCGCTCCGGTAGGAATGACCTAAGTTATGCAGTTATAATGGTTTTAGGCCGTGTATATCTTGTACAAGGGATGTACAGTTATGTCAGGCAGTCAGTTCAAAACACGGCAATGTCCAGAGAAAGTGAGCGAGTGAGTTAATCGAAAGAAAGCGGAGAACGAAAGAATGTCCGGGAGCATTGCACTGTAATCAAAGAACGATCGCATCACCCTGACGCTGCTGCCACACGAACGAGGCAGTCTGGGCGTCAGGCTCGCACAGCGTGCCATCCGACGAGACATGGTAGCCAGAGCGGCATCGACGAACGGCGCACCGCCCAACCTCGCATGATACGTCAAGGACCTCAGGCAGAGCCGTGCAGTCTGTGCCGTTGGCCGAGCGACCATACTCAACGAAGGGATGCGGGATAGTGCATCCACCACCTGTATGGGTAGTTAGCAACGAATCGTGCTGCAACGCCAAGAAATATAGCTTACAGTTCTCGAGGTCGCGTGCGGTGTCGAGACATTCATAGCCGAGCGAACGTCCGCCGTAAACGCCGCACACCGACTCGTGGACCTCGCAAGAGCGCTTGGCTTGGGCATATGAAGTGACGCCGGCTACGCGAGCTTCGTGCGGAAGGTGAGCGTTGCGTTTGCCATAGGGTGCGGCAGAAGGGCAACCCTAGATCCATATCAACAAGGGTGTGCGGGTCAAAAGTTCAGTTCACATACATGTGGGAAAGAGCCGCAAACGCCATTGCAGAGAGTAGCGCCGCAGACGCAAGTATCTCCAGACTTGATGTACGGCGCAGTGCAGTTGAAAGCGCAAGGGTTGCTGGCCGTGCAGGAAGGGCTCGCGCCGGTCGTGTACGTACATTGCTGGCAAGAAGGGTCCTTGTCAAGCTGGATGGCAGGGAGTCAGATATCAAGAGTAGGTGATAAGGTGCAAAAGCGCGTACCAAGTCGATCAGCACGCTTGCCAAAACGTTGGCGCCAACGAGATCTTCGAGGGCCTTTAACTCCGCGTTGGCATTGATATCAATGGTCAAGGTGCTGAGACAGATGCAGATATTTGCGCCGAGGTCGAGGTTGAGTACACCCAGCAACCCAAGGATATCGAGCTTGTCAACGATGGCAGACAGGGATATCGTGAGGCAGGTATCGAGCAAAGATCCCCTTGTAGTGAGAGGATGGTATCGCTGGCGAGTGGTGGCGGCGGCGAGGAGCGGGAGGCCGAGAGCTGTAAGGAACGACAGGACGCGCATGGTCAGTACGAAAAGAGCGGTAAGAGTCTCGAGCGACAACGAGGACGATAGTCAAACTTTGAAAGAGTTGAAGTCGACACAATCCGGGTTCGCTCTTATATATCTATCGGTGACACAGCCTGCGAGATGACAGACGCCCAATCGTGCGGCCTGTCTGCGGGCATACGTCGAGGACTAGACCCGGCATGTCGCCGCCGTTTCCTTGAATGTCTTCTAACTGACGACCTGTCCGTCGAAAAGATGTCGGATGCACGCAAGATGTCGGAGTAAATATCTTCATCATTAAGATAGGTAATCGCGTGTACAGATTTAGAGCAGTGTGTATTTGACCCGCCCGGCAAGTCGTGGCTTGCTTCCTTACTCAGCCGTTCTTCGGGTGTCCAGCGACGACACTGACGGTCGGGTCATGTCTTTGAAAGCATTGTTCGCTAGCGGAGAGAACGCGGGGTTGCAAGGGGAGCTGGGGAGCCTGGCGTCTGTCTCCACCAAATATATCCGGCTCAAACGCTTGCTACATCCAGAACCTTCAACTGCGAAGCCGTTCAGCGTATGAAAGCCTAGATGCACTCATTGCATACCTTCTTGCCACTCTGTCGTTCGGTATTTCGTAGAACCCGTCCCGCGTTCGGGCGGCTCGCGCGAGCAGCTCCTCCCGGGGCAATGCATCCTCTTCCACTTCGGGTACCCTGTCAAGAGGAATGCATGCATCCGTTGCCATGATGCGTCCGTCTGGAATCTCGTCGGCCGTCTCTTCAGGAACTTCTGCCAACCGAACAGCTTCGACGAGTTTCACGAGCTCTTCCAGATCGTGCGTCAAGCGTGCATGCTCAGGCGTACCCTCCGCGGGCGGCACAAGTGCAGACAGCCTATGCAGTCGTGACAAAGTCTCCGCGGAAATCGTAGGCTTCGGATAGGATGCTAGCAGTTCGTCTATTGACCACGTTGGCTGAAGGGGTATCCCTGTATCGTCCGTAGGTACCAGCTGTGTTTGTTGTCGCAGAGCGGGTCTAGACAAGTGAAGACTACGTTTCGATGCGTACAAAGCAGCTAATGCGGAGCGTCGGCATGCATGCATGATGGGCTAAAGGACTGAGTGCAAGGTGGAGGCTGGTGGAGGTCGCTGTGAGTCCGTCGTCGGAGTATCGGTCCGCATCAAACGCGGTCACCTGTGCGCGTTCTCTTCGCGTCGATTGCACGCTTGCGCGATTTGCCAGAGGTTCTCATCTTCCTCCTCCAGATCAACCACCCAGTCTATCCCAAACATGTCAAGGCGCATCATAGCTTCAACTGATCTCTGCGCGCACTGCAACAAAGGGCCTCCTACCCGGCCAGAGCTATCCCGTTGTTCTAAGTGTCGTCTATCGATGTACTGCGTCAGTCCCGACCAGCAATCTGGTTCAAATACCTCGTATATTGACATCTTACTCAGTCTCCAGAATGTCAGAAAGCGGCATGGAAACAACACAAAAAGGTGTGCAGCGAGGCGCCCACCCTGAAGTCCACGCCGCCAGACGCGCCTGTCGCTGGTGTCCGCGTCAAGGGCCCAATCTTCCACCCGGAGAACGTGACCGTTGCGCCTGATCATTCTGTATGGACGAAGGGCACTGTGGCTTCGATATCTCAGCTTATTGGCTTTCCTATCCTTATCCACCGTGATGAGCAAGAGCATGGGTTGGACGTGGCGAACATTGAGAGCAGGTATTACTGCGCGAGCGACTTCCTCTCTTCGTCACTGACATGGACTGACTGCGTATCGCTGCGCAGGGACGTCCAATCTATAACCTATCTCATGATCAGGCCAGAGATCGGGCTCGCTGATATGCGCTGGCAGAAGAATATCGGTACCGTACGTCTGTCGGTTGCTTGTGCGCTACTGGCCGAGATCTGACAATGCATATGGGACGTCAGTGCACCGTAGTGAGGGCGGACCAGAAGCCTTTGACACAGGTCGCTCTCGAGATGATTTGGATGTACTGTGACCGGATCCTCGACGTCTTCAACGTGGCCGGTCCCTCCAATGATGTGTACGCCATGTACAAGCCGCAACCTTTCCGGACGTTCTGCGAGGAATACAAGGAGCAGTACATGCAGATTCCGACGCGCAAGGCCGATTTTGAGAATCTAAGCCTGCCCCTACAGTAGCTCACAACCCCTATAGTCTCGTCTGGGATGTCATTGACTCAATTCATCCTTCCCGTTACCAAGTCCAGGGGACAATACAGATACCACAGTGCTTGTTATGTCATCCATTACCTGCTTTCGGCACTTCAAAGTTCGAGCAATGATTCGAGCAACATGCAACGTGTGTTCAAAAGCGTTAAGATGTTATACATTAAATGGCAGTCCGAGTCATCATGAGCAGTCCATCACTCGTACAGCCGGGTCGCGGGCAGAAAGGTATCGTAAAAAGTCCGTGCGTTGCGAGCATACTATCAGGGGTGCGTAGCAGTCGCGCCATAGCCTGGCTGAGCGGCATATCCAGGCTGAGCACCAAATCCAGGGCCGCCGACGGGAGCGGGACCCGCAGCGCCGCCCCGGAACGCACCATTGCCGACGTCTAGATAGCGAGTCAATACACCGTACTGCGTCCGCAGACTTTGAGGATGACGTACACATATAGCCACCGCGACCGTACATCTCCTCCGCCTTCATGCGCTTGTAGATGAGCCAGAAAGCATGCTATAATGAGTTGATGATGAGATTGAGGGTTTGAGCTTCGAGGACAGGAGGAACGTACGATGTGTCCTGGGAGGTAGCCGAGGCTATGATCGCGCACGAGGTCATCAGTATTTGGCTTTATAGTCTAACCGCAGAAAGGCGTACATCGTGAGGAGGATGTTAATGAGCAGGTCGCAGCTACACCCGGTGATGAATGCTGCAGCGGCAGGGGGGAAGATGATAGCCACCTGGGTCGCATTCAGTTCCAATTACGACGAAATGATCGAGCCATGGTACGCACAAGGATGAGGCAAACGTCAGAGCCACGGATCGGCATGTTTGCGAGTTAGTTCAGTGAGTTTCAAGAGGTTCTGGTAGTGTAGTGGTGGTAGAGTTTCAAGTTGTGCAGACGCGCGGACACTGGGTCTTTTGTGCACGGCCATGGATGACGTCAGATTAAGCGCCTACAGCCTCCGCTCTCTGTTCTTCTCCAAGGAACGCACACTGCACAAACTGTGGGCGGGCCTGGTGACTGCCTGTGTAGGCCGCGCAGGCGGACACTAGGCGGACCAAAGCCGGGGGCTATCGATGGTCCATTACAGATACATTGCAAAGCATTCGCAGGTATGATGTGTTTTAGACACCTAGCGCTCGCACTAGGACGTGACTGTATGCTAATGGTACATGCATAGGGGTAGCCTGTATGGTGGTACACCGGACGGTGATACAAAGGGAGATGATGTGCGCGATGGAGACCCGGGTAGACTGTGAGGGTAAAGATAGAAGTAAATTATAACATAAAAACGAGATTAAATTAGGTCGGCGTCTTGGAAGTTCCCAGTGAAAATGTGTTCTCGTACTTCATCCTTCCGTCAGTGAAACGAATAAACGGAAACGATGTGAGACGTACTACGAGTAAGGACTAGGGCGGTAGCTTTCGCATCCGTCGCGCAGGTGAAATGTGTGTGCAACGCACGGCTGTGGCTGATGGTTGTTTGCTTGAAGATGGACGCGAACTTGTCCTTCAAGTCTGCGCCGATGTCTCAACACAATGAAGCACAGGACAGAGAATGCACGTACAGAGCAAGACGGGCTCCGTCTCATTGGGCCGGTTCTTGTAGGACGTGACATGCTGTGCGAACTGGACGCCGGACTTGAGCTTCGCGTCGAGGATGTCGTATTTGTTCAAGCAGAGGATGAAGGCCACGTTTCGCAGGAGCCTGCTCGAGCACACCGTCTTCCAGATCAAGAACGAGTCCCATAACCGATTCACTGTTGGGTCTTCTTCCAAAGTCTGGTCGAATGCAGAAGCGGGCGCAAGGAAGATGAGCATGTTGACTAGCACGTCGGTATCAGCGAGAAGATTCATATCAAGTATACGAGCGCCACATACTGTCTTCAAAGAATGGGATCCAGGCGGCACGCTGGTGTCTGCTGCCGCCTACATCGATGATGGACCAAACTTGCCCGGCTTCCGCGGCTAAAGGGTGTATTTGAGTCAAGGATAGGTCATCGTGAAAGGTCGTCAGGCGCACGAACCAGACTCCAGCTTGACGGTATGCTCCTCCACGCCCATCGTCTGAATACGTGCTTTCAATACATCATCGATGCTCGGCTCGTAGCCGGGCGCCGCTATTCGTTCGACCTGGTCAAGGAAGCTACGCAGAACTCAGTTGACAAATCTCAATCTGAATGAAGGCAACGCACAATCCAGATTGGAATTGCAACGCGACGTCGTTCATGACCAACGATTCTCGTACGGTGGGATGTGCCCAGAGCGCAGCCATATCGTCCCGACAAGCCTCGATAACTCTCCGCGCATTCTCAACCTCCTGATACCCAGGCGGATACTCGCGACTGGACTGCGCCGTCGTATTACGACTAAACAACGCCTTCCATTTCGATCCTCGCCCGACCTGCACGTCAAACCCGCGCACGTTCCCACTCGCGTCCTTCAAAGCGGTAACACCAGGACCGGCCGTACGCTCGTCCGCAAGGAAACGTGATAGTGCGGCCTCGACCGTGCGGAGAGGCGAGAGCGTGACCCGCAGGCGGCGCATCTCATCAGAGAGATTGGGCGATCCGAGGCGCTCACCCGAAGCGCCACCGTTCACGACGTCCAGGATGTACAACACGCTGCGCACCAAGTTGAGGTCAATGACCGCCCGCCACGCCGTAACCTCCGCCTGGAACGCCGCGGGCGCAAACTTAAGATGGAAGTTGCGCAATATAGTTGATTTGCCAGATTCAGCTTGGCCTGGGTGTGCACAAGATGATCAGTACTGAGTTGGGCGTGCCGCAGGGCGTTGAAACGAGCGCGCACCGAGAAGGATGATCTTGACGTCTATGCGCCGCTTCTTCCGCTCCAGGCGGTCTTGCTCGATCTCCGCCTCGATGGCATCGTTTCTGCGCTTCGCTTCTCGCTCAGCCTCCAAACGACGCTCCTTATCTGCGGGCGTCTCGTTCGCAAGGACGGGACTGGAGGGTGGCCATGCGTTGTCGAGCTGTTCGAGGTCGACGGGGTGGGTGATGCTTTTGCCCAGGCCAGGAGGGGTGCTCAATGGCTTGGGCGAGAGAGCACGCAGTTTATCGCGCAAGGGCATGTCGGGGGAGAAATGTAGCGCCGGGGGCTCTACGGGGAACAATTCGCTGTGCGTAGAGGACGAAATGGTGGGCAGAACGGCCGCGAGAGCAGGGGGAGAAGAGAGGGAGAACGGCTGAGAGTCGGAGCTCGTTACGAGGGGACGCGAGCAAGGCGGATCGGTGTCACGGGAGTAAAGTACACAGAGCTAGATGCGACAGCCGATCGACTCCTGAGAGGCTTCAGGACAATTCTTACGCCGGCACTCTCCTACGCAGGACGGGAGGAAACGAAGCCGATGCGCCCGGAAGGACAGCACAACTCAAACGGGACCGAGGAAGCAGAACGAATGGAACAGAGCGCAAGTACCGTTGAACGACCAGGGGGGTCGCAGAACAGCCAGAGAGGAAAGCGCAGTTATGCGATACGTGCTGCTCATATAAGTTATCTACCGCCGTGCCGTCGCCGCCCGGGGCGACGACGGTGGATGTTGATGAGATGCAAGGTACACCGTGCGCGACTTACGCACGATCCATCACACTAAACAGGGTTAGCCGCCGCAGCTCGAGTCTGTTCGGATTCGGGACTTGTTCCTTCTCCACATACTTATCGGTCTTCTGGATCTCGTAGCGGCCTACCGTCGACTTCGCCGCATCCTCTCTCTACGAGTATAGAGGATGCGTGTTACGACCTGTGTGGCGAGGCTTTGCCTTCCTCGGTTCATAGCGGGGCTCTCGGCCGGAGATTCAAAATGAGCGCAGGTACAGAAAGTGGTCCACCCGCGCCACCGTACCGATCCCTCGGCCACTCTGCCAGCCCTGACAGCGGCTTGCTAGAGCCGGACAATATCCTCGAGTTGCACGTTTATACACTTGGCGACGAGCTACAACTACTCTTTACTTACTCTATCGTGGCAGGCTGTTACATTGACTGCATCACTGTGGCGCGTCTGATCGCCCAATCCTTTCGTTTCTCCTTCAGGATGAGTACACCGCGAAGAGCTGACGATACGGCGGCTGCAGACGGATGCCTTCACATCCGGTTCGGGCGGGTCTAGCTGTAGCCTGAAGGTACACAGTACCCAAATTGCCTTCCATGGAATTTCTGTCAGACGAAATGCCCAGCGAACAGCGACCCGCCGTCCGCTCGGGGCAAATTTCCATCTCCGCGGGACTTGCGCAGGGCAACCAGAATCTCCGCTGGGACCTGCCTGGACCACCAGCTAGTGTCGATTGGAGCCGGCCCTGTGCCTACCGGCGGGTCTGTCATCGACGGGCACATCACCTCCTTTGCTTCCATAAATCCTGGCGATCGATAATGAATTCTCGCAAAAGTATAATGGACACACTTATCCGGAACGAAGTATGCGGCCGCCGACGCAGAGCCGGGGAGAGCTAAACAAAGCGGCTTGGATGGGCAAAGCACGGTAAGTATACGCAGTGCCGCGAGCAATATCCCCCTCGATCAGGAGTCAGGAGCAGCACAATCAGACCAAGCATGTGGTTTTCTATATTGCGTATCGAGGATTACGCTAATGCAAGTGGCAAGCGTGGCTACTGCTTGTGCATGTGCGGGACGATGGCGTAATGATGCGCAAGAGTAAGAAAAGAAGAGGGTTCGACGGGGAGACGCTCGACAACAGACGAGCGACCCAAAGCCAAGAAGCTGGAAGGAGTGGGAGCATGCAAGAAAAATTGAGGTGTGATACTAAGCTATAGCAGCAAGTCGTAGAGTATGTGTTCTGTGTATGTCATTCAGTATGTTCATTTGTGGACGTGGTGTGGAGACGCAAGAGGAGGACTAGGAGCAAGCCGCCAGATTGAGAGAATTAAAACAACAAATGAAGGAGCAGAGACTTCAGAAACTGTATCATATGAAACACGCACGACGCCCGAAGAGTTCAGGCTAAGTGACGGTACACGTATATTGCACAAGCCGAGCCACCCGAGTTTATGGTTTTGTTGCGCGCCGATGAGAGCGGAGGCTTAAGCGAGCAGAGAAGGAGCTGATTGACTTGATGGGCGCCAGCGTCACTGCACTAAGCCAGGATCAATAAGTATCGACATCTGACAAGAGAAGCTAGCGCAGTGGCGCTACAACGGAGATGTTGAACAAGACGCACCATTTCAAGCCTAGGACGTTGACGCTGTGGCGGCGGCGGTATTGTTGCTGAGAACGAACTCGACCTCTTCTTCCTCTTCCTCGTTCGCAGGCGACAGCGGCGACTCAATAGAAATCGAAGCACTGCCCTCTGCGCTGGGCTCGACCACGCTCTCGGCCGCACCAGGTAGCACATAGGGCTCCCATTCTCCGCGCAGAGCGCGCACGAACGCGCCTTGAGCCGTATGCCGAACATCAACGACGCGGCTGAGCATGAGCGTGTCTACCACGACGCGCTCAGAGGGCGTCAGCGCACGCACGCGCTTGAACGACGCCAACAATGAAATGGGGATCCATCCGCGCACATCCATCTATAGACGAACAATGAGTGTCATGAGGATCAACACGAATGCATAAAGACAGCAACGTACATTCTTCCGCAAGAAAAAGTCGGAAGCAAAGTTCTCGGGACTAAGGTAGTACTCGAGCTGGCCAAGCAGCTGATGCCTTAGAGGATCGAGCGCTGTCGGGAACACACTTCTCGGCCGAGGATAAGTTGCCGCAGCGGATCCCGCTACCGCTGGTGCAGGCGGCGGCATGGGTGGAGGCACGAAGCCGGCGGCAGCGTATGGATCAAAGAATGGCGGCGGGGGAGGGAGAGGAGGGACGAATAGGCCGTGGTGGCCCTCGGTCGGGGGCGGTGCATACTGAGCCGGAGGAGGACCTCGTCCACGCCCTCCATATCCACCGCGGCCTGCGCCGCGTCCTCCGCGCCTGCCGCCGTAGCCTGGACCAGCACCGTTCCCATATCCCCTGCGCGGTTTGTCCTGATACTGATGCGAGTGCGGCGGAGGGCGCGGTGCACCCGCTCTCCCAAACCCAAATCCATAATCTCTAACCTCCCAGGTATCCGCACTCGAGTCGGTCGCGGGCCCAGGTGGTGCAGCACCTCCGATATGCACCTGCAAGCCATTGGGCGCGGGCGGCTGGGGTGTTGGCGGCCCATCCGCCATAGACAGCGTCCCAAACGATAGCTGCACGTCAGGATCGGTTCTATCCACCACGTCCTCCCGCGAGTCTCCAATGGTGAATGCCTGCATGTGCTGTGCGGGCGCCAATGCCGGACGCACGGGACTGGGGCTGCGTACACCCGACTTTTCCTGGTTGAAGCGACCAAACACGACGCCAGCTGCAGGATCCCCATTGGAAGGCCCGACCGCACGATAGCCGGCTACTGCATCTACTTGTTTCGGCGGCGGGGGACGCGTCATATCCGTCAAGGGTGGCAAAGTCGCTTCGCGATGAGGTTCCTGTTCTGCTGCGATTGATGGCGCGGATTGCGGAGGTGGCCCGGGCTGAGGGTGAGCGTACTGCGGATATCCCGCGACGTGCTCGGGCGGTAACGGCCCAGGAGGAGGAGGAGGCGGGTAACCGTACATGGCGTATGGGTGCGGATAGGGGTATCCGTACGGAGGATACGGATACTGTGGGTACGGCCCTGGGGGAGGCGTATGGGAGTGCACGAACGGAGGAGGAGGCGGAGGCATGAAGCCGTTAGAGGGGCTGCGCATGTATTGGTGAGGGTGTGGTGAATGCGCGGGCGAGAATGGCGGCATGGGTGCATAAAAGGGCGGCTGAGGCGGTGGATGGTGCATTCCACTAGGATCAGGGTACGAGGGTTGTGTTTCGGCAATTACCCTTGGTGATGGATGCGCAGACACCTCGGCCGATCGTCCTCCCAGTGTATCGAATGACGGAGGAAGGGGACGTCCGCGTTGTGGGCGTCGAGGAGAGGAGTGTACGCTGCTCGCTTTCGACGTACGTCCAGAAGCGACTTTACTCGGGCCTTGCGACGCGTTCGTAGATCCGGGCTGTCGCGGATGGCGGTGGTGAGGAAGCTGCGAGTTCGATCTTGAATGCGGTTGCGAGCGCTGGGAGCGAGGCTCTACCGGCGCTTGCCATTCTTCGGGCGGTAATGGAACCCACTTCGGTTTCTCGCCTGGAAAAGGCATGCGTCAGACACAGTGAGCGGCAACGGGTTGAGGTGGATCACGCGAACGTCCAAAGATAAGTGCAGATAACGCGAGTACAGCAAGATTCAGACGTAGAACAGCCAAACGTAAAGCAGTTGTTCAGGCGATTGGTCGTGAATCGGAACCGAGGACACAGGAGTCAGACCTGTGTAATCCTTCGAACGACCATCAATTAGAGACATGCAGTCGCTGGCCTCGAGGCAGACATTCTTGTGTACAAAGATCGCAGAATGACAAGTACTGTCGGAGGCATGGCATACACGAAGCCACCGGGTCGCACGACAGTCATGAAGTGCCACTCACTCTTCTTTTGCGGACCCGAAGAATGTGATGCCTCGCTTTTCTCGTCCAACTCCAGTCGTTCTTCTCCAAATTTACTGATGGAAGCATGAGGAGCCCTAGGCGTCGGCTGTGCGACAGCTTTGCCTACCTCAGGCCAGCTTTCTGCGTCCTCGACAGGTGGAGGTGCTCGAGAAGACTGTCTGCTGCCACTTGAGGGGACTCCAGACGCAGCGTTCTGCGAGCGTACCGCAGATGTATTATGGGAAAGTCCCCCGTTTGATGTCGACTGCGAATTGGTGGATTGGGGTGAAATTTTGCCGGCGGATGCGTTTGCGGTAGAGGGGGCATTTAGGGGGCGGGGTTGCGAAGTCGAGCGGGCCTGTGAGGCCATCTGCTCTTTACGTTGGCTCCATACATTCACTGCGGGCCCCTTGGTTGGCGCTGAAGACGATGGTGCAGATGCGGCGTCGGTAGGCGCGTGTTTCTGCTCAGATGTAGAGCTGGGCGCATCGGCGGGCGGTGCAACCGTTGTGGGGGATACGGCGGGCGCTGGAGACGGCTTTTTCGCGCGATCGGGTTCCGATGTCGAGGCCATTGTTGCCAGATTTTTTCCAGCTAGCAAAACGCGAAAAGGGGGACACTGTTTGTCGAACAGAGGAGTCGCAAGACGCGTCACGCGTACGGTTTAGAGAGTTGTTCTCGAGATCGGAGTTGCCTTAGAGTAGGCTTCAGACGACTAAGATGATGGTAAGAGGCAAGCAGCAGAGCCAGGGGCCAAGGATCCTCGGGATGAGGTGTAGGCGCAGAGCAAGTGGGTGTTCCCGTCAAGCTCGAAGACGCCCGAATTTCTGCGTCGGCGCGGAAGCGCTCGCGCGATTTCGGCAGAGGCGCGCATCGGCCCGAACAAACTTGCACCGCGACCACCACCGTGGCCACACCACAAGTAAACATGTGCTTGATCACGACCTTTCCTTTGGATTCAGGATACCGCAAAACTCCTTCTTGCCCGTCTCATGGTAGTTCAGGACTGGTTGACGGAAATGCGACCGTATCTACGTCTTCCGCAGTGTACCGAAATGATCCTCTGCATAGAAACACGGCTTGTCTAGCTGGGATGCTATACGCAGACCGGGTCCTTATAGCCTTCGACCTCCTAATCACGGCCATTCTACCGGGTTCCAGCTAACCGCACCTACTTTCCCTCTATCAAGAGCATCAAGACTCGCCATATCCTCCTCATCCAAGACGAAGTCGTACAGTTGCGTGTTCTCTACGATGCGCTCTGGTGTTGCAGACTTCGGTAGCGGGACGAACCCACGCTGAAGCGACCAGCGCAAAAGAACTTGTGCCGGAGTATGACCGGTCTGCGAGATGCCTTCAGCTGCAGGCTTCCTACCCCAATAAGAATCATATGGCCTTACTTTGCTGGAGATGCTCAGTATGGTCGGATGGTCCATCTTGCCGCGCAGAAGTGGACAGTATGCTTGAACGACGATGTCGTGCGCCCGGCACCATTCTACAATCGGCTTTTGCTGGCAGAACGGATGTAACTGCGAGTATGCCCGTCAAGTTACGCCAAAATGGTCCTCTGAGATGCAATTACCTCAATCTGGTTCACTGACGGCAGCTCAAGTCCTGCGCTCTTGATCTCTTCCAGATGCTTCAAGCCACTACTTTACTATAAGTCACCGAATCTTCGGCTTACACCATTGGGAAGGATACACGTACAAGTTCGACACGCCCACATCCCGAATCTTACCCTCATCGCGAGAATGCAGGAGAGCTCGATATGTCGCGAGGCGCTTCTCCGTCCCCGACATCGGGTCATGAATGAGAAAGAGATCGATGTAGTCTGTCATCGCACGTCAGATACGCCTGTGCAGAGGGAGCGTTGCGTGAGATCATCCCACCAGATTGAAAACGCTGTAGAGATGCGTCAACGCCTGCCAGCGTACTTTCATAGCCGTGCGTCTTGTTGATGCACTTGGTAGCTTCGATCGACATGAGTAAAGCAAAGCACCGTCTGAGATAAGTCCAATCGCACGAACTGACGAAAACCTCTTCTCTTGGAACGTTGCTGTTCCGTATACCTTCACCAACGTGAGCTTCGTTGCGATACGCCTGTGCGCTATCGATGTGTCTGCATAGGATGATTGAAGCGCAAAGATCAGCCAAACTCGTTCTTCTGCCGCCATGCAGCAGCAGATAGATGCAACAACCTGTATCCAGCGTCCAAAGCCTGGAGGACAGATGTGGCCGTCGTATAGTTCTGATAGACACCAAACCCGAGCAAAGGCATCGAATACCCTGTACGCATAAGACTTCACATCAGTCTACTGCGGGACGAAGCAGCAGAATGATTCAGCTGCAAAGACTTGCCTGATCTCAGGCGGTTTGTGGCTGCGAGCGAAGACATGGTAGTTTGGGAAGAGTACTCAAGTTTCAGGAAAAAGTATTCCTGGCCCCTTGTTTATTGACCACCGCAGGGGTCGAACCTGCAATCTCCTGATTACTCATCGTAGTCAGACGCGATGCCATTTCGCCAGGCGGCCATGGCTCTGAAAGAAAATTTGTAATCATAAGCTCCGCGTCAGCACGCCAGGAGAGCAGGCACCAATTCCTACTGTTCACGAGAATGCAGTCGGCAGGAACAGCGACTTTTGCTTCTTCTTGCGTGTCATAGCCTGCCTCCCTCCCCATAGCATGCGCGGCACAACGAGGCAAATCGCAACGAGGCTCGCACCATCAGTACCATGGCTTGCACGCGTCCTCAGCACGTCTCATATTCAACAACAGGTGCACTGCAAGGTACACATGCGAGGCGGCTTAGAAGGTGGGATAGATCAAGTGCGTGCCATCGTAGGCGCTCAGTGAGCGCAGGAAGAGACCCTGGGTTGGGAGCAAGCCACGATCGCGAACGACGCGCGCGGCGGGTGCTGTGCGCAGTGTGGCGCCTGCGACTTTGACTTCGACCACGATGTACACGTTGTGACCGTCCGCTCAAGCGTCCCTGTCATGCAGAGCGCTGCATTAATATACTCTCGATGTCGTAAGTACTACTGCAGGCGGATGCATTCATAGCGGCGACGGCGGCGGCATGTGTATGTTCATCATCGCTGCAACCAACGAAAGGCTTAGCAGAAAGGCCATAAGCTAGACAACGACCCTCGATAGCAACGTGTTGTGCACGCTTATGCAGCGTCCTGCACGTACACCATTTTCGCCTACTATGCTCGTATGATCGTATCTTCTAGGTCGACCCGACGCTCAACATGGAAAGTCGACATCCCAACAGCCCTACTTCGCACCGCTGATACACGATGTTGGCCACAATCTCTGTGGGTGCTCTTTGCTTGAAATTAGACCACGGGACTAGCCTTCGCAATGTTTCCGCTGCACGCCCTTTTCATGCCTCGGAACTGGTTCTCAGCCCTGTCTCGATAATGACGGCTATATAGCCGGAACGCTGAGACAGGAGCGGCAGCGCATACTACTTACTTCGCCATGGCTTCTCTCTTTTCCCTTCAACCCCTCGTCCGAATCTTTGTCGGCACCATGAACTCCGTATTGGACACCTGGCGCAAGAGCTTTGTCCGACTCGCCTATCTCCCCGTACTTGAGCCGTGCTCTACGACTTACTCCAAGCTTCGCGTCGCCGATGGCGATAGGGTTGGCCCTTGGTACGTTCTAGTACGCCCCCTGTCATATAAGAAGTTCACTGATCTGACTTGTGCACATACCTAGGTCTGTAGACGGCGAGCATGCTGGGTGCGAGTTGCTCACCTATCCCTTTCGCTCCTGCTGACTCCCAATGTCTGTAGACAATCATCCCATCCCGTCACCCCGATCACCTTTCCCAATAGTACGGCCATTGATCCAGTCGAGCAACTACCGTACGCCATTCGCCTTCTCACACCCATGTAGTTGCTGAGAGAATCCCAAGGGTAGCTCAACGTTTACCCTACGAAATACTCGTCGCGATCTTCTTGGATGTCGAAGAAGTGACCAGGAAAGAATGGGGTGGCCCGTTCTTTGGCGACCAGCGTCATGCTCACCCAGCCTTCTGTTGCGTAACCTTGAGCCACGTATGCTACCGCTGGCGTAGCGTGATGCTGGACCAGAGCGCATTCTGGGCTCGCAACGTCACGTCTTTCAGCCGTGCACCACGCGAAGAGCTCGTCGAACGAGCGCGAGGCATTCCCATGGATGCTTTGCTACACGTCTGGCGTCACCAGCGTCCATTTGAGGATCCGGACTTTCGCTTCCTTCGCGACCACATTTGCGACTTGCGCTCGCTCGCGCTTTGGCTACCGGAAAATGCACTTCCGGCACTCGGTCTAGTGCTCCCTGCTATCGAGACCTCCGCACTCGACTTGCTGGAGTCTCTCGAGATGACTCTATATGACGCACATCCTGGTGTCCGCATGCAGGAGTTCCGTGCATTACCACCCTTGCATACCCCCTCACTACGCAAAGCCGTGTTCAGGGATTGCTTCCTGTTCCTCGAGGCTCCCGGCCAAGTCACACACCTCGAGATCATATTCAGGCGCTGTTACCGAGCCAATACGGATGGTGCACTACTCACGCCTAGCGAGTTATCCAATATTCTCGCCTCGTGCACCAACCTGGATCACCTCCGTCTCGGCGACGAATTGCCCCTATTTGGGCCCGAATCATCGCCCATCGCGCTCCCACGTCTTCAGAAGTTAGCCTTGGAAGGCTCCTCGACTCGCTGCGGACGCCTACTTGAGGTTCTAACCTACCCCAAGGACGCGACCGTACACGTGCGCGGGCACAACATCCCCTCACCCATATCGCATGAGGCTCCTGCGGCCCGGGATAGCATTCTACGAGCGGTGGAGGCCGTGCATACGCGCGGCTATAGTGCAAAGACTACTGCGCGCGTCTTCCCTGGGATGAGTTTTGAACTCATACGCGAGCGATCACGGCTACGCGGTGAGGGTGTGCACCTAGCGTTCGAACACTTCGAGCATGGTCCTCCGATCAGGGAGGTCCTGCAGATGTTTGCGCTTGCGCGAGTCGCGGTGCATAGCATACGAACCGATCACGACGCAGACCTCAACGAGCTCTGTGTCCTTCTCACGCCTATAGAGCACGGTGCCGATGGTGTCGAGGTACCTTTTCCCGAGCTCGAGACACTACACTTGTCCGGCAAGAGCAGTCGTTTCATTGTTTCGTGTGCTGCGAGCTTGCTCGCCACGCAGAAGCGACGAACTCAGTTTTCAAGACCACTCAAAAGGCTGGTTTTGTCTTATCCTTCCAGCGACTGGTCTACGATGCAGGACACTCCGTTAATCCAGGTTCTCCAACGCATTCTTCCGATCGATTACAAAGATATCAATACGAACCCTACTTCCGTATCTTAACATTGACTATGTATATTATATTATCTATGACACGGTACACCATGAAAGCTGGCACAGTGGTAATGCGGAGGTCTACTCCGAGAATCTCAGTATGTTGGATTGGTACCCTCAGCGATAGTGGGGATGGTACAAGCAGGAAGCGAGCGCGAGCCCACTGTGTTTTTGGTGAGAACACTGCTCCGGCATCGTCCGGGCGCCTTCTGATGCGACTTGCTCGCATCTCCTTCTGACCACTTCGTGCCCATACACCCCAACTACTGCCTCCGGCCAGATATAAACTACTTGGTCTTGCCATTTCGCCTCGAGGGATACAGAGCTACTCATGATACGCAGAGAAGCTCGGTCAGACTGACAGTCGTACGCTGGGGATAAGTCACCCGTCGAGCTATCACTGCATGTGCAGCATATTACCACGGGTTTCTCGGAGACATGCACGGTACCGGTTACCCTAGATAAGATCTGCTCGGAGACTGTGCTGTATGGGTGACGAGAAGTCAATGATGCGAACGGGATGTAGTGCTTCTCGCTGCACACGCGCGGGCGACCACCCCACAGCTGCGTTGACAGTCCTTGCGTTTCGCTTTCACGACGACCAGCAGCACTCTGTTCGGCAAAGTGTTGTTTTCTGAGGTCTGCTTGAAACCATGGCGACTTTTCGTCTGTTCGTGACCATGTCTGGTCTGCTACTGGCCTTCTTCGCTGCGTATCTCGAAGCTGTGAGCGAGAGTCCTATTATCTCTCACTTGTACCAACGCGCTGACGCAGACCTGATGATGTTCGCAAGTCGGTCGTGTCCACCGCTCTTGATACTATCGCCGCTGCTCTGCACGCGAACGAAGTCGTCTGGCTTGGGACATCCTACTCCATCGCCTTCACTGCGCTGCTGCCTCTCACCGGTGGGCTATTGGATGTTCGGATCTACTACCATCTACACACTTCTCCCCTACTGATTGCTTCTATATATCACAGGCGCTAGGCAGAAAGCCCATCATGTTCGCTGGCCTTGTCATCTTCACAGTGGGCTCCGTGCTCGCTGGCGCAGCTCAGACGATGGAATGGCTCGTGGGTGCACGATGTACGCTTCCTATAACGGATTCGAGGTCTTGAAGCTGACCTACACTCAGCGCTGAGTGGACTGGGAGCAGGCGTTATTGGCACGTCAGGTATGGTCGTCTTGGCAGACCTGATACCGCTCAGCAAACGCGGATTCTTCATGGCGTTTATTGGAGTGTAAGCTCAACCGGCCTGCTTCTTGCGCAGGAGAATTGAGCATTCTCTAGTGTTATGTGTATGGGAATAGGCTTCGGGCCGCTCATTGGCGGTAGGGGTGACTGCAAAGATCGCGTGCAAACTGCAGCGTTGAATGCTCTACAGGTGCACTATCCGACGCTGGCCAGTGGCGCTGGTGTTTCTGTAAGCGGCCTTTTACTTGTCCGACTTCCATGGCTCACTCTTGCGGCAGTCATCGTTGCTCCTCTTTTGGGCGCTGCAGCGATTGTCGTCCTGTTATTCTTTCACTTGCCTCAACCTGACGGCGACATCTTCAAGAAGCTTCGTGGCGTAGACTGGATGCAAGTCTCTTCTCTTTTGACCTCACGGTACCTCCAGTTCTGACCAGCATCAGTGGAACTGCTCTCGTCGCTGGAGGCACGACCGCCATTATCATTGGGGTCACATGGGGAGGCGTGCAGGCTCCTTGGTCCTCGGGACGGGTCATCGCTCCTCTGGTCGTAGGCGCGGTCAGCATGCTTGCCTTCTTCGCATATGAGTTCACATGGGCGAAGAATCCGCTGGCGCGTACTCTATCTACCGCATGCGACCTGTAGCTGAAAGATCATACTCAGGTGCCGAAGGTAGTTCTGTCCAACCGCACCAGCGTCAGCGGGTAAGCCAAAAGCCATATAACACTGGTTCTGGCTGAGCTTTCATCTAGTTACGTGCAAACATTCGTACTCTCAATACCGTACAACGCCATCCTCTGTACGTTAAAGCCTCCTCTCGTATTCTCAGATGCTAACATCACCACATAGACTACCTCCCAATCTACTACCAGGCCGTCCTCGGCGCCACACCCACCCAATCCGGCATCGACCTCCTCTCCCTAACATTCACAGTCCCACCCACAACCATTTTCTCCGGTATCTACATCTCACACTTCAAATCTTACCGTCTACCCATCTGGCTCGGCTGGATTCTCTTAACCCTCGGCACCGGTCTCCTCGCCTCTCTTGACGCTAACTCAGGTCGCGGCGCGAGTATAGGGTATCCAGCCATCATCGGTGTGGGCATCGGATTGGTGTTCAGCTCGTTGCAGTTCCCGATTCTTGCGCCGTTGGAGGTGGAGATGAACGCGAGGGCGTTGTCGTTGCATGTCTTCTTGAGGGCATTTTCGCAGACGTGGGGTATCGCCATCGGCGGTGCTGTGTTGCAGTCCCAGCTCGTCAAGCGGCTCCCTGCTAGCGTCCTCCCAACAGACGCCAGCAAGACACAGATCGCCTTCGCGCTTATCCCCACCATCGCGCAGCTCCCTCCATCCGAACGCGACGCCGTGCGCGTCGCGTTCGCGGATAGTCTATCCGTCGCGTGGTGGATCATGTTCGGGATCACCTGTGTTGGGCTAGTCGCGAGCTTTGCTATGGGGAACCACAAGATGGCCAAGAAGGTGGACAAGAAGTGGCAGGCGAAGGATGGTGAGGACAACAAGGCGTCGAGCGAGGACGGCGCGGTGCCGGAAAGCGGCGAGAAGCTCTCAGAGGAGTGGGTGACTGTCTCCCAGATCGACTCGACGAAGGCATAGGCATACTATAACACCATGTGCTTTGGCTAGACCTATACTATGTATCAGCATCCTTACCACGCATTCACTTCGATAGTACAAGATACCACACTCTTCAACAATAGTTCAATGAAAATACAATTCGGTCTTTACAGTAAACTCTACGCGCACTAAACCTCCATCTTATCCTCGGCCTCATATCCCGGGTTCTTCTGCAAAATGACGAATCCCTCAAGAACACTCGCGAACGGGAAATACTCGTCCGTGGCCAACTCCGCCCTCTCCGTCGTCGCGACCCTAACCGGCGTATTATACGTCTGGAACCCGCTGATCGTCCTGGGCTTTCCAGCCTGTCCAACAACGTCCACCGCCTGACCCACACGTACGGATACGGGCTTGGGCGTTAAGTCCTCGTCGAGAGTGATGAGGAAACGGGGATACATGGCCGGAACCAGGAAGTAAAGCATCCAATGCGCGCGGTCAAGCACGAAGCCTTTGGCATCTGTGAACGCCGTCAAGACTGCGAGGAGACCCGCCGCGCCCGACCGATGCAATACTCCCCGATCCGCGAAGAACGGAGACACGCCGACTGTGCCCTTGCCCATATGTACCAAACCCTGCGCGACGCGAACCATGAACAAGCAGTCTGGCTCCTTCGCGTAGTACCCCGCCAACTGACGCAGCATTTGTGCGAGACGAGCATGGTTGGTGCCGGCGCCGATGAGACCCATTGCGAATATGGCGTTCAGGGCTACGGCCAGGTCGTTGTCGTGGGAGTATTTGGAGAGGGTGTCCATTATTGAGAGTTGAGGGTTGGAAGCGGAGATGAGACCGAGTGCGAGAGGAACTGTTCGGCGCAAGACCGGCTCGCCGTAGTGCATCTGCAAGATAAGAGCCAGTCAGTACCTGAAGTGTAACAGAGAACTGAAGGATTGAGACTTACGAGATGGTTGAACTGTCTCAACGCCATTTGCGAGCCGACCTCCTCGCCCATAGCGACGAGCGCAATACCCAACACAGCAAACGCCTGGAACGTATCGTCCTTCTTCTCCTTCTCCTTCTTCTCGCCTTCCTCGCCATCCTTCTTCTCTCCATCTGGCGCCTGACCCTCAGCCTGACCCTCCGCCGGCGCCTCGCCACCCTCCTTCTTCTCGCCCTCGCCCTCCTCCTCATCCACGAGATGCTCGTCGCAATATTGCAACATCTCCTGAACCTTCAACACGTTCCCGCTCCCAGCGTACGCGCACATCTGCACGAGAATAAGCGCTTGTTGTGCCACGGGGTGAGGAATCGCTTTGAGCGTCTCGACAGTCGCGTCGTAGCTATCCGTGCCCTGAACACCGAGGTACAATAGCGCGAGCCCTAGCCCCATAAACCGCGCCCACTTCTCGTTGAGGTACTTATCCTCGCGTTCCATGAGCGTTTGCAGTATAGTACTGCTCGCCTCGCCATTCTCGCTTCCCACAAAAATGAAGCCCACAGCCAACGCAGCGAGCGAGGCAACTTCCATGCTCACGCCATCGTCCGCTGCGATCGGCAAAAGCATCTGCAGAAGATCCTCGCGTAACGAGCCAGCGTACGCGATACCCAGACCAACGATAGCCATCGTCCTCAACGGCACGCTCTTGTTCTCCGTATGTTCTCCAAGCAGCGCAAGCGCCGCGTCGGCCTCAGACTGCACGTTCGAGTGGATGATACCCGTAGCGAGTAACGCGCCAGCCTTGACGTATTCCTCCGCGCTGTAGGTGTACCGATCGACGTGCGAGAGTCCGACATCTGCGTCCCAGAGGAGCGATACACCCAGGGACGCGGCGGCGGAGAGCATGCCATGGTCTTTGTTCTTGTAGATCCAAGAGTTGCCTTGCTCGGCTTCGACCATGAGCTTGTCGTTACCATATCCGGCGTTGACGAATGCGTTGACAAAGGTACCGGCGAGATTAGCGCGGGCAGAGTCGACATTCGCTGGTGCAGCGCCGCCTACAGATCGTTCAAGTCAGGATCAAAGCAAATTAGTAGGATAAGGGTAGAAAGACGTACGAGAGTTCTCGAGATGGCTCTTGTACACATCCTCGAGCGACTTGGCGTCACCGACTCCGACGTCCTTACCGAACGAGCGGAAATGCTCGCTCAGCTTGGTGTTGTACAAGATCTCCTGCAGATCCTCCGGCAGATCCTCAACGACCTGCTCACCCTCTCCATCGTCCGTCGTGCTGAGTAGCCACTGCACGGGTGTACCGGCCCTCGCAAGAATGAACGCAAGCTGTTTGCGCATGGCGGGGTTGCCGGGTGCAGCAAAGTCAGCGCGTACAAGCTCGGCGTCATTCAAGCGCAACGCAACGGCGAGAGCTTCGGGCCAACGCGCAAACTTCTCGTATACGCTGTGCACTGTGCGCAGGAACGCGACATCGTCCTGAGGTGGGAGAAGCGGAACGCAAGCGAGCATGTACGCTGCGACGCGTCGGAAAGTGTTCTCGTCGACCATCTCCACCACCCGTTCGGCGATCTCGAGCTCCTCAAGCAAATCCACCGCATCGGGCTCAGCATTGTGTCCAATGAGGAACTTGGCGCAAGTGACGGCTAGGTTCTGAAGGTCGTCGACGGTACCGACGGTCAGAGGTTTCGTTTCTGCTATAGCTTTCTTCGTCTCCTCGTCGTCGCCGTCAGCCGATTCTTCTGGTTCTGGTGCGGCAGGTTCGTCGGATGCGGCTTCTTGTGTGCGGAGATCAAATTCTTCGCCGAGCTCTGCGGCAAGATGGCGGACGTATTCGTGTCCCCATTCGCCTGGTGCGTCCAGCGGGGATGTCGAGGGACGCATTGAAGAGGCGAGCAAGCGGTAGCGGAGTGTTCCTCGGGGTTCTGTGTCTGAGTAGGTCATTGCGAGCACGGACAAGATATCTGCGAACAGGCTCTGTAGATATAATCAGTATGCAGTACCACGGTCAATGCACTTGAAAGTTAAGCACCTTGTCTTCGGACGAGGGCCATGTTGTGTACAGAGTCTCGAGATCGTGATAATGCGGTCGCAGGAATTTGAGAGGTTTGGGCACGGAAGTCATTGAAGAGGTTGATGTGCGGATGAGCGTCCGTAGCGTCTCGAGCGCGGGCCTGTACAGCGTAGTATCCGACTCCTGCAATACTTATTAGATACATCTGTTTAAATACAAGGAATAGTCATACCTTCAATCGTTCAATAAGCATTTCTAGTTCTCCCTGCAACTGCAGGTCCTCTTCTGACTACAAAAACGCGCTCATAAGCAAAGGCTGACGCGTCTCGAGCACAAGTTGTACGCACGAGATCCTCATCCTTCTTCTCGTCCTGCGCAGGTTTTGCGGGAGTCTCGCCTGGTTTCTCGTCCTTCTTCTTTGGGTCCTTTGATGTCACGGCAATCTCGACGGCGGAAGGGTCGGACATGGTGGTATGGTGGCGGGATGTGCGCACGTCTCGCGACGCGTCCAAAGCAATTACGCGTCGCGTCCCTCCGCGTGCTCACGCCCACACGCGTCCTCTTTCCTATTCACGCGTCTCTGCCTTGCAACCATTCTCAAATATATATTTGTACCGTCGCCACAAAATCTATCAACATCAAACTAACATGAATATGGGGGTATGTATGCACGGCTACGCGCCCAAAAAGACTACCTGGCTGCAATACCTACTCCCTGGCGGGGAGTCGAACCCCGCTCTCCCGCGGACGGACTACCTGACAGGCGGGTGTACTAGCCGATATACTACCAGGGACATAACACTGTATATATAACATTAATCTGGCTGTGAACGCTTTGCTCTACCAGTGGTCCAAACCACCGCGTACGTGCCACCATCCAGAAACACCCATGCGCCCAGCACTCACCACCCGAGCAGTCTCCAGCAGCCTCTCAACAGTCGCGCGCGGCACGGCCTTTGAAGAGCGTTCCCTGCGCCTCCTCCGCGATCACCTCTCCATGTCCCTTGCACGCGTAGGCGGCAAGTCAGACGGAGGGATCGACCTCGCCGGATGGTGGTGGCTGCCACACGCCCATGCCCATGCTTCCGACACGCAGGGAAGGCGCAGGTTACGCGTGCTAGCTCAATGCAAGGCCGAATCTAAAAAGATGGGTCCTGCGTACTTGCGCGAGCTCGAGGGTGTCGCGTTGAGGCAGCATGCGGCATCGGATCCTCATGCGGACCGTACGCTCGTCGCGGCGCTCATATCGCAGTCGGCCTTCACCAAAGCGTGTTTGTTAGCCGCCCAAGCGTCCCCCGTACCGCTTATGCTTCTACATCTTCCGGAGGATGGCGATGGACTGGGAACTGCCATTTGGAATGCGGCTTTAGGGTCGAGCACTGGTGTACTGGGCGGAGAAGCGGAGTTGCGTTGGGCGTATGGAGTTGGGACGGGAGATACTGGGGAAGCTGCGCCGGCTTTGTTCTGGCGCGGTGCTCGGTTACAGAGTTGGACACCACCTTGACAGTGGCATAAATCGATATTCCAGCGCAAGCTGTCTTGTCCCCCAATCCTCCAGAAGTCGTCGTTTTGACAGAGAATCATTTGTGATACTCACGTTATCGCGTCGATGGCATGGTGCAGAACTCGAAGTCGACTTTGGCACACGCTGTCTCTTACGCGTTGGCCCAGAAGCCGTGTCATCTATAACGGCGAAGTTCAATGCCGTCAAGTTCGACTCAGGTGGCCATCTACTCGTCAGACGGGAAATGCTCTCGGTGGATTAATGTACGGAGAGCTGTGGGATCTGTTGTGGCGTGATTTATTGCCTCAAAGTCGTTCCCCGCCATATTGACAGAAATAAAACGATGTTATACCAAGCAGTCGCCCTCCTGTGCTCAGGAAGTCATAGTCTCGATACGTGCTTCACAAGACTTGTGCTCGCCTGTTCATTGGCTGATATGGACGTGCTAGAAGCCGTGTCTACCCAAGCCTATGTCAGTATATCTAGTGCTCCCGACCGCGTATGTCTCTAATCGGCTCTTCCCGAGTCGTTGTTCGATGTAGCTTCCGGCTAACGAAGCCGAACTACTGCCTGCTACAGTATGTCCGAGCGCTATGTCGACCTTGCTAGCAATCATAAATTCTGAGCACCTCGAATGACTCCCGCCCAGGTGGCATGATGAACCGCGTACGCGCTACTCAGTCGATGTACGATGAACGACTGTATTAGTATGTACCTAATGAACCGCGTACGCGCTACTATAGTACTGTAAGCAGACATCCGGAATGTACAGTACGATGCATGACATACCTCAGTCGATGTACGATGAACGACTGAGGCAAGAACGAGTGCACGTAGCGTGGATGGTAAGCGAGTCGGTTAGCGCACGTGGAGACATGAGGCGCGGTGCGTGTAAAGTAGGTGAGGGCGAGCGAACATGTAAGTAACATCTAGTACTGTATTCATCATGGCATCTGCCATACATTCGTTTCTAAGCTTGTGTTCACAGCAGTCCACTTGAGTGGACTATGAATAGGTCTGAACGCTGAGCCAAGTCGACATAAGCTCTCCGGTTCTAACCTCGTCTACTCATCCGGCTGTGTCGAAGTGAGTGGAGATCGCACTCAGTCTCTTAGGTTTGTCGAGTTCGACTAGCGATTAACCAGTCCCTACGCGGATTTGAGAATTTGCGCTCGATATACAGTGCAAGTGACTGTGATCTACAACTGCGGTGTATCACTGCAGAACTACTCGGCGCCGTCATTCTCCAATGCTCTAGAAGTCGTTGTCTTGACAGAGAACCCCTTCGCAAGCCTTGTGGTATCGCTTCAAGTATTCTGGTACGGATCTATCCGACGCCGATTGTACTCACGCTGTCCCTTCATCCTGTGCTCTCGGCCGGGTGGGGGTCGGAAGAGTGAGAGTCGAAGATCGGCGCCGATGTCAACCTATCGCTGCTGGGAGCTTTTCAAGCTCAATAGTGATGATCTATGCTTGTTCATTGAACGTGGCTTTGCTTACTATACGACGGTAATAAACCACAATATACCAGTTTTCAAGCCATGCCTAACGTCCTGGGTTCGCCGTGCATTCGTGCGGAACTTCTTCAAGTTCGACGAATGCAGCAAGCGAGAGTCGCATGAGCCGCATCCAGGCCGGAGCACGCTAAATTGTCCCCAATGCTCTAGAAGCTGAGTAGGCACATGCATGCCCGGAGCTGTATCTCTTCTCCCCAATAGCCAGAGCTACAGAACTGAAGCCGAGTGGATAACACGAGCCAGTACTCGCATGGAGACGACCGATGTCGGTGAAGATGACGCGTTAGGGGCTCCGGGTACCTCGGCCCGGACGTCATCGCAAACCTTTGGGGAGTTCGCGCCACGAGGGCCGTGTGGCAAGCGCTTGAATGCAAAACGAACAGTGCAGTTGAATGTTGCGGTCGGGCTTGAAGCTTGAACAGTGACCGCAGAAGCGCGTCAGGTATGTCGCTAGCTTCGAGGCTGATACGGAAGTCCGTGAAGAGGCACTGGGGAGGAAGCGAAACCTTGGCGGCTTGTGGCGCGGGCAGGGCGCGGCGGGCAGTATAAAGCCGTTGGGGAGAAATTCAGATGGTCGCGTCTGCTTCTTTTGCACCGACCACCACCAGCGATGACGACCGCCGCTGCAGCTTTGAAGTTGCCAACGCCGATGCCGGCGGAGGAGCCCGCTGACCTTCATGTGCCCGATAACTACGTCGAGCACACGCTCAAGACGCAGAAGGCCAAGCCGCCCGTTACTTTGAACAACATCCTCTCGGAACTCGAATGGATCTCCTTCGCCGTCCTTACCGTCACGCCTTCTCTCGCCATCTACGGCATGTTCACGACAAAGTGGTGCTGGCAGACTGCTCTCTGGTCTGTCATCTACTACTTCATTACCGGCCTCGGTAAGCTATTGTTTTTGCACCTTGAAAATAGAGCATCGTGTCTCACATCGAATTTCAGGTATCACCGCGGGCTACCATCGGCTGTGGGCACATCGCAGCTACAACGCTTCCAAGCCGCTGGAGTACTTCCTTGCCATTGCCGGCGCCGGTGCCGTCGAGGGTTCCATCAAGTGGTGGTCGCGCGGACATCGCGCACACCACCGCTACACCGACACGGACCTCGACCCATACAATGCGCACAAGGGCTTCTGGTACAGCCATATCGGCTGGATGCTCGTCAAGCCCCGTCGCCGCCCTGGTGTCGCCGATGTATCCGATCTCTCCAAGAACGAGATTGTACGCTGGCAACATCGCTGGTACATCTACCTCATCGTCAGCATGGGCTTCATTGTCCCAACTGTTGTCGCATGGCTCGGCTGGGGCGATGCCCGCGGCGGATTCTTCTTCGCCGGGGCTGCCCGCCTGTGCTTCGTTCACCACTCGACGTTCTGCGTTAACTCGCTTGCGCACTGGCTCGGCGAGTCGCCGTTCGACGACAAGCACACTCCGCGTGACCACTTCATCACCGCAGTACGTATACCTTTGTCAAATCGTCGCCTGTATACAATGTGGCTAAAGTACATCTGCACAGCTCGCGACGATCGGCGAGGGATACCACAATTTCCACCACCAGTTCCCCATGGACTTCCGTAACGCGATTAAGTGGTACCAGTACGACCCTACCAAGTGGTTCATCTGGGTCGCATCCAAGCTCGGTCTCGCTTCGCACCTCAAGGAGTTCCCGGAGAACGAGATCCAGAAGGGCATGCTCACGCAAGCGCTCAAGCGTCTCCGCGCCGAGCAGGACGCGATTGAGTGGCCACAAGAGTCGCGCGACCTCCCCGTTGTCTCGTGGGCATCTTGTACGTCTATCTCCGCGCCCCTATCGCGAAGCATCAGTTTGCTGACAAAATTGTACAGTCCAGGAGCAGGCACAGAAGCGGCCTTTGATCCTCGTTGCCGGCTTCATCCACGACGTCTCCGCCTTCCTCGACGAGCATCCCGGTGGCCGCCATCTCCTTGTGAAGTACATCGGCAAGGATGCCTCGACTGCCTTTTTCGGCGGTGTATACGACCACTCGAATGCAGCGCACAACCTGCTTAGCATGATGCGCGTCGGTATCCTGCACGGCGGTGCACCGCACGGACTCGAGGAGAAGGCAATCCCGCCATCTCAGCGTCTCCGCGTTGCGCGTAACTCGGAGTTGAGCAGCCCGTACTCGTCAACGGCGTACTCCGACGGCGAGGGCATGCTCGGCTGAGCGTCTCTGCGCTAGGCCGTGTTCTTTCTTGTGTCCGTCGCTGGCGTGGATTATTTGCCGGTTGCCGTTCCTTTGTTACTATAGATGCGTTGCGGTGGTGTTGGGACGTCGGACTTTTCGTTCGCGTTACTTACTGTTGAGTCGTGGACGATGCGTAAAAGATTGAGGGCGAGGTGACCGACGGTCGCTCTTCGCTGGTGTTTTGATTGTACATTTATAGTATGCAGGCCGCTCTTTGACTGGCATGATAGTGATAATGATGATCATGTTTGGTTGTTGAGATATTACTACTTGTGAGGGTCCATATCGCGGCGGGAAAACTCGATGCAACAGGTGTGTGCAGAGTTTGAGTGTATAGAGATATACTGAGAGAGAAGGAGAAAGTGTAGTGGATATAGAGGAGGGGATCGCGATGTGAGAAGATCGGCGCACGGGCCGAAGGCCGCACGCGTCGCGAGCGTACGAGTAGAAGGAAGACCACCACCTACTACCACTACGGGGTTTTTAGACCATAATACACCGGCCTTCCTTAAATGGACTGACAGTGAAGACGATCATTGCTCGAAGTTGTGAATGCACTGCGCTGGTACTGAGGGTGACGGGAAGGGGAAGGCAACGGCCGCGTAGGTGAACAGAGCGCAATTGTAGACTGTCTGCACCCAGCATCTTTCTCTCCGCTCTTCAGGTTCAGACTCAGCGCATCCTGCTATCCACATCTTCAGTTCTTGCGCTTGCTACGGACATCGGGATCGGTTTCGCATCACAGACCGCGAAGCGGGCGGTTGAGATACTGGTAGGCAGAGCACTTGTGCACGCAATCTCCGTCCGTCTCTGACGTGGTACGCTGCAGGTGTACGCAGGCTTCATCTCGACGTCGGGTTTTGCACCCGCGACAATGTCAGGATAGATTCCGTGGCGCGGGACGACGCCCGCCTGATGGGGTGCGCATAGTTGAACATACAGATGAGACGTAGTTTGCGATCGCTCATATGTTGAGGGAAGTGGGGTCGACGATTACGTGGGCCGGCATAATATCTGGATCTGGCAGGACGGTTATGCTCTGTCGTCTAGGTGCCGCTCTTCTATGCATGCTCATTGCTCGATGACCTGCTCGAACTTGCCGAGCCGGCCACCGTAACGGAAAGCCGTTTGACTTACTTGTGACTTCGGTGCGACTATCTCTACCATCTTCCGGGCCACTCGGCACATTTGCATCATGGCTAACATGTTTTAAATCAGCTCGTAACGGTCGGCGGGTGCGAATGTGTGGCATCTCTCAGAGGATGACAGACTCGCGCATCCTACATCACTACAAGTGTATCGCAGAAGCACTGTACGTGTGTTTTCCTACGTCGTGTAGTCTTACTTGCGTACTCACCACCCTGCGCAATCCAGGAGTATACTTACCTTGCTGTCATCGTCATCGGCTTCATCCACGGCGTTCCGGTTCTGCCTGACGAACATCCTGGCGCCCGCCAACTCCTCCCCGTGACGCTGACAACGCCGGGTATAACCCCTTAACGAGAGCTCTCAGCCTGTTCAGCCCGCGACGCGCGTGCAAGTCTTCATATTCTTTACACCTCTGTGTGGCGAGAGATTGTAAGTTCGGTGGCCAGGACGCGTTTCGCAAAGCTTCGCCCGTTGGCGCTCGCTGCGTGTAGACTTGATACGGCATTTCCGGGAGCCATTCGTCGCTATAGCCGTCGTTCAATACACCACGGGCTTTATCCGCCTCCATGGATTCGCAAGATTCGCAAGGCTCAAGGTCAAAACGATGTGTGCAGGAACGATAGGATATAGTGGCCAGTTAGCTGCGGCCCTACGTATTCCACCAACAGGTGAGAAGGCTTGTTTGCCGCTGCAGAGTACCAGTGAACACTCTACATCGCACTTGATACTCTCAACCTCGACAAGTACCCGGGTCTCTATTACCTTGTCGGTTACATGTAAAAGCGCTTGTCTACGACCTGCTACTGTGACACAGACGACCACTCGAACGCAGCGCTCAACTTGTCCTGCATGATGCCCGGCGGCATCCTATATGACGGCATGGCGAAGGCGCTCGA
Organism: Peniophora sp. CONT; assembly: GCA_001632445.1. Classification (NCBI taxonomy): domain Eukaryota; kingdom Fungi; phylum Basidiomycota; class Agaricomycetes; order Russulales; family Peniophoraceae; genus Peniophora; species Peniophora sp. CONT. The sequence goes on from KV424463.1 coordinate 219,081, forward strand.
GGAGAAGGCTGCAGTCATACACCAGCCATCTGTGCGCTGTCAGGGAACACAAGTGACAAACCCTGCTGCACTGTCCGTCGTCGGGAGCTCCTTACCCGCTTTCGTTCTTTCGCCCCATCGCGTCGGGAGCATTGCGAATGCTTCATGGTGAATATTCGCGACCATATGAGTATAAAACGACATGCGCCCCCTTCGCGCAATATTGCACGGGAAGATGCGAAACTGTTGCAAGGGAGGCTTGTAGTGGGCGTGAGGTTTGATCTTTTACTGTACGCAGACTGAGACTGCTATTCGTATAACCACTCCAACGCTAACTATCTCTGCTTCCGGATACGTGTCGCTCTGTCTGAGTACCCAGAGATCTGAAGCTCGAAAGATAGTAACTACTGTCGAAGCATGACAGTGTAATTGAGGCATTTGCAACCAGCGTAAGGGCGCGGCCCCGACTTCCGAGTCACCGCTACGGCAAACTCCGAAGAGATGACGGCCCGACAGGGCCCGACGTTGAGACGATCGCTTCGTTGTTTGTCCCGACCGCCACCACCGGTATCCAAGGTGCCACATCCTCGTATGCATTCAGACACTATAATGGCTCTTGTGCTGCTAGAAGCTTCGCTTCCTGAATGCTATCTGTATTGTCCGCGCGTCAGCAAAGCATCCCGGTGACCGTACCCATGACCAGCAGAAGTCTGTAACTTTGGGAAGCATATCAGGTTATGGCGTTCCACCCCGACACGCGCTTGTCGCGTGAGCTACAGTCTGCGGTCTGCCCTGGAGCTTTTGAGGCTCCGTTACAGTCGCTTCGCTGTCTTTCACGACGAGTAAAAGCGGGAGCGATGCCGACGGGCGCGAGCGTTGTGGACATATCCTCGTCTCACGATGAGATAAAACCTTCAGAGCTTCAGAAGGCGTCGGCGGCGCTGCGGCTGTCAGGATGTGCTAGGAATGACCTACAACTTTTCTCACCACTCATGGCCTCGCCGCCCAAACCGTTCTTCCAGATCGATCTCCTGAGGTGTCCTGTTTATACTTCACCTTCGGCGTACGGTTCTGGCTGACCGGATCTTATCTTGAGCTATAAGTCAACGTCTGGCGTTTCTCTAGGCGGCGCTCCCCTCTCGACGTTCAATCTTCCACTACATCGCTCCAGATCTCCTTCGCGATACCAGCATGCGGGTCAGGTCACAGGCGTCTCGCAAGGATACAAGCCCCACAAGTAGTGTGGCGTTGTCTGGCAAAGATGTTCTCGGATATGAAGTCTCGCACGTCGAGGATACGGCACAGGAATCCTCCGCAACCTGGCACGAGCTTCATGACTACTACACACGCTACCCTAATGCTTGGGCGCGGTTTCGGTAAGTGTGCGTGTCGTCACTCGGTCGAGTTGAGAGCTGAATGCGTCCTCGCGTTGTAGTGGATATATTCGCGAGCCCGCTGCCGAGGCACTAGGAACTATGATCTTAATCGTGTTTGGGTACTGGGTTCTCTCAGTGTTTGCGCACTTGAAACTTGCTAACAATGAGGTACAATTAGCAATGGTGTGGACTGTCAAGTTGTGCTCTCTGGTAATACCGGAGTCGCGCCGTCAGGCAAAGGCGAATACCTCTCCATCTCTTTCATATGGGCTGTCGGTGCGTCTCGACCACCATCTCGAGCTCTTCCTGACTTACAACCCTTTTGCATAGGCGCTGCTCTTGGTGTCTGGGTGTCAGGCGGGATCTCCGGCGGACACTGTAATCCTGCTATCACCATCGCTCTGGCCGCGTTTAGGGGATTTCCTTGGAAGAAGGTCCCGGGATACGTACTTGGTCAGCTTTTCGGCGCCTGGCTGGGAGCCATGCTCACATACGCCAATTACTTCCACGCTATCGACATCTTCGAGGGCGGCAAGGGCGTCCGTACTGTTCCGGGCACGGCTTCGCTCTTCGCGGTGTATTCGGCACGTTCGCCGTGCTCTTCCTGCGGAAGCCCGTGCTCATTGTACTCATCCTCCAGCTCAATTACATGCCGTCGGCAGCCTGCTTCTTTGATGAGTTTCTAGGGACCTTTATTCTCGTTGTGGTCGTGTTTGCCGTGACGGATAAGCACAACGGCCCCCCGCCCGCTGGCCTTCTGCCTCTCGTAATCTTCCTTCTCGTGCTTGGTCTGGGCGCAGGCTGGGGCATGCAAACGGGATATGCTATCAATCCTGCAAGAGGTATGATGTCGTGAATGTCTCTCTGACAATGACAGTGTACTGAACGACTCTCTAGACCTTGGGCCCAGAATCATGACTGCCATGGTCGGTTACGGTACTGCAGGTGCGTTACGCTAGGCAAGTAAATCTGACGAACTATCTCGCTGATTGCATACCCACCAGTGTTCGATTATCGCAATCAGTTCTGGCTATGGTGCATCGTCTGCGGCCCGCTTGCAGGCGGTCTCATCGGCGCGCTATTCTACGACCTCTTCATCTTCACCGGTGGAGAGAGCTGGGTTAATCGCCCGTGTGCCGCTGCTCGGCGTCACTTTGCCACGGCTCCTTCTGGCGAACGTACCAACCCCGTTGCAGGACCAAATGCTGACCAGGAAGGGAGGGAGGAGGAGATTGTCTGATTTCAGTGTCATACCCGAACAAGCTGCTTTCCTATCGCCTTTTGCTTCTAGTTATCATTACAGTCGCCCTTCTGCAAGAATGATAGAGAATTTCAGCGAGGGTGGTCTACAACCCAAGACAGTATGCCGCATGAAGTAACACGCAAAGTACCTGTAGTAAGGCAATAAACGACTGGTTGCGATTGGGTTGCGAGTCGCAGGCCCGTTGCTCAAAGGCTGCTCGCCATGGCTCTGGTAGGATTTTACGGTTTGGAGTCGTTCGTAGACATGTTACATATCTAATGTGCCCGCCTACTTACTTCACTGCAATGCAACTGTGTAGCTCGTCGACAGGTCGCTCGGCACTCGGAGGCCTTCCGGAATCCGACGCCGCCGCGGATCAGCGCGCCGAACCCGAACCCGCCGCGAAGCCTTACCTTTGACCACCACGACCACCCTCTCCCACCACGACCACGACCACGACCACCATCACACTTTTTGTCCTTATAAGGATGTGGCTCTTGATGTCATGTTCTCATCTCGTGCACTTCCTCTCCGGGTATGTATACCGTTGGCACACATGCTATCCAGAACGGTGACGAACGGTGCTGTTTTATATCAACTTTCTCGTTACAGTTGCAAACTTTTACGTGTGTCGCCCTCTAGAAAGCCAGCACCGACCGCATACCGGGATTATTCTACGAAAGCAACTCGCAAGAACGAGCGACCTCCCTCTCTCTTTCTTCGTCTTTACATTCGCTCATGCTGCTGCTGCTCGATACGCTCGGCGTGTGTACTGCTGAGCATACATTGTCCAGACAACAGTTTTGAGCACAGGCGATCTTGACTGAGGTCTTAGAGACTATGATATTCGGCATCTTGTGTCAGTAATCTGATGCCGACTGTGGCCGAATTGAAAGGCTCGTTTCATGGCCAACCTACACACGGCCATCGACTCTCATGCCTTTTGCGTAGCAGGCGCTGTCAAACCTGCAGATACCTCCTCAGAGACACAATCAAACATACTGTCCGGATCCGAGTTAGAACGCCCACATATTGACACATATGGAAGTAACAGATTCCACTTCCATGGTCGCGGGTTGCACGGCTTCAGCTACAAGCGGCCTCTGCGACAGACAACACCCGGTGCGCTCCTGTTTGATCTCATTCATCAGATTATGGCTCTGATTCACTTCATACTCAGCTCAGCCGAGAAACGCGATGCTTGCCGATGCGCGGATTACCGAGGCCAGGAAAGGACCAAGCATATCTTGAGGCTTTTGAATCTACGGCCACGACGACGGCAGACAACATACACTCTGACTGTGCCTTGAGTTTGAGACCGGCTTGAACGTCTTGAGCACATCTCATGGCACCGCACTTCAATTTCGTCCGTACTTGCCACCGTCTCCGAACAGTCATTACACCATTTTGCTGCGCGCACATCAAATGCGCCCGGTTACTGATAATTCCGACCGCCATAAGGATGCCGAGAAGCACGTAGGAGGCCCGCAGTACCCTTTATATATTTCCCGAAAACTTTCCGCGAGCCTCGTTCCCTTCTGAACGAACCTTCGCGTTGACAACATGACCAAGGCCCTCGTAGTCGTTGTTCTGGAAGCGGCCGGCGCCGCTGTTGTTGTGACAAGGATCATCCAAAGACGATACAGAGACCAAAATTGCCCTATCCGCCTGGTCCGTCAGGAAAGCCCATCATTGGCAACGCTTTTGACATACCAAAGACCGTCATGTCGCAGTCTCATCAGTACGCCGATTGGAAACGAACTTACGGTGCGTCTGCGTGCGTTGTGCTTTCTCTGCCGGTGCGGGCTCATGAATACGACAGGTCCTCTCATTCACCTCGATGCGATGGGCACCCACCTCGTCATCATCAACGACCAGAACATCGCCATTGAACTGCTCGATAAGCGTGGTAGTAATTACTCTGACCGGCCACACATGACAATGGCCTCGGAGTTGATTGGCTGGAACCGCCCGCTCATCCTCCGGCGATACGACGATGTCCTCTTCAAAGAGATCCGACGATGCTTCTCACAGTTGTTCGGTACGCGCCAACACATTGAGGAGCACGTCCCAATCTTCGAAAACGAGGCGCATTTCCTCATGAAACGCATCGTTGAGAAGCCTGGGGATTTCGAGGACTATATTCACAAGTACGTGGTTTCATCGGAACGAGTCGTCGTTCGTGCTCAGAGCACTCCCAGGTGCGCGGCTGCTATAGCTATGAGGATTGCGTACGGTTACCGCCCAAGTACAGAGGGTAAAGACCATATTGTCGACGTCGCATCTACAGCCATGCGTCAAGCCGATCAGGTGTTCACTATGCCTTACCTCGTGGACATCATCCCTTGGAGTGCGCGAGTGTGTATTCTTTGCATAGTTTATCGTCCTAACAGTCTTCCAGTGAAGTATGTTCCACGATGGTTTCCCGGTGCTGGTTTCAAGAAGATCGCAGAGTTACATCGTAAGACACTTGACGAGATGTGCGACTTTCCCTATCGGATTACTACGAAGCGAATTGTAGGTCCAAACTGCTAACTCTTACGCGATCGCTGTATCTGACGTGAGGAATGCTCAGCGAGAAGGCACCGCCGAGCCTTGCTTTGTCCAGCGTCAGTTTGACGAAGGCGACTACACTTCAGAGAAAGAAGAGCTTACTAAGTGGGCGGCCACCACACTCTATGGCGGCGGTATCGACACGACTGTATCGTCCGTCTCTGCTTTTTTCCTTGCTATGACGATGTTTCCGCACGTTTTCCGCAAAGCCCAGGCAGAGGTTGACACTGTCATTGGTCGCGAGCGTCTTCCGACTCTCGCAGATCGTCTTCGCTTGCCCTACATCAACGCTGTCCAACGCGAGGTCCTACGATGGAATCCTGTCGGTCCGCTTGGTATACCGCACGCAACCATGGAGGACGACGTATTCAATGGCTACTTCATCCCGAAAGGCTCGGTGGTCATCGCCAATCTCTGGTGCGCACAGCTGCTCCTGCATCTTGATAAGCCAAACTAATTGTTACGTAGGCACATACTGAACAAGCCAGAGGTGTATAAAAGCCCGCGCGACTTTAACCCGGACCGCTTCATTGCAACTCCTGGGCAAGACAGTGAACCTGATTCTCATAACACGGCGTTTGGTTTTGGCCGCAGGTGAAAACCCGATGCATCCCTCCCTCATGCAACATACTCAGCGTATCCGCAGAACATGCCCAGGACAGAACCTCGCGGACGCAACAACGTTTCTGGAAATCGCACTTGCCGTCGCCGTGCTTGACATCTCCCGAGCCCGCGACGCAAATGGTCAAGAGATCATTCTCGAAGGCAAATTTGACGATGGTCTGCTCATGTGAGACTTTCCGAGCTCGTCTCGGTAACACCCTCAATGAACTTTACAGGCACCCTTTACACTACCCAAACGTGATCAAGGCGCGCGACGCTCATGCTGAGGCACTTATACAAGCTGCGACCACCCACTGGTTGGTCATTTGGTGTTCTTAACTCGATATTACCACTCGAGTTATACGAGTAATGGGTTCTTCAGATGCGACGCCACTCGAGGCCAAGGGGCCTCGGGAGCTACTCTCAATCCACGTCTTCGTTGCGCCTGACGGGCAGAAATATTCCTTGTGGAAATGGACGTTCGCGGGGTAGAAGAGGCTCATGAAAGAATCTATCTGCATTCATGTGAGGAAGGCAATTGAGGAGTATGGTGAGCGTAATGACTTACGGACATTGGCTTCCATCTTCTTCGCGGAGTCATCATCTGCTAGGTACGCCAAGTAGCCCCAAGGGGTATACCCTAGCAGTTGCTCGATCTCCTTAGCATCACGGATCGGATCAAATCCCGGTTGTGGGGGCAAGTACCCCACGGCAAGGAAGGCATATGCGCGAAAGCGTGTGGGGAAGAACCCCGATAACTTACCCGCCAACGTCGAGCCCCTGCACAGTGCGTCAATTAACTCCGTACATGGGTCACGATTAATATGTGTGCCAGTCATGTCCAATCACGACAACGTCTTCCACACCCTCAACATCGAGGATGTCGAGGAGATCGCGTCCAATCTTGCTGCCGACATACTCGTCAGGGTCGGTGGGCTTGTCAGTGCCACGATAACCGAGCATGTCGGGAACGATAAGTCCGTAACCGACAGCTTCGAGGGGAGGGACAACGCCTGCAAAGTCCGATGCGTCCGACGGGAAACCATGTATGAGGAGCAATGTTGCCTTCGCGCTATTGCCAACAACGCGATAGTAGCTGTAACTGTATCCACGTGAGACCTTCGTTTTCTTAAAGTTCGACGGGTCCATGATGGATAGGGAACGAGAGATACAACATGAGGATCATGATGGACGCCTATTTTTATCGAAGGTAATCCTGCAAAGTTCAGGGAGATCCCTTCTGTAAGGATGATGAGCATGATTCGGACTCGCTACTTTAGCACTCATTATACCGTTCGAAAGCCAACTGTCTGGGGCGGTATTGGCTCACCGTGCCCCTCGAAGTGCATAGACTGATAGTGGGCGCTGAGTTCATGACCAACAAGCAGCCTATGAAAGAATATAAGTATAGTCGTTCAGGCCGAGGGATCAATGTAGAACCAAGCAGGTGAATGCAGATACCGTGTGAGACAAGCATGTGGATGTTCGTGTAAGTTGTGCCCAAACCTTGATGGCGTAGGAGCTAAGATCCCGTCGCGTAGTCTGATCAAGTTAGATTGGCAGTGCAGCCTGAGAGGCCGAAGATACATCCCAGGGCAGGTTACAGTACTTTTCCGTTCTGACCTCTGAGAACCGTGGCTTTAGTCGGCCCCACTCTGACAGTCATCATGCATCCGATTGTATCGAAGTCTCGTATCCGGCTAGTCACCTGTGTTTCGGCATCTTGACAAAGCCCGTAGACACGAAAGAACGATAGTAGTGATGGATTTGCGTTTGTAACACTACATGGCCGCACTTGCTATACCCGTCTTGGAAGGCGCAACGATTCGTCCCTTGCTAGGTAGATGATCCGAGCGCATGACAGAATACTTGCCGGGGCCCGATCGTTAGTTATCGAAGTAGTTTGGCTACGAATGAGGACACAGCCTGAGTGCGCGGCCGGTGATGAGTACTATTGTCGTCGGCCGTCCTCGTCGGCGTCATCACCAGTAACATCAGTCGAAAATGCTATCGCGGCGAAGACCTACAGTATCATTCGCGATCTGTTATAGAGCTTCCCTTGCAGACTGAGGGTGACAGGAAGGGAAAGGCATCTTATTCTCTTGACGCGCGTGAACTCCGGTCGGCCAATCGGCCCGGCCCGCGATGACGGTGATCCTAAAGCGCAACTTCCTGTTCACCCGACCACCACGACTTGGATTTACACTTGCCTATATGTGTTTGATCAAACGGCCAGGCTCCTCTGCTGATCTGCCTTACCTTACTCGATTTTGGACATGAATCTTCCAACCTCACACCTTCCACACGTTTTCGGATTGTCAGATGCGGTTCTCTCGGCACGAACTACGCGCCATCTAACTATTGGATGTGCGGGCCATTATGGGGTGGTCGAAGGACACCGTTATCCCCAGCCAGCTCGAGTCTGGCCCGCATGCATACTCTGAGTGCCTGGACATGCATCTTGCATATGTTCCTTGGCATACTAGTACTTGGCACGAGAGCAAGAGCGTAATTATCAACCATATGCCAGTGTTCGCGCCAACGCCCCCCTTATCTTCTGCTATGTGTATACCCTTCCCTTTGTTTTGTAACTGAGCATGTGGGCTGATGGATTTGATCGAAGCTTGCATAAACCAGTACTGTCCCGTGGAGCCTGTCAAGCACAAATGTCCTTTAAATGGTAAGCACCGTGCGTCATGCTGTTCTCCGAAGTAAACATCATAATCAAAGTTGCCTTGACACAGCTTACCAGAGCAATCGGCAGCAAATCGCCCCGCTGGATTCTCGAAGAAGCTTCGAACGCCCACGGGACACAGTCCCAAATTACACTGGCCCCAACACGGGAGACCGAATCGGAGTGTCATTGAAATCCGAAGATGTTGCGGATGATCTCGCACCGTTTTGAATCTGGTTGTGTACACGCCGGGGCTTGCTGGATTCCGAACAAGGCTTGAAGATGATCAGTGGCATGATGAGTTTGTTGATCACGTCCGGTCGTGTATGGTCTTATAAGACACGCACGAAGCTTCAAACGTCTTTTGGTCTTTACCGTTCCCTCCGTCTATGGCTGCCAACAGTACTCAGAAAGTGTTTCCCCCGGTTCTTAACCCTGGAGAGCCATTCGCATTTCTTCCTCCGGACGTTGGTCACCAACTTCATAACTTTCAGTACCTTAGTGCGGCTACCATCGGCGTAAGCCGCTATTCTCCTCCCCTACATAGCGCGAGTGACCAATGGTTCATCCAGATGTTTGTATGGGAGCTGTTTTACGACCTGTATGACCTCTTTGATGCTCCACCAGGATCGCACTGAACCCACATCAGGCCGAACATATACAAACTCTTTTTCAAGAGGCGGCCTTCATCTCCAGCCGTTGTGTACTTAGTCTCCAGGTGTGTACTTCAGAGCCCCCCTGTGACTAACCCTGAACGACTTGCTTAGGGTTGCGACGTTGCTGTTCAACTCCCTATCGCTCCAGTTCCAGGGCAAGTGATCTATCTCAATGGTATGAATATTATAGTGTGCTCACTTGCGGGCCAGTTGTGGGCGGTGATTGTGTCGCTCTTTGGATTGGAATTGGAGTTTGTTGGGCTTTTGCATCTGCCAGCACATCGATGCTCTTCTTCCTCCGCATCCGTGCGCTATACCAAGACAGCCGCGTGGTCGTTGGGTTCTTCGCATTCCTTTGGTTGAGCGTTCTCGCAGGAGCACTCACCACGCCCATATCCAATGGGAAGCGGGTCGAACACCTCATTCCGCACGAATCATTCTGCATCTCTGTCGGCGACTACCCGGCATATGCAGGGTCGTCGATCATTGTACCTGCTGTCTACGACACGCTGGTGTTTGTTGCTATATCGTACCGCCTTTACCCATCGTATGAGATCGGACCAGCTACAACGTGGAAGGAGCGCGTCACTCTCTTCTTTACAGGCCAAGGTCTTCCCAGGCTCTCTAAGGCACTTCTGCAGGGTGGTCAGCAGTACTATCTGTGAGCTTTCCTGCTCCCTTGGCAGTCTAGTCCGTCATCTGAACTTTGCCACAGAATGTCTGTTGTATTCAATGTCTTTGCCCTGATTTTCTACTTCACACCTTCCGTGCCGACACCGTACCATGCAATGGTCCTCCTTATTCTCCTACCCGTGATCAACTCGATGGCATGCAAAGTGTACCGCGATATCAAGTTCGGACGCATCTCTGACCCCTCGACAATTGGGAGCCATGCACACCGGACCGGCAACACGATTCCTTTCCGCGCTGCCCCTCGAAGCAGAGGAGACGTTCTTGTCACTATGGACGTAACGACCGGGACAACCGGCAGAGGCAGTATGGGGCCAGGCTCCGCAACGGGTTCAACAGAGATGGAACTATCCGAGGCACCGCCTTTCAAGCTGGAGGGCAAGGTCTTCGACCAAGTGTAAAGGCAAAGATTGCCATATATTGCAGGTAAAAATCCGAATTACTTCTGGTTGCGGTGCTCTCATCACTACTACTTGTAGCATGAGTATGATAAAAGTGAACGCCTCGGCAAGCTCAGGTTATCCAGTGTCTAGTGCATCGAACCTTTGTAATTGTATGTTCCAGTCTGTTGATCCTCGTGTGAATCGCAGATATTTTTCCTAGTTCGAGCAAGTTGCACCACGAAGCTTGAACCTGCGGCACCCGGGCATCGCTCATATGTCAAGGCGCAAGCAGCCGCTATCGTCAGCAACCTTGCAATGCGCGTATGCGACAACGGCCAGTCCCGCAGTCTCCGGCCTCCGCGGACACTAGTGCCGTATGATTGATCAATGCACTGTCAGAGTTAAGTAACACACTCATCGAACTTCGTGTGCACGACAGTAGGCACCGAGGTGTTCAAGAAGACGCGAGGGTAGTGCGCGCCGGTTATTCATGTACAAGCCCATCTGTAGATGGGTGACCTCGAAGCGTTGCGCACACCCTGGACGTTATTCGAGAGCCGCTTACCTTTGATCACGAAGGAGAAGCCACTGACGTTGAGGCTGAGGGATCAGTCGAGCCAGGACCTCTACCATGGCACAGCTCCTGGGATCTTAGATTCGAGGTTTCTCGTCACTGACCGTAGCAAGGCACTTGGTGACAGGAAGCGATTTGTCTGCCATGCTGTCAGCACCAAGACGTTAGAGATTCACATGCGGGTTGAAACCAACCACAATCATGACTACCCCTGCCGGCGCCTGCACATATTGGAAAGCGTGGATGTAGGGCAAGGCCGATTTCAGTCACGCAGTGAGATTTACCTGACGCAATGCTGAGTACGGTATACTCCCAAAATCCATATAATGATTTGACATTTAGTCGAGGAAACAATTCTGTGTGGCAACAAATGGTATATTGTGCGTAAAGGGGCACGAAGGTAGGGTATATGACTGCGAGCGTGCGTCTATGGTTGCGCGAAGAAACTAGTTGTATGTACAGTCGAAGCGTGATAAGCGCGTGAGATGGGGGCAACCGTAGGACAGGTACTCATATCTGAAGCGGAGTGATCGGTGGTAGCGGGCGGGCGGGCGGCCGAGTCAGGTAGGGCTAGTCGGCGCCGGAGGGCGAGTTGACTGCGCGCGATGTCCGCACAAAGCAGGAGTGACGGGACAGAGGGAGAGCAGGCGCGACAGGAAAGGGGAAAGGGGAAGGGGAAAAGGGAGAACAGAAGTAGAGGTCGACAGTGATGGATGCGGGAATTGAGGGAGGTTGACGCTTGTTGACGCGCTCGCGAGCGGTCGCAGCACGTTTCTCACGCGCACTATCGCTGTCGCAATTTTTGAAATTGATGGTATTCTAATATCTTATGTTGGGTACCCCAAGCAGTTGCTCGCGCAGCGCGATAGGGTAGTGGTGCAAGGTTTCCATGGAATGCAATGCTGCTTCTGAGAGTATGCGCACACAGTCAAAGTAATCGCAATACTGCCTTTGAGGGAATTGGCGAGGTCACAGTGGAAAGCAGGGCGGGAGACTCTTATCGTGTGCTCATGCAGCGCAATAGGGTATTCGTCGCAGGAGGGCTTTTAGTTCAGTGCTCTTTATGAGTATATCGATGACAGTACTACCCAATTGCTACCTAGTATACTTGAGTGCACGTTGTGCATCTCCGCGCGAACGATCCAGAATGGACTTGACTCGAAGTCACTGTGGCCGTTTCAGCGGGCTTCTGAGGCCATTTGGTGCTATACGTAGCTAGTGACGTAGATTACACTTCTTAGCGTGAGCAACAATCGTGGTACAGAGCATCAAGAGCTGGAAGAAGTGCTGGTCGGTCTCCGACTCCGAGGTCAATTCGGGCTTCCGGAACACGGAGCCGAAACCCGCATATGGGTGGCGGTGGGCGCGGCCGTGCCAGCGCATGAGACTGCGCGACCGTTGTGGCATAGTATCGCGCTATACTCTCGCCGTTCGAGTCTGCAAGCGGTCTTCAGCACATCTTGAGATCAACTCTGAGCTTCGGCAGGCAGCACGGGCGCAACAGGCTACTTGCACGTTGCTATGCGTACTGGTTGAAAGAGGCGACTTGGCTGATCCGGCAGTGCACTTGCCATTCTGGAACAGAGAATTACTTAGTACGATGCATGATGCATGTGCGGCGCACTCTATCTTTTTGCCGATACACTGGCGCCAGCAACATGCACTGGAAGACCAACCACGTTAAAGTAGGACTTGAGTCTTGAAGTGCATCACCGATGCAGCAACCCTCGGCCGGCTCCTGCCGAATCGTGCGAGTATGATCTTGCGGACCTTGATGAGAGCGCGGTCACCGCTTCCGCAACGTCGAGCCTTGTCGCTGTTGCTCGCGTCGCAGTGGATACGTTCGACGTCCAGATGCGGGGCGGAGACAAGTCATATACACATATTGAACGCATCGCACAGCATACAACATTGCCAGAGAGAAGTACTCGACTAGCCATAGCGCACTCGACGACATCAATGACGCGCTCGTCGGTGGGCATAGTGCTTGCACTAGATACAGTGCAACTGCAGGGCGCCCGAGCCATAAGTACTACGTGGACCACTAGGTTCGACGCAAAACCCCTCCCTTCGGCGGGGGTCTTGATTTGAGACCACGTGGCCCACCGCTAGGTACTAGTTACTACTGGTAGTAGATTCCTCTGGTGAGCATCCTATGTCTCACGTGGGCACTATATTAACTCTGCTTGCCGCAGCACGGAGCAGCGCCGATACGCTTCGACTTTGACGCCCCCAATACTCAATTGCAATCTCACTTCTGACCTGACCTTCGAGAGCGTGCACAAGCCTAGTCTGTATAGGAAGAGCGACGGAGGCAAGCTCGAGTACTCTGAGTAAGACTCGGATTGAAGAAACTCACTAAGAGTCTCAGTACAACTTGCCCGCATCACGTTCTTTCCCTACTCGCCTTCTGGGTTCTAATGGCCGAACTTCCCGCCCATGCCACGATGAACGAGTCCATCGTCAAATGCTTGACCTGGCTTCTATTACCCGACGAAGATGGGAACGACGATGTGGGTGTGTTGATGTGGGTGGGATTATTGGCTGCAAACAATAGGTACGATGACAACGAAGACGCCGAAAAGGGCTCTTACCCAAACGGTTATGTACTACACGTGTGGCTTACGCCCTCTTGCGTCCCTGTCAGGCATCCATGCCAGAACTTCGGGTACCCCCTTCGGCAAACCGCTTCGATGGACGCGTCTTATGGACGCACAATCGTCGCGAGTCATGTCCTGTAAGGCTTGAAGCTTCAAGTTCAGCGCTTCAGCCCTCAAATTCGTATGTACTACTGAGAAGCACAATATGCGTGCTACTGAGCTAGCGCGGGCAGTTTGCTCTCAGAATGGGTGGCATGGACCCGGTATGCTGCAGCGATCAGATCCCCCGACCGGCATCCGCCCCGCCATCGGCATCCCGGAGTCATTGACCCACCGTACTTCGCAGAACGGTACGATTCTGCACCATGTGCCGCGTTTATCGAGACTGACTGCCGCGTTTGTCGAGACGGGTTGCATGGGCGCAAGAGAGCGGGAGAGGTTGATGAATCATGTTGCCGCTTTGGGTCCCAGGCGTACTGAGATTGGATCGACTGACCACCAGCGTGAACTGGAAGATCTCATCATGTCACGTTGGCGATCCTGCCTCCATATGTGCGCAGCGATACCCACACGACGTGATCCTGACGTCTCTTGGGTGCAAATGCATAGACTATTCAGGCCTCAGGTCTTGTCATTTACCCATCTATCGGGCCAGGTGCTGAAATTGCCGGGAAGCACGGAGAAGTCAATGAGCCGCAGCCATATATGGTCTTCATATAACACTGAACCTGTCACCCTCGAGTGTCCCCGCGTACCGGACGTCTACTTCGCTTCCATGGCCACACCTCTCATCGTCGCTGAAGTGGCTGCTGCTGCTGCCGCCGCTGTGTGGTTCATTCACAGAATGATGCTAAATCCGTCGCTACCTTATCCGCCTGGACCACCCGGAAGCCCCATTCTCGGTAACGCCCTTGATATCCCAAAGACCGCCATGTCGCAGTCTCGCCAGTACGCGGAATGGAAACGAACATACGGTGTGTCTAGCGCGCTGTGCTTTCTCTGCCGATACGAATTCATGAACACGACAGGCCCGCTCATTCACCTGAATGCGATGGGCACTCACCTCATCATCATTAACGACCACGATCTTGCCGTCGAACTCCTTGATAAGCGCAGCGCTGTCTACTCTGACCGTCCACATATGACAATGGCCGGGGAGCTAATCGGCTGGAATCGCCCACTCATCCTCAGGCGTTACGACGATGTCTTTTTCAAGGAAATACGTCGCTGTTTCTTTCAGTTGCTCGGTACGCGCCAGAATCTTGAGGAGCACGTCCCAATCTTCGAAGACGAGGCGCATCTCCTCATGAAACGCATCATGGAGAAGCCTGGGAATTTCGAGGACTATATTCACAAGTACGTGTTTTCGTCCGAACGAGTCGTCGTTCTTACTCACAGCACTCCCAGGTGTGCGGCTGCTATAGCTATGAGGATTGCGTACGGTTACCGCCCAAGTACAGAGGGTAAAGACCATATTGTCGACGTCGCATCTACAGCCATGCGTCAAGCCGATCAGGTGTTCACTATGCCTTACCTCGTGGACATCATCCCTTGGAGTGCGCGAGTGTGCATTCTTTGCAGAGTTTATCGTCCTAACAGTCTGCTAGTTAAGTATGTTCCCGAATGGTTTCCCGGCGCTGGTTTCAAGAAGGTCGCAAGGTTACATCGTAAGACACTTGACGAGATGTGCGACTTGCCCTATCGGATAACCATGAAGAGAATCGTATGCCCAAAGTGATATCTCTTACGCGACGCTGCATCTGACATGAGGATTGCTTAGCGCGAAGGCTCCGCCGAGCCATCCTTTGTCCAGCGTCAGGTCGACGAAGGTGATTATGAGTCGGAGAAAGAAGAACTCACAAGATGGGCAGCTACCACTATGTACGGTGGCGGAATCGACACGATCGTGTCGTCGGTCTCTACATTCTTTCTCGCCATGACTATGTTCCCACATGTTTTCCACAAGGCCCGGGCAGAGATTGATGCTGTCATCGGCCGCGACCGTCTTCCAACGCTTGCAGACCGTCCTCGCTTGCCTTACATCAGTGCTATCCAGCGCGAGGTTCTACGGTGGAACCCGGGTGGCCCGCTTGGTATACCGCATTCAACCTTAGAGGACGACGTGTTCGGTGGTTACCTCATTCCGAAAGGCTCGATCGTCCTTGCTAATCTCTGGTGCGCACATAAGTTTCAATATTTGACCATTCGCCCAAATGCAACCATATAGGCACATACTGAACGACCCAGAGGTGTATAAGAACCCGCGCGACTTCAATCCCGAACGCTTTCTCGCATCACCCGAGCGCACTACAGAGCGTGATTCTCACGATTCAGCATTCGGTTTTGGCCGCAGGTGTGAATCACCCTTTTTTTCTGGGTCCCCAAGCTCAGTTATTCGCAGGGCCTGTCCAGGTAAAAATCTCGCAGATGCGACGATATTCCTGGAGATAGCCCTAGCCGCCGCAGTGCTTGACATCTCCCGTGCGCGTGACGCGGGTGGTAAAGAGATCTTACCTGACGGCAAGTTCAACGATGGGCTGGTTACGTGAGTTCTTCTTACGTGGGCATTTCGAGCGTGCTTTCAGACTGCTCCGTAGGCACCCTCTGCCCTATTCGAACGACATCAAGACGCGCGACGCTCAAGCTGAGGCACTCATACAAGCTGCGACCACTCACATCTAGTGAGCCTAGCTAGATCGTACTACTCGAACTATACGAGGAATGGACCCTTCTTCCAAAGTGAAATCTTGAAGCCATTTTATCCAACGTTCTAAGACGGATACTTACAGTAATGTGACTTATGTCCCGGCTTCAAGTTCACGAAGTTCACGGTATCCACACGTCCGAGTTCCGGCTGCATCATGAGCAGCATATGTATCGCGTTCATAATAAGCTGAGAACGACTGCCGCTGGAAAAGTTCGCAGCTACTGTGAGCAAAAACGAATATAAGCTGAGATGCGCCTCGTCATGGTTTCTGGATGAAGTACGTCGCGTCGTTGCCCAGCTCGCACTCCCCAACCCGAACCCTACCGCTATATCTCGCTTGAACCCGCGTGACGCGCCTTCCTTCCTCGCGTCTACCACTAGACCCCGCTCCATTACGCACGTACGCAGGACACCAACTCAAGCAATAGACGCAATGCACAAAGCCAACCATGCTTCTGTGCATTGCACACGAGCTTTATTCGCAATCTCGGTGAACGTTCCCGGAGTTCTCGCGGCCGAGCACAATGCACATCATACACTGTGTAGCAAAGATTCTGCACGATAGACGGAGAAGACTGCATCAGCAAGATGCACAAGTCGCTTGGGCAACTTTCGAACTTTGGTGACGACTTGAACGACTTGGGCTCAGTTTGAAGTCGAGATCAGTTGAGCGAGTTCGCCAATTCATCCCCAACTAGATTCTGACTGAAAGTCGACCCCAAGTAGTTGAATGAGAAATGCTCTTAGTACCTAATAAATGGCCATTGTATGGCACTCGGCAAGATCCTCAACAACTGTGGGTCCGTGCATTGGCAGTCGAAGTGGACAGGGAATATATGTAATATTTCAGAAACTATGATAGATACAGCATATACGGATCAAAGCTACAGCAAGACTATTCGACAAAGCATATGGAAATGGTGTCTACATAGGACGCGCAACGACCAAAACTTGAACTCCCTCATACGACTGGCTCTGCCACGTCACCTTTCCGCGCCAACTCGAGTTCCGCGCCAACTCGAGTCCTATCGCGCATACCACAGCTCGCGCGAATAATCTGGGGAACGTGTCAGCGCGCGAAGGCAAACGGAATAGGCGAGTGACGTACGTATGCCGACGCCCAAACGCCGCACGCGCACACTTTTCGCCAGTGCGCGACGCGACTCATGCCCCCGACGAGCACGACAAAGGCCGAGCCGAATGTAGGCTTGTAGAGAGGTGGCTAGGGACGCGCTCGGGCAAGCGCGCGAGCAAGGGTGCGAAGCAGGAAGGAAGAAGAGGGAGGGGGAAGAGGAATGGCGAGGGCGCGCCGTGATGGTCGAGAGGAAAGGACGCGCTTTGCGAAGTCGCGCTTCCGGAGCAATCGGCAATCCCCGATTGGCTCACTCGTTCCGAGCAGCTCCGATCCGAACGCGTCAGCCGCGGAATCGACTTCCCTTCTTCCTTCCCCCCATCATTATGCCCTCTCCCTCTCCCTTCAAGTTCCTCTCCTTCGCCCCCTTCTTTTCGCACTCGGCGCGCGAACGGTCTTCGCAAACCGATGAGGCCAAGGTGCATCCGTCGCTCGAGCTCAGGCGGGTCGCCGTCCGGTTCGGCCGTTGTCTCCCGTCAGTGCCGAGTGGGCACTGAGGTACGTCGCGATGACTCCCGCTTATGCCTTAGTTGCTCATGCTACTCGTAGCATGCTTTCGATATTGCAACATGATAGTGTTGTGTTGACTCGGGTATGCACGCGTTGTTTGTGCATGGCTACTGCTTGCTAATATATCGCCCAGGTTGTGTTCAAAGCTTGCCCAGTTAACTATTATAAGGTATGTCATGCAGTTGTTTAGTCTCTCAGCTCTGTGCTAATAATGGAATAGGTTTTCCACGCGATGAGGCTAGCAAGCCAAGTCGTACTCGTATATTGTCACTGTCCTATCTCCTCTCCCACTTCCATTCACATCCCTGCCTCATCTACTGGCCCTCTGCCCAATTACATCCCGTTATGTAGACCTTCTCGCTAGTAGCAGTATAGTCATTTGCTGTGCTGTAAGGTTTCCCAATGTATGAAATGTAGTAGACGATTACAAATATATATGTTCCAGTTGACTCAAATGTGCGAAAGTCGTATTGCTATCAATAATATAAGGTCCAGTATCGGTCAATTGGCTATCTATTCAGTGTACTTTCAAGTGTACTTGACCTGTCAGTTGGGCTACTTGAGCTCGGACTTGGCCAAGTGCCCAACTCGGACATAGCTTTGAGCCGACTTGGCGAGTTGGGAGTTGAGCGAGTTGCGGACTTGGCCAAGTCTGCAAGTCGCTCAAGTCGCGTGTCAAGTGAGTCAAGTTCACTTGACATCTTGCTGATGTGCTCTCAGAACTTCCAGTACGAAAGTCAGTCGGGGGAGCTGTAATCCGTTGAGAATAATGGTGTTGGCGACGCCCAGCTTTTCGAGGATGTATACGAGAACGATTTCAAGAATTCCCACGTACGCCCTATGCCTCTGCTTGACTGACTTAATCTGATATTCGCCTTACCCATGAACAGGCGGTGCCGCACCAGTGAAAGCTGGCTCCACCCGCGCTCATCAAGTTGCTGGCACAATCATCAACGCCTTCGTGAACACGGCCGACGCGTTATTCGCTACGGGTCTCCTACATTTGAATCCGTACTCGAAGGCCGATGCGGCGTTCGCGCTTCTGGAAACATACGGTGCTTACGATGATGGCCATTGTTGAGCTCGGGGCCGCGTACACTGGCTCGTTACGCGAAGTCTTGCCTGCGATGCTGTGTGCCGACGATGGTGTGAGCATGGGTGTCGGCGCGGCAAGACAAGATGCGCGATATTACATCCCTTGGGGACACATCGAGCTATGAGTTCGAAGGATGCTCGGGTTCGTGGTCTGACGGTAGTTTTGGATGTCACACGGAGAAGGCACGGAAGCAAAGGGGAGGGAGGGAGCAGCAGCGCAATGTGCTTGTTGAGTATGGTGGGACATTGTCGACGAACGAGCCGTTGTTCGCGACCGCCCTCCAGAGTCCAGGACGACAATCACCGGACTGTTTTACGTGGCCTCGCCGGGGCGCAAGTTGAGGCGGGAGCTGCGGGAGCTGCCATCCATCTTCCGTCCGGTATTGATATGGGGCAAGCCTTTCGGCAACTGGCAAATTCCTTCAGCGCCTTCAAGCTTGAGGCCTGAGGGACAGTAGATTGTTGATCATACGAGAACGTCGAATGAAGATGCTACACTATGGATACCACGAGTGAAAGTTGTTACATAGCAGAGCTACCATTCTCCAATATCTTCCCTAAGGGTATATCGGACACGTACGCAGACATTGATACCTGTATTCCGGCCTCCACTGAAAGGCGCTCAGAGAATCTCACGAAGTCCATGGACTGTATACCGAGCGCATGCAGTGACAGAGGGAGAAGCGCCTCGGATGGTTCGTGGCCGAGCATCTCCGCAAGCAACGTTAGAGCAATCGCCTTGGGTTCACGGTTCCTGCCTTTCGTCATGAGCGGCAGGTGCACAGAAGGAATTTGTGCCGTCTTGGGTGATGAGGAAGAGGTCGGGGGCGGTGTCGGGGGAGGAACCTGAGACTGAGATGCATCCTGGGGCACAACAATGTTGACTGCCTCCCATCCATCGCCATAGCGCGAGATCATCCTTGCAACCATCTTCCCTGGGCCAACATCAACGATCTGTGCGCGAGGCGCGAATTGGCGCGCTGTACACATTGCACGGTAAAAGTTGATGCGCGTACACATGTGGCGCTTCCAATACGATGCCGTGACGCGGTCGGGCGGTAACACGATACCTGCAACACCAGACACAAAGCGCACGTCCTGGGTTAACGCAGTGGGTAACTGTTGTATTTGAAGTGCACTGGCCGCCGCATTCATCAGTGGGGAATGGAAGGGCAACTGCGCGGGGATGCAAAAACATTTAACCCCAGTTCTGCCGAGCGCTTGCTCTGCCGCACGAACATCTCCCAACGAACCGGACAAGACAACGTGAGTCGGACCGGCGACGATGGCGATGGCGGGAGGATGAGCGAGCGAAGCGAGTGCGCGGCTCACGGTGTTGGTATCGGTGAATGCATTGAGAAGCGCGCCATCTATGCCGCGTACAGCTCTGGCGCGTTGCACGAGGATTTGAATGGCGCAATCGAATGTGAGGATTCCAGCTACGATAGCGGCCGCGTACTCCCCAAAGCAGTAGCCAGTGACTACAGATGGTACAATGCCGCGTGCACGCATATCTTCCACACTATCCATCTGCATTGCGATTGTCCGTAGTTGGCGCTCAAGTACAGGATCCTCATTCAGTTCTTCAATTCGAAGGCCAGCTGTGGAGGTCGCGATCTCCATAACTCGAGAGATGGTTTCTGGATTAGGAGACACAGCATCTGCGGAACCTACAGCTGGACCGAATATGAAAAGATGCCCCAAGTGCGAACGATCTGGTACAGCGCAGCTGACACCGCGTAGTCCATGGTCTACAATTGTCTCAAGTAGCCGACCAGTGATAGGAGGGCAATTATCGAGCGCGCGGCTAAGCCTTCGTGAGGCCGTGACTTCGAGGGGGGCGAAATGTTGCTGTGGAGCTTTATCGGCGATGGAATCGAAGAAAGGAAGCAGGCGTGCGATGGCGATGCTCGTATTGGACTTCGCAAGGTGCGCTCTAAGAATATAGACGAAGTCGTGCATCGAGACAAGCTTAAAGTCTTCGACACCAGCGATCCGTGCCATCTCGTGTGCGACGTCAGACCATGGTAGGACGATGGGATGAGCGATATGGAGAACGACGGGTCTATGAGTCGAAGTACGCGGACTGAGGATAAAGTCACGTAAGACAGCCGCGCAGGTGTCTGAAGGGATCCATGCCACGTCAGGCGCGGATTCAGGAAGAGCTCGTAAAACGGGCAAGGAAGATATGAACATGGGCATCATTTCATCCGTGGACCATGCACCATTGACGGTATCTCCGCAGATCTGGCCGATTCGGACAATGGCAAGGTCTAGTATGTCCCCTGTCGCCTTTGCGATGCTTAAGAGGGCATGCTCAGCAACGAGTTTTGCAATTGCGTATCCCTGTAGTGCATGACCAGTCAGATATCTCCAAAAAGAGCGCCATTGTTAAAAACACACTCGCCTGTTGGATCGCGTCTGCCTGCCGTGGAGGTATAACGTACTCTGGAACAGACTGGCCCTCGTACCCAAACGTGCTCGCATGCGTCCCAATGAAAAAGTAACGGACTCGCTTAGTAGCCAGAAGACAGAGCTCCGCAAGTTCACGCGTGCAACGCAGCAGCCCACGGAACTCTGACAGCGGAAGGTTGAAATTGACCATCCATGCAGCATGAACGACCTGGTCAATGTGCCTACAGAGCCAGGAATAATCCTGGGTGGAGAGCCCAAGTTGCGGAGCGCAGAGATCTTGCACAGGAAAAATGCGGACCGCACCGCGTGCGTGCGCTGCCTGTAGCCGCGCGTTATCCAGTTCGTGTGCAGCAAATGAGGCTTGTAAACGTCTCCAGCCATCTCCTCGAATGGGACAGCAGACTGTGATGCTGGGCAGTTGAATAAGGATATTAAGAAAGCGTGCGCCCAGCATGCCATTCGCACCCGTTAAGAGTATACAAGAGCGAGATGGGACGGAAAGCGCGGTCTTGGGCGTAAAGCGCCTGTGCTGAGGGAAGGGTGCACCATATTGACAGATGAGGTCAGTGAAGACATGATCATCGTCGTAGGACGCGTAGTGTGGAAGTCGATCAAGACGGGATGCGGGCGCGTCATCTGCAAAGCCTAGACGCGCTTCAGAGGGAGATCGTGTGGCTGCCACATCCTTCCAGCATCGACGTCGGTTAAAAAGGTAAAATGGGAATGTTGAGAGCCAAGTGGGATTGATGGTCTTCTTGTCGTAGACAGTGTCAAAGGGAAGGGTATCTCCGCGCTCGTAAAGGCGGCATAGGAAAGCGAGAAGATTGCTTCCTCCGGTATACGCAGTGGTTTTGTCGCCAACGAGAGCTTCTGCAGACCAACGCTTATCCAGTGGTTCTACGATCTCTTGCGCACAGTCGGCGGCCATAAGGTTGTCCAGAGAACTGGCGACGAAAGCCTTTCGGAACTGATGATGATCACGGCAAAGTCCAAGGATCGCCGCAAGTTGCGGAAGAGGGCAACGAGTACGAGCAGCCCAGTCTCTGACCGCTTTGATCTGTTCGTCGAGCTGAGTGGAACATTTGTGTGAAAATGGCAGGAAGTAAGCGTGGGAAGTCGGGTTCGCAGGGGAAGTCTCAGGGGAAGAATGCTCTGCCGACGGTCCGGTTTCAAGTACAACGCTGACAATCGAGCCAGTGAACCCTGCCGCATTGACTTGAGCAAGTATGCGAGATGATTTGATGGGGGTAATCGTAGTAGGAATCAGAATGGGACCCTCGAGAAACTCCTTCGCAGGTTGTAAGCCGTGTGGAGGGACAGCTCGATGCGAAAAGCACGCAAGAACTTTAAGGATTCCTGGAAAGTATGACTCTGATTAGATGGGTCGCGACCTGACGCAATTCCTTAGCCTACCGACGAGAGCCGCCGAGCCATGGCAGTGACCTAACATAGTCTTTGCAGACGACAAGAGTAATGGGCTGCCGGCCCGTGAACCGGCGAAGACGTTGCGTATAGCCTCGGCTTCTAGAGCGTCGCCAACTTGAGTACCGGTACCGTGAGCTACATAGAGACGGTTAACATCATCAGGAGGGTAGAGACAAGGCATGGAACCTTCGCAGATGTCAATATCCTCAGGGCCTATTCGTGCCGCCAGCTGCGTGCGGCGTAGAAGCTCCGTTTGCGATTCAGCGCTGGGTGTAAACATCGTCCGCGTTGCCCCGTTGTGCGCACTCGCCAGAGACCGGATCTGCGCGTGAATCACGTCACCCGCCTTTTGCGCTGATGTGAGGCGCTTGAGCACGAATACTACAGCACCCTCCTGATCGCATGTGAACTTCGAGTACGCAAGCGACGTCGAGAAACTTACAGATGGGGAATATCCATCGGCTTTTGGAGAGAAAGCAGAGGACCTGCCACTTCGGGATATAACGCCGGATGCTGCAGCCCACGCAAAAGGCGAAGGATTGAAATGGGTGGCCATGGAGCCAATTATGGCTACCTCGGCATCCTCGTGGCACAGAGATATGATGCCTTCGACATGAGTACATACTTATGACAAATGTATGAACTAGGACTCACCTTCGCGCAGCGCGAACCCTCCACTCGCACAAGCAGTCGCGACGGTAGTAGATGTACCGCGAAAGCCAAAACAATGCGATACCCGCCCAGATACACTACTTGGGTCGCTTGAAGCGGCCCAGTGCTCGTCGAAGGCTAATCCATCCTCCTTCTTTACCCGTTGCATGTCCCATCCGTCTTCCGTCCCTACACCGAACGACACCGACACATTCCGTCCACGCAGCGTCGACGGAGGTATGCCCGCATGTTCTAGGGCTTCCCACGTCAGCTCGAGTGCAAGACGGACATTGGGGCGAATATTGTCGGCTTCCGAGGCGGAAATATGGAAAAACTCTGGATCGAATTGTTCAAGTCCCTCTTCGCCAAGCCAGCCTCCTTGACCAAAAGACGAATCTGATGCTCCGCGCACACCGTCGAAGAGCGAGAAACCACGCGATTGGGGAGTTGAAGTGCAGGCGTCTTGCCAATAGCCAGATGCGAAGGTTTTGAAAAGGCCATCTGGGCGTACAATGCCGCCGGGGAGTCGACAGGCGGTCCCAATTATGCAGACTGGGTCGTTGGTGAGGTTCATGTTACAGAAGAGTTCACGGATGCGTAGACGAGAGGGAAGGATAGCCTTCTCATCACGATGAAGGTCCCGAGGTCATCTCTTAAGGCGAATTCTCAGCGATACAGTTGCATCACGTCCAAGCAGAGTTTCTGCGCGGGACTAATCAAGCCGTCAGCCAGCGTCAGCCCCACGCTTGCAGGAGCCTTCCGTGGGAAAGTACATATACTCAGGTCCAGTACGGGGGGAAAATGTACGCAACTCAGAGCTGAGATGCGCTCAGAACAAACTGAGGGCCCACTTGCGCTACGCATTGTTCACTGTCGCTCTCCAGGCTTAACGACGTCCGGCTCCCTCGAGGCCTGCGTGGGCAGCACAGCGCTTATCGCTCGATAGGATCTGCTTTTCGCACATCGTAAGCGCGACCATACTGTATCAAATGTACCACACACCTGACTGTGCCCTGTGCCTGCGTCCAAGAAACTGGTGCAGACAAACTACTACACCACGCGCGGAAGTACGCACCAGCTATGACCTCATATGCATATATATCGGACCCGCTTTGCAGGATCTCATGCATGTCGTTGCATTTCTAGTTATGAGTACATTTAAAAGGCGAAGTAATTAATGGACGCTAAAAAGTGCGGTACACGAGGAAGATGGCGGTACGACCGTTCGGGAAGACAACGGAGTTATCCGAATCGGCGCGTGCGTTGGTCGCGCCGATTTTACCACTTGTTCTGTACCGTCAACATCGGCGTTCTCAATATTCCTTTTGTTATCGGTCGGTCTCTGGACGGACTCGTACTATGCACTGCGGAGGACTGAGGCCCGAGATTCATGTGGTGCTGACAATCGACCATCGGTCGCAAGGCAATATGTTCGACGATAGCGTTCCGCAGGGACGGACGGCCTCATATCTCAACAATCTCAACGATCTCAACGCGTGAGAGTATCAGGCACTCAAGAGGTACTAGTCACCCCTCTTCCTCCACTGTTTATCCGTCCTTATCTCTGTACAGCGCTACATCTATCATAGTGCATCTCCGCGAGTTGACTGTCTCCGCCACCTTACTTCACGAGCACGGCGCTGGATCGGCTTCCTGTTGCATGCTCGATATGAAGAATCCTTTGCCGAGTACTACCCAGTTATACTCGTGGGCATGGTACACCCTGTACAATGCAGGGGGTGGCAGACTGGCAGTGACAGATGGTCACAAGCCACGCGCTACTCATCGTTGAAGCTAGCTTTCCCTCACTGTATGACTGAAAGGGTTGTCATTGGTTTCTGTCCTCTCGATATCTTTCCTTGAATCAACTCCTTCCATCGTGCCCATGGCGTTGCTTGAATGATTTGATATATCAACTGCTCTGACATGAAAGGTCGAAATTGCGGCCAGGCCCATAACTTTAGGTCACCTTAGATGCAGGTCCGCTGTGAGCGGACCCAGGCCTGGGAGGTGCTCAATGGGTTCGGAGTTCAGGCTCTCCACCTCTGCCTCGAGCAGTACATGTCTGGCAATCCGCCCTCTTCTCGCGATTGTTGGGTACTTAAGATTTCCGCGGGCGTCCCGCGAGTGTTTCTTCGTCAAGTTCTTTCTCGCGTTCATGCGAAGATCATGTCTGAACATGTCACATCTCTTCCCTAAAGCAAGCCAGCATGTGAGTACGACAATGCATCTGCTCCCTGTGATCTCCTACCCGTCCCGAGAATGAGCACATTCTCACATAGTTGACAGATGGCCGGCGAAGCAATCCCGTGCTGACTGGCTCTGATGCATCGATCCTTCGGAATTCGGAAATCAGCGCAGGCTATGCTGCACTCATTTCGCGTCGCCCAGCATACTAGTCTGTTTGCGCCCAGAGGCGTGTAGAGCACATCCCCGACAACCGCAGCTGTCGGTAACATCGTCTACCAGTACCAGGCCATCTACCACCATGGATCTCTTGAAATTCAACTCTCCCCTCGACATCTTCGACCACCACACGCATGTCACGCCATGGGCGCCCTTTCTCGCAGAGGACCTGTACACATCCCTCTCCTATCTGGAGTCCTACGTGCTCACCGCAGAGCTCATCGGCCCGCGCCTTCGTGAACTATGCCCCGGCTTACATCCATATGGCTACTCCGCCCAGCCTCGCGTTCTCCTTGTCACGCCAAACAACTCTCTTCTTCTCTTGACCACTATTGCCTTATGGCGCCTTTCATGCGTTGTAGTTCCAGTCCAGCCACATGCTGAGCCCAAGCTATGGGCGGGTATGATAGCCTGCTGCAAACCCGCTCTAGTCATCGCTGCTGATTCGACACTCGCGCAAGTCGAGAAATGCGTATCAGAGCTCAACACCGCGGAACGGACAGACATTCCGGTCATATCGCTTGCCTCGCTAGTACCGCTGGAGTTTCGGACAGAACGCGACGCTGGACCTCGTCTATCGGATTTCATCCCCTCGTGCCGGAGGTGGATGCTGTCTCTGTTTCCGGACAGAGAGACTCAAGTGGAAGTTACATCACGGGTTGCGCCCAGAGACTCCCTCGTTGGCGATGCCGTGACACTCTTCACGAGCTCTGCCGTCGACCAACGCACCGTTAAGGGTGTGACGTATACACATGCCTTCTTGGTTCTGTCTGCAATACGCACCGCCGAGACTATGGGTGTGTTTCCGAGCGAGTTTCACCAACAGCCGAACCGCCACCTCGGATGGATGCCTTTGTCACATTGCTTCGAGTTCGGGATCTCACTCTGGTGCGTCGATCACAAAGCATCATAAACAACAGTGATTAAAACCTTTCTGCTAGCGGCGTCGTATTGACGAGCGGCGGCTCATACGTCTTCTTCGACAATTCAGTGTCATCGCCATCACTCTCTGCATCCACGTCTCTACCGAAGCAACTTCTCGCTGCATTGGCCTACTTTGGAGACATCACCTCGTTCTCTGGAGTGCCCTTCATCTCTCAGGGCATCGCAGATGCCGCGTCCCATGACGATCTCCTTTGTCTTCGTCGACTCCGGTATTTTAATGTTGCCGGAGCGCCGACGCCTTCATCCCTGTTTCAGTGGATGGTCGATAATAAGATCGCATACGCTGACTCGTGTGGAGCCACTGAGGTACTATGGATTGCTCGTCGCCGTGCTTGGGATCCCGAGGAGTCGGCCCGTGGCCTGAGTCTGTGTCCTGGCCTTACGGGGCTCATACAGAAGGCTCGCACGGACGACGCGTTCGGTGAACTGATAATCATCGGCAAGGTTCGTCCGTCATTCTCGCCCTCGAGATCGTGCTGACTGTCTTGGTATCTGCTGCTCTGTAGGGTCTTCCCACTCGCTATGACAATGTTGACACAGGTGCCTTCTCCTTCGATCCCCATAGCAACGTAACAACCTACCGAACTGGTGACCTGTATCGCCATGACGAGAACATCGAGCCATCGACAATCATGCTTGACGGACAACCCGTTCCCGCATTCGACGAAGTGCGGTCATTGGCAGGTGAACCCTTTATGTGTTTATTGCATTGCTACCTTTCTCATCTTTCCAAAGGGATATCTTATATCGGGCGCGTGGATGATACTGTCGTTTTGTCTACTGGAGAGAAGGTCGACGCCCTCGCTATCGAGCAGGGTCTGGAAAAGCACATGGACATCGAACGCGCCGCCATTGTTGCAGGGGTGCACGGCGATGCGCTCTTAGCATTGATCCAACCAAGGTCATCAAATGACATCGCCGTCGACTGGTCAGCGCTTGCGGACGCTGTCTTACGTGCTAACCAAACCTTGCCATTCGAGAAGCGTATTCGTTGTGAACACATCTTCTTCGTCGAGCAGCTCCCTCTCACACCGAAGAACACTTTACATCGAAAGCGCCTCCGAGAGGTGGTCGCCTCCTTGAACGAAAACAGCGAGGTTCCGCACATTTTCCCATCTCCAGAAGGTGCTCCGCCGGCCGTTGTGCAACATACAGGCGAGACGAACACTATCGTCTCTCCCACTGTCCAAGGCGCAACGATCATGGAAACAGACCAGCTGTCGCCAGTATCCACTTCTGCAATTGACAGTAATCTTGCCCAATCTAACACTAGCCGATCTTCCTTGGCGGTGCCACATTTTCTCGATACCGATGTCGGTCTTCGCGACGAAGTGGTGAACATCCTAGCTCACGTCTTCGACGTTCCGCGCGACTATCTTCAGCACCATGCTACGGCGCTTGCTAATCTACCTCTCACCTCACTGGCCTCTGTGAGAGTCTCGCAGGCGCTTGGAGAGGCTTTCTCGGTCAAGCTGCGCTCTGCGGAGATGTACGCAATGCACACGGTTGATGATGTCTGCGCGACCATCCGACGCCATCAACACGGAGGCCAGACACACTCTTCTTCACCGAAACCAGACGCCATGCCCACTATCCTCCAACCTCGTCCTCGGGCGGCATCCAGTCTGTCACAGCAGATATGTATCACTGGCGCAGCATGTCGCTTTGTCGGGGGCATTGATTCACTCTCGGCCTACTGGGCTGCGTTAATGACACCAGACTCTTTCCTCGAGTCCCTTCCTCACGCGGAAGAGGCAGCACCTCGACGTACGGCATGTAGTACAGACGGGTCATCCTTATCGCTCGATGATGCTGCATCTGGTTTTGCAACAGTGCAATCATTCGCCAATTTCTTTGGCATCCTGCCGAAAGACGCCGAATCGATGAGCTTGAACACGCGTTTAGTGCTTCAAATGGGCTACGAAGCTGTGCAAGACGCGGGCGTGGCTCCGGGATCCCTCAGCGGGACAAAATG
Source organism: Peniophora sp. CONT (assembly GCA_001632445.1). Classification (NCBI taxonomy): domain Eukaryota; kingdom Fungi; phylum Basidiomycota; class Agaricomycetes; order Russulales; family Peniophoraceae; genus Peniophora; species Peniophora sp. CONT. Next base: position 247,673 of record KV424463.1, read on the forward strand.
GGGCATCTTCACTGCTGTCAACGAGTCTGGCTGGCGAGTTCGGCACTCGGCTCAATCGACCACAGACGGTAGGACTCCCTATATGTCATGCAATGCTACTAGTATCATTCATCTGCACTCTTACAGCGTTTTCTGGTGATCTCCTGAATCTTGCAGACGATGCTGCTGTTGGGCGACTGGCTTACTATTTGAATGTCAATGGACCCGCCGTCGACATTAAGACAGCATGCTCGAGCAGTGCCGTCGCCATCCATCAAGGTCAGCTCAGGCCGAAGAGCTAAAGAGCGTAGACTGACATGCCTACTCGAACAGCTTGTCTCGCAATTCGCAATGAAGATTGTGACGCTGCCATAGTCATAGCCGCGACAACCCACGTCGATACAGCCAGCGCAGCATTTCGGATGAAGGCAGGCATTGCCTCACCCTCTGGCCGTTGCCTTCCGTTTTCTCAGTGGGCAGATGGCTTCGTTCCGGGAGAGGGCACGGCAGCGATAGTACTGCAGAAGTACTCCAAGACATCCGTCGAACCGTATGCGGTCCTACGCTCTTCCGCAATTGTCCAGGACGGCAGTTCGCGCGGCTTCACATCTCCGAATCCGACTGCACAGAAGGGCCTTCTCAAGATGGCTTTGACCAGAGCGGGCTGTAGTCAAGACGATGTTTGCTTCATTGAAGGTGCGCGTTTCACTGACCTACTGTCCTTATTGTACTCACACTGCTCCATAGCGCACGGAACAGGAACCCGACTAGGTGATTCGGTCGAGCTTCTCGCTCTTGCCGACGTTTATCAGGGTATGAAACACCCCCTTTACATTGGCTCATCCAAAGCCGTCATTGGACACACGGAAGAGTGTGCGGGCCTTGCAGGTTTGCAGTGTTGCAGATATGTCTTACGTGCTGTACAACTCAACTCATTATTTAGGTGTTCTGAAGGCCATTCTTTGCTTCAAGTACGATACAATACCTCCGCAGCCTTTCACGGGTCCACTACACGAGACTTTGGAGTCACCACAGGCCCCCTTTCTGCTCTCTAGCCGTCCCACTCCCCTCCTGCCAAGTTCCCAGCCTCGACTCATAGGCATATCGTCGTTCGGTTTGTCCGGAACACTTGCCCATATCATTCTTCAAGAACCCGTACCCCGTCAAACTTCTACATCACACTCTCCGCCCGACATTCGCCCACGCGCCTTTGTTCTCAGTGCTGCGACAGAAAGCGACTTGCACGCACTTGCCATACGCTACTTGCGTTACCTTGGAAGGCAGCACTTCCGTCTGGACAGTCTTCCGTCAATTTGCATCGCAAGCCGTCTCACACGCGACCATCATGCGGTCCGTCGCGCGTTTTTTGTGCGGGACTGGCGCGAGCTTCTAGAAGAGCTTCAAGCGGCTGCGCTTGCCTGCGTCCCATGCATGCCCTCATCAAGCGTGTCGGTCGGCATTTGGTTCGGAATACCATCTGGCTCAAAGCGCCATGAACCTCTCAATGCCCACACTTGTGCCCTCTACGAGACCGAGTTGGAGCAGGTTGACTGGAAGTCGCAGTATGACTTCTTCGCGGCCCAGCTTGCGCTCGCACGGACGCTCGTGTATCTCGGTATCAGGATACATGCCGTCGGAGGCGAGGGCGCGGGAGAGCTCGTCGCGGGAGTTGTCGCAGGTACTATCTCGCCGTCGGCAGTCTTCTCCGATGTCGAGCCAGTGACCGATGACGCGGCATTTGCCATCGCACACTGCACACAGAATGTACTCGAGGAGTATCTTGTGACATGCACTGCTGATGAAGCGAGACTTGTCGGCCACCTCACTACGGGTGCCTTTACCCTACGCGGCACACGCGCCGGACTCGAAGTGCTGGCTGCTATCCCGGCTCTCAATATCGACATCAGCGACGACGACGCACTTATCCGTCCCTGCCGCGTAAACGGGCAAGCCATCTTTAAAGCGGCAACCATTCCCCTCTTCACTGCGACCGCTGGGGGTATGTGCGACGACACGATGACGACGAATCCGGCGTATTGGCAGCGCGCTCAGAGCACATACGCAGATGGCGAGCGAGCCTGCAAAGCGCTAGTTGAGCAATGCCAAGTTGTAATCCACCTTGGCTCGCCCTCGGAAGTGCACCCCAGCTTAGGCTACCCTATCGTCGAGGGAGGTCATATCGAGGAGCTGCTTTGTCAGCTGTACGAGGCCGGATGCGACATCAGCTGGGAGAAACTTGAACCTGGGACTTGGCCGACGGAGCGTTTACCTGGCTATGTCTGGGCTGCTTCGGATGACTGATAATATACCGATAAACGCTATTGTCCTTGACAGATTGTTTATTGAGCCTATCAATCTTGATTCTGCGCAGCATACCGCTGCTTGTCTTGCACTTACTCCTTCATACCACCCGGGCAAGTGCACGTGGCACTCGTACATGGCGAGTACGTACGCGTATTACCTTGAGAAGCAACGTCGCTTGCCAAGAGCCTGCACCACTCCTCGTGCAGCTCAGGCGTCGTTGCAGTTGAAGCTGCGCGTGCAAGTCTCGCAAGCTTGTACACAAACGCACTCTCCTTCGCTGCCACTGAGCACGAACTCCGTGGACCGTGCCACAAAACCGTCACTCGGATCCCAACAACTATCCTCTTTTCGCGTCAACTGCTTCAGTCAAAGAAGTGCATATGATGGGGGTAAGCAGAGGTAGAGTAAGTAAAGGACAATAGGGTGGTCGGATGAGCAACAACCAACTTCAGAACGGCGCGCGATACGGTTGCCGAACATCAACAGGCCATAACCATCACTAACAGAGGACACCCTGTACATTCAAGAATATCTATACTCGAAGGACATGTCGAAGAATACGAGAAAAGGCGGGAACAGTAGTGCTCCAACTTGGTTTACGAGCATCGTATCGTAGGGCTCCCAAGTGAGCGAGATGAGCGAATGTTGTCGAAGCCAAATCCACCCATCCATGAGCGGGACACCTGGCGATGGCTACGCAGACGATGCGTCCCGTGCGCGACAGGGACTTGCTGCTTGTGTGAGCATGCACATGCAAACTCGTGTGCATCGACATGCTCGCGTATGGATACGGCCCATGGGGTAGGCCTAGTCTGAGTATGCGCCAATCAGGAAAGAAAGTAATCTGCTTAGGTGTATCAGTGCTATGTACGGGAGCAGATCAGTGTGCAGCACACCCCTCCAGCCTTCATTTCCCTTCCCTGTTTGCTCACTCCAATTCAGTCCTCTACCGACCAGCAGTCTCCAAGGAACATCGTCCATTACGACAGTATCCCAGGCCAACCAGGCGACAATGACGAGCAGGGCGATAAAGTCAACTGTCGAGGCCTGTGATGCATTCCAAGGCAGCCGAACGACAGATGCGGGGCGTATAAGACTTGGATGTCGATAGGTCTAGTACGTAGAGCACTACGGCAGGTCTAGGAACACGGTGGTGGAAGGTGGAGGCAGGGTGTGGGCCAGCGGGCGCGCGAACGACGCGTCTGGACGCGTCCTGCAACCGAAGCGCGGTTGTGTCACCTTCGCTCAACGTACTCTCGACGGTCATCATCTCGCCCAGCCTTCCAGACCTAACCTGAACTTCACGTACCTCCGTCATATGTTGCTCGCAAACTCTCTCTTTCGCTCCGCCCTCTCATTCCCCCATACCTCGCGCCGCTCGGCCAGTTGCGATTCTACGCTCTCACCTTCCCGTATGCCTTCGCATCCGCGTTCTGCATTTCTACCCACATACATACTCGGCAGTGACCTGCATACATCTCCTGCACAGTTGCGTTGTCTACATCCGCTCGTCTCATCATTCTCCAGCCTGCTCGGCGGCACGACCTTCAATCCCTGTCTGCCGTTCATTTTACCCCCTCTTCGCCGCACAGCAGCGTGATTTCCATCAGCCTTTCTCCATACGTCGTACGATATGACCTTTTATATCAACAGTCCTGACAGATACGGCTCCTGAGCGCTCGTGTTACGGGCAGTACGCACTTGAAACGATGGCCAGAGCACTTGAGCCTTACCCTATACTCTAATCTCACTGTATACATTTTCGGACATCGAGAAACTTCCGGGACATCGAGACAGCGCGCTCCCAGATGTATGGCATCAATGTTTCTGGCTGTGGTGGGTGCAGTGTGGGTACTAAGGTATGCTGCTTGAGGGGTGACTTCCTGCGGTTCGGAACCTTCAAGACGGTACAGTTCGTATTGATCTCGTCGGTCTAACAGCCGACCGGTATGTGCGCTTATCCGGGCTAGCTTCTTCTGAACTGACGTGATCTTCATAGAGCTTTCACGAAGAATGTGCGACTTGGCCGGTGCGAGCGAAGACGTAGTGCAAGCATAGGCTCCGGCATGTGAGTGCCAATTTCCGTATATCGACTCGGCCCTGTGATTGATACCGGTGCTTACCCTAACCGTTGTTCGACAGTGTCATCCACGCGGTCCAACCTCTCCCACTACTGCAGACTACATCTTCGGAGGTACAGTAACTGCCGACATCCAACATTGTCCGCCGTGGTCAAGGAGGCTATGCGTGCTCACGCGGCGCGGGTGCATTGGCCTCTGCGCGTAGCAGGCAGGTTGCCAAAGTCGTTGTCCACCGTTCGCAATGGGACGCTCAGTGTACGGAATGAATGCGCAATTTTCCTCGGCGACTTGCCAGCTCCGAAGTCGGTGTTCGCTAACGAACACTGCTGCTTGCATGTGTCTCGTGGAATGGTGCGAGCGGCACGGTGAGTTCAGGAGACGCCTATCGCTTCGGCATGAGATCTACATTGAAGACGCTGCGGCGAAAGATGACCTCTAGGAGTACAATAGGCAAGGCATGTGGGCAGTGTGTCGGAGTAAGTGGGGCGTTGTGAGAGGTGAATGTCCGCGCGCAACGCAGCCTTGCGGGAGAAGCAAGATCTCTTGATAGTTCCGCCGCTATGCAGTATGTGCAGCACTACTACTGTTCGAGTTCCGTCGCTTTCCCGCTATCATGAGAACAGAGTCACGATCTTCTCGCGGTGGCCATGTTTGAACAACCCGAATGCCAATACGGGAGGCTTAGGGCGAACTCGAGAGGGCGTTGAGATCGGTGTACCACCTTCGTCATGAGGAGCTGTAGTACGATCTTCGGGACCCCTACAGAGATAATCAATAGCACTGCCAACAGTTCGGTCTGTCCATCAATCCGCGCGGCTCGCCGTGTCTTCATAACACGCTCGATGCATCCGATTGAAACGGTTTCCCTCTGTCGCTGTGGTCTCCGTCTAGCTATGTCGAACGACACTATGATGGAATATCCACAGATGCTCAACCCTGGAGAGCCGTTCGTATATCTTCCTCCGGACTTGGGACGTCAGCTCCATTATTTCCAGTATGTGACTTCGGCGATCACTGGTGTAAGTGGTCATTGTATTCTCGAGTGCTCCCTTTGATGTCGTCCGTCTAATTCTATGCCCTGTAGATGTTCGCATGGGAGTTGTTGCGCGATCTGTACGTGCACGTGTCCTCTCCGAAGTAGATATGTCTAATACATCTCCAGGCCAAATCTCTACCAGTTTTTTGTTGTAAACCGCCCATCGTTGCGAGCAGTCGTATATCTAACCTCCAGGCATGTACTCCCCCGATTCCCGGTGATATATTTGGCTGACCGTGTTGCCTAGGCTTTCCACATTGCTGTATTCTTGCACCTCCTTGCAATTTTTGAGTAAGAGGTGGTATTCGTAGTGCATGTATCCCTGCATACTGACTACAATGCCAGTTGTAGGCGGTCACTGTCATAGTCTGTATATTGCTCTTGGAATATGCTGGGCTGTTGGATCTGCTTTCACTGCCTTGCTCTTTCTCCTCCGTGTCTGGGACTTATACCGGAATAATTTCATGGTTGTAGGATTCTTCGCATTTGCCTGGCTCTGTGTCATTGGAGGTGCAATGACTGTCCCCATTGCTGGTCGCAACCAGGCTGCCAGTGGGCACCTCCTCGAACACGAGACCTTTTGCATCACACTAGGCATAGCATACCCTGCCTACACTGGCTCCTCTGTCATCATACCTGCCATCCATGACATCCTTATTTTCATTGTGGTCACCTACCATCTCTTTCCCTCCTACAATGTTCCCGAGCATATCACATGGAGAAAGTGGAGCACCCTCTTCTTCACCAGTAATAGCCTACCTCGGCTCTATGAGGCAATGGTTCAGAATGGACAGAAGTACTACCTGTAAGTTTTGATGCTCTTTCAAATAACCTGTTCTGATATAAACTGGACTTCAGGTTAGCTGTCGCAGCCCACATCTCGATATTGACAACATTTTTCACTCCCTCTGTACCTGCACCCTACCGGGTCATGTCTACACTCGTCCTTCTCAGCTTTGTCAACTCGATGGCATGCAGGGTCTACTGTCTGAGCAACAGTGGACACCTCTCTTATGGCTCATCAGTAACCACGAGACCCACACACTCGACCAGCAACACAATACCTTTTCATGCCACTCCTCGCAACCGCGACAACACCATTGTCAATGTGGACGTACCAAAAGGCTTTATCGGTCGCAGAAGTGGGGTTCCCGATGACTTAGCAGAGATAGAACTTCCTGACAGGAGCTTCAAGTCCGATGTTGAGATGTATAGTCATGTGTAGGAACCTGCGATGGTAGACACATCTCTGCTTCTTCACCTTCTTTCTGTCCCGTCTATCGAGGTGTGTTTTGCTTTGGTGGTCTAAAGCTTTATGTATCAATGTATAGTGTATTCGTGATATCGCTCCAAATATGTATGCCAGTTCGATATGAATGTACTCTACACGTGTTGCTGGTCAGAAGCTCCAGATTACTGTCGGACTCGTAGTCCAGCAGGGAACTAGCTCACTCAATCGAGTGAATGAGCAGAGCATATCCTCGTCAACCAATCTGCCCCTAGATGAAGGGAATACCTATGCACCTCTTCATGATGTCGGATAGAAAGGTAGATGACATGTCTTGACTCAGCCCATGCGGTGCTCCGATCGCGAGTGATCAGTGTACCCGCGAGGAGTCGACCTCTAAAGAAAGGTTGACACAACTCGCCGCGCGGAGTCTGCCAGTAATGACAAGCCTAAGGGCGAACGAGTACTGCTATGCCGCCACTCGAGCAATCGACCAGATGAGCTAGTCGTAGGTCGTTTTGGAAGCTTTGAACATGGGAAGCGGTGTGTGCTAGGTCTGGGGTTTGTGCCTTGCGGTGATTATCGAGTACAAGTGCTGGCCACTTCTTTTAGCAACGAACATCCCAGTTGAACGTGTGCAGTAAACGATTGCGGCTGCCGATGATGTGGTGCAGCCCCTATGCCGAGCCTAATCCGGTACTTGACATGCCAGAAAACCACTTGCTTTCCTCGCCGCTTTGTCGCTTGTAGGAGTATAGCATACACTGATACAAGTCGGCTCCCGTCGTGACGGGGAGGACTAAAGTTGCGACGGAGGCGAACGCCGCGGCGCGCATTTGCTTGTCGCTCGGCCCGATCGCCGGCGCCGCTTCTTCCGCTCACTCTCATCATGCATCATCACCCGCCTCTTCGTCCCCGTCCACCATCCGTCATCTTGTGGCTTCTCACTGTCCGCGTCTGCGCGGAACTCTTGGTGTTGCATACCTTATGATTGATAGTTTCCCGCTTTCTCTAAGTTCTCTGTCTCACGGACAACGTAAACCAGGAGTGGTAGTAGCTCCCGCTCCGAGCCGGTCGACGCTCGCTCATGTGGATACTCTTAGGCAACACCTCATCAGTTCCCCGTTTGCATTGCAAACTGCGCAGGCAAAGCATAGCATATTTACGGATTCAACGTCTCGCACCTTAGACCCGCCACGTAGCTATCTTGAGCTTCTGGGGTACGCTCAGCAGACCAAAACGATCAGGGTAAGTAGGACGGGACCGCGGCGGTGTGATCAACCGAGTAGGGCTGTGCTTGGTCGACGTTGCGCAGAGATCTGCTGTGTGGAGCAAGCGGCCCCTCAACAATCTGCCGCTGAGAGCATTGTACTGTTTCTGTACACAGAGACCTCGCACCTATTCCATACATGTGTATCTTTCGCCTGCTATGATTGGGATGTGTCATCCCTGCGTCCGAATGACGCCCACGGACCCTGATGCATCTAATATAGCTCGGATGCCAACAATCCGGGAGGTTTGCGCCAAACTTGACAAGAGTCGATGCCAATGCGTCCCGACGTGTGAGCGGCTTCGTATTCATGGCGGTATCTGCAGCGGGATCTTCGGAACGATACTCGGACGCCATCCCAGGTGGACAACAGCGGTCCTTTGTGGACATCAGGCTGCGCCACACCAAACCCTTATAAGATACTTGGGATCTTGGTCGATACAGTCTTTCGCTTTCGTCCGCGCTTTCGGATATGTCAAACGATACCCAAAATGGCTACCCGCAGATCTTGAACCCGGGAGAACCGTTCGCGTATATCCCAGCGGAAAGCGGACATCAGCTTCATAACTTTCAATATGTGGCGGCAGCAACCACCGGTGTGAGCCGTCATGACTTCTCTCTATGCTGCCTGCTTGACGCCACGCAACCTAGATGTTCGTATGGGAACTGTGCAATGACCTGTACGACTATCGACTTCTTTTGAAGGTCTCCCTCCTGATTTGAGCTCAGGTCGAGCCTTCATATGCTGTTCTTTACGAGCCGCCCCACCATTCCAGCAACTGTTTATCTCATATCCAGGTGAGCACTTTTCTTCCTTCCTTGAAAATTGGACTCAACCGGTTTACTCAGAATCTCGACGTTACTTTATAACGTGTTTTCCCTGCAATTTCTAGGCACGTTCTCGTAGTCGTGACGTATGTATACGCGGTGTGCTGACTCGGATGCCAGTCGTGGGCGGGAACTGCGCCGCTCTCTACGTTGGAGTTGGCATCTTCTGGGTGTTTGCATCTTCTTGCACGGCGATGCTCTTTTTCCTGCGTGTCCGCGCCATATATCGGGACAACAACTTGGTGATTGGATTCTTCGCGTTACTCTGGCTATTTGTGGTTGGGGGATCAGTGACTATTCCTGTCGTGCTATCGGGAAATCCTAATCGGGTCGGACACCTCCTGCCAAACAATTCGTTTTGTGTCGACAGAGGCAGCTTCCCTGGATATGCAGGGTCGGCCATGATCATACCTGCCATCTACGACACTCTCGTTTTCATTGCCATATCATACCGACTCTTTCCTCCTCAAGAAATCAGCCAGGACATGACGAGGAAAGCGAGAGCCAGTCTGTTTTTCACTGGTCAAGGTTACCCTCGATTCACAAAGGCACTTCTTCAGCAGGGACAACAGTACTACCTGTAAGATTACTTCTCCGCCGTCGAATTGCAAGGCTCCATTGAAGCCCCGCTGTAGGATCTCCGTGGCCGCGAACATATTTAGCCTAACATTCTACTTCGCACCTGTAGTGCCCCAGCCGTACCACGTCATGGTTACGCTCATCCACATCAACATAATCAACTCCATGGCATGCAGTGTCTACCGCGACGTCAAATTCGGGCGCATATCCGAACGCTCGATGGCTAGCACCAACGTACGCTCGACCGGCAACAGGTTCCCTATCCGGGCCACTCCTCGGATTCATGGACAGGTGTTCGTGAATGTGGAGGTAACGACAGTGTGTGACGAAAGTAGCGGGTCAACATCGCGCTCTACGAAGGCTGAACTTCCCCGCACGAGTATCGAGCCAGAGACTGAGCTGTATGGCCAAAAGTAGAGACTGTCCTGTTACACGTCTTCTCGCCTTCCGAATTGTCTACAGTTCCGCCGTCTCATGCGATTTAGACCTTTCGCAATCATATACTGGCTTGCCCTTGTATATTATCCCCCTGTTTGCAACTTTGTTCGACATTCATGGCTGTTTTCGGCCCAAGTATGACCTCTGTTGCACTACCTCGGGCACATTGAATCGGTCAGTCACGATCTTACACGCCGACTCTTTGTTTAGACACGTAGCGAATGGAAGCGTTGAGTCACAGTGCATGATCAATCGAGAAGTGTGGTGTACCCTTCAAGATGTACAGTACGGTGCATACTCGCATGGCGCTCAAGATACAGCGGTGTTCAATGATGAGCACGGAAGTATGAATCAGAAGAGGCCAGAGATTAAGAAAAGCCACAACCCGCTGTGAGCCTAGCATGAAGCGGACAAACCATGTCTATATGTAGCAGACGGCACCATATCGCAGCATCGCCGTACTATACGGGAGACGCAGTCGGGGACATTCCTGTCAACGTGCTATAGCCAGCAGGTTTTACATCGCACAGAAGGAAGCAGGGGTTATTTCGATTAGACGCTTTGAGCAAAACGCGCGCACGAGCCTGTGAAGCGAGCGCACGAATAAGACAAGCGTCTAGCGCTGACTAGCGGCGCTCAAGCGCTCACTACGCTTCGACACATTTAGAACTTAGACTGCTCAGACCCGCTCAATCTCTTGACAGGAACATCATTCCTTTTCAGTCTCACTGCTATCAGAAGCAGCGAGCGGAAGGTGATCATACGTATCGTACGCGCAACTTAGAGGACTGGTGTGTGTATCTGCGGTGCGTGTTCACGATGAGATGTAGAAAGATACATCAACACACGCTTGCGAGAATGAATGCATTCATAGCTAGGGGTATGGCTCGGCGCCGCAGGCACGGCTGTCCAAGTATCGCCGATAGTACAGGCTAGGCTCAAGCCGACTATCCGACGCTGCCGCTGCCAAGCCGCTACGAAGGTTCGACACTGGAGTGAACAACGCTGACGAGCCCCGGAACTCGATCGGATTATCTTGCGCAATTTACAAAAGACAAACAGCTTTTGCGAGAAGACGTGACTCCGTTCACGATGGAAGTGACTGGGGTGCAGTACGCCCAATGAAGGAAAGACAAGCCAGCTGGTATGCCCAGGGCAATGTAAGCGGCTCACCGATTGAACGACTACGACCACGGGCAGCAGATACCTTTATCGGTGATCTCGTCGTACAGTGGAGCAGCGATCGTCAGTGTCGTCGTAAACGCATACAGTATCGCCCTTCTCTGTGCCCACTCCGGCATGGCTAAGACACCGAACACCAGACAAAGTTCAACCTTTCCGGTGACGACCGGTTGGAGTCACAGTGCTTTGCATATGCCTCTTTTCTCATTCGGTCACTCGATACGCCAGGAAGAGGAGGGAAGGAAGTGCAGCCTTCGCGCGACTCGATCGCGTGGCACTAAAGGCGCCCACGTGCCGCCTTGCCGCTGCCACCAATATCGGATATGGGCGTGTGGCGAATGCGCATATAAATATATGCACGCATATCTCCTGATAGCGATGCTGGGTTGACTCAACGAACGTTGCGTCATAACTACTTACATGACTACTTATGTCACGACTTGTGGGCACCGATCAGGAATCTACTATGTGAGGGCTGCCAGTACTCAACGTAAACAATGACTACTTGAGTACTATCAGGTACTACAACTGGCCTCAATTCCAAGTCATATACTCCTATACGGATCTATCCTCGCTGTCGACCATAATCTTCTCCGGATCCTCATTGATAGCACTTTTCGACATCTCCTCGGTCGGATGTTGACCCTTGGCAGCGGGCTTGGTACCCGCCTCCGTTGCCGGTACGTAGTCCATGGAAATGAAGACCGCGACCGCCGCGACAGCATTGATAGCCAGAAGGAACCAAAGACTCGCTGCGGTCCCCGAGAAGTCGGTTGCCGACGAGCCGACGTTAGCTTGAATCGTCGCAACGATAGCGGAACCGGTCGCGCTTCCGAGCTGATTAGCACACGAGAACACAGCGGCAGCGGTTCCAGCCTTGGAGGCTGGGAAGTCGTGAAAGAGTGCCACACTGAAAGAGACGCCGCAAGTCAGTGCAGTCACGATCAGGCAAAAGGTCATAGAACGCACTTGGCCGTAGCTAAGATGAAGAGGTTTCCTGAAGAGGCGATGATCATGCCTGGGACGACGAACCTCCAGAATTTGTTGGGCGCACTGCCGAAAGGCAATAGAATGTTCCCGGTTATGAGAAGTGACTGTCCTAGGAGGATGACCTTCTTGAGCGGGACACGCTTCTGGAGGATGTCGGTTGCGGGCCCGGCGACGAAGCAGACCAAGAGAAGCGGGAGGATATGCAGCGCGGTCTTGATGCTGCTGTAGCCATAGTCTTGCTGCCAAACCCAAGAAAAAAGGAACTGGACAGCGGCCCACCACATGATGGGTAGTAAGGCAAGCCCGACAAGAACTGAGAAGTTCTTGTACCGCCACATCGACGGAGGCCTACATAGCAAGGTCGAGTCAGTGCCAGACACACTGAACTCGTGTGGAAAGGATACGCACACGACTGCATTCAATTCGTCTACCCAATGCTCCCACAGTGCGAATACGGCGGCAAGCACAATGGAAATGACAAGGGGCGCTATGACACGTGCAGATCCCCATCCGGTCGCACTTTCACTCGTAACGGCGAAGATGAACAATATTAAGGCGGATGTGAGCAGGAAGATGCCAATGATGTCGACCCTCTTCAGTCCTACTACTGTGCGCGGTGCACCGTCCAGGGAACCCGTAGGAGCCGGTTGCGCGAGATGGGAGGGTGCACAGACGAACACAAGGGCAGCGACAGCGAAGGTGTAGATGGTCGTGAAGTATAAGACCCAGGGCCACGATGCGTCCACAACAAAGGCGGCGCCTATGAAGAGGCCGACAACTGGCAGCAATGGGCTGTCAGTCTACTTCGTTAAGATAAAGGAGGAAGGGGAACGTACTTCCTCCAATCCCAGAGATGGTGGAGAAGATAGCAAGAGCGCGTGCTTGACCGGGTTGATCAGGACAGAGCCGAATGATGAGTGCGATGGCCGAGGGAAGGTTCATGGCAGCACCTGGAAGGTGTGAGCATGAAAAGTAGCATATATATGTGGGTGTGTGTATTGACCTATTCCCTGAATGGCGCGCAGGAGAATGAGTGGCACCTCAGAGCGTGTAAAGCCCGCGCCAAGGGAAGTGAAGCTCATGACGAGCAATCCGCCAATGAACACATATTCTGAGGTAGGGATAGTCAGGAACTTGCATTTCTTTACAAGAAAAAAGGAATACGAACTGGGCCCAAAGAGATCCGCGAGCCGGCCACTGCCGAGTAAGAACGAAGCGAAGGTCAGTTGGTATGCGGAAATGAGCCAGACGGAGGTGTCGCTGTCGATGCCAAGCTGGAAAGAGATGGGAGGAATTGCGATAAAAAAGGCGGCTCCGTTGTATGAGTCAATAGCCTGAGCGAGGAAACAAGCAGTCAACAAAAGTCCTCGAATAAAAGGCGTTGCGGTCGGCGAGCCTGATGGCGGTGGTGAACGCGCAGGCGAGGGTGAAGACATGTTGATGTCAGTCGAGAGTGGGGTCGGAAGCTAGGGTATATGGGAACATCCCCAGGATATACCAGCCAGAGGCGCAAAGAAGTTGGTGCGAACTTATGCGAAGGCAAGCGAACAATACCGCCCGCGGCTCATCTAAGACATGCTCTTTCTTCTCCCGACACTACGAATTGGGAGTTATCCCTAAGTGAGCACTGGGCCATACTAAAGCAGAAGAATGGCATACGTATCGCACGGTGGAATGCGTGTGCGTGTTCATGACAGGACAAGGACGGGGTGAACAGAGGTCCGAGTGGGTAGCGGCTACCATAGCAGGGCGTTCCACGAATGCAGAAGCAGTCTATGAGTACCTATGTTAGAGCAGCTGAAGATCTGAGGCCCCTTAGTAGTCGGAGTGCGACTCTACACCCATTCTTGGCTGACAGGTGTCATCGCAGCGCGAATCTTAGGTGCGGGTTCAAAGCGGACGACGTCGCGCAAACTTACATTGAAAACATGCAGCTGCGAATACGGATGGCCCATGTCTCCGTCTCCGTGGCACTCGGAGTCGCCCCTTCGGCGACCAGCTGACTGCGGGCCATTCAAGATGCCGAGCACCAAAATGTCCAACGGCTGTAGTGATTGATCTTGGTTTCCCTGATGTAGATCATCAGACGCATACTCCACGACTAGTATTGTCGAAACCGACGGCCGGTAGGGGATGGATGTTCAATGCAAAGGCCAGCCACGACGCGGACCGCTCACCACGTGGTCAACGGAATCTTGCTTCCGACGTCACCCGAACAATTATCGACAATGGTACTCCCATGATACAGCCGAACGTATTTGGCTTACACACAGACGCACGGACCTGGATTCAGATTGGTTCGTCTCGTGAGAATGGGGCTTCGGTAGGTGTTCAAGAAAGAGATAGAGAGTGCGGCTTGGTACGTACCGAGACGATACGCTTCCATGGCCACCGAACCAGTTGTGAGCCTAGTCATCGTGCTGTCCGACAGTACTCGTCAAGTTTACACTCGTCAGCCCAGAAAGAGTCAGGTTCTCGTCGTAGGCGGCGGTCCCGCCGGATCGTACTGCGCCGCCCTTCTCGCCATTGAAGGCCTCGAGGTCGTGTTACTTGAGGCAGTGAAGCACCCTCGGTACGCCTCAAGAACAGAATCGCATGCTGTATAGCTCATTAATCAACTAAATCATTGCCGTGTAGAGAACATGTTGGAGAGAGCATGCTACCCTCCATGCGAAACTTCTTGAAGCACATCGATCTTGAGGATGATTTCAGTGCTCAAGGCTACCTAGACAAAGTGAGTCTGCGCATATACACCTGCTGCCCTTGTACCGAGTGTTGCATTTATAGCCTGGCGCCCTTTTCAAATTCGATCCATCTGGCCCTGGTAGCTGTACGTCGTCATCTTAGCTGTCGCCTGCGCTTCTTTGACTTATGTCTTCAGACACCGATTTTAGAGTGCTTGGCCCTGGTCACAGCACATGGAACGTCGTGCGTTTCGACGAGATGTCCGTTTCGAAACATGCGCTTAATACTTGGGTAGATCCGCGCCGAGTCGGATGAGCTTATGCTCCGTCACGCGGCAAAGAAGGGTGTCAAAGTCTTTGAAGAGACTCGCGTCAGCAGCATCGAATTCACTGACCAGAATGATCCCTTTAGTCGACCGATATCAGCAAGCTGGCAGAACAAGGCTGGCGAGACGGGTCAGGTCGCCTTCGACTGGCTTGTAGACGCGTCTGGGCGACAGGGTCTCATGTCGATGAAGTATCTCAAGAATCGTGTATACCGCGAGAGTCTGCGGAATGTGGCTGCCTATGGGTACTGGAAGGGCGTCGAGATCATCGACAAGGGCGGTCCGCGCGCCAACACGCCGATGTTTGAGTCACTTACGGGTTAGTTTTTGGCGTATTTCTGTCCTTGATCCTTTCCTTACTTTGGCATACATAGACCGGCGTGGATGGTGCTGGTGCATCCCGCTCCCTGATGGAACACACTCCATAGGCGTGGTTCAGCATGAGCAGACGTCCGTCGAGAAGAAGACGGCGGGCCCAAGCGGACTCGAAAAGCACTACCTTGCTCAAGTCAAAATGGTTCCCGGTATACAAGAACTCATCGGTGGCACAGGAGAATTCATCCGGGGCAGTGTTCGCCAGACGACGGACTACAGCTATCATGCCCGAGCGTACTCTGGAAACCATTATCGACTCGTTGGCGATGCCGCGGCGTTCGTCGACCCTCTTTTCTCATCTGGTGTCCACGCTGCTCTTACGACTGGCCTCTCTGCTGCGCTCACGATCCTCGGCTCATTCAAAGGGCAGGTTAGTGAGCCGGAAGCTCAGGCATGGCACGATGCCAAGGTTGGCATATGTCAGGCAAGGTAGAACTGGCATTCTCTGCTACTCATCTTACACTCACCTCTATCTAGATTTCTCATGATAGTTCTCAGCGCCTACAGGGCTATGCAGCATGCAGATGTGGTCGCCACCTTGGCCGACACCGAGAGAGGAAGCTTTACGAGAGCCTTTGAGACCTTCCTTCCGGGTAAGCAATGTTGTTGCGCTTCTTAATACACGATCTCATGTTATTGTCAGTTACAACTGGTCAGATGGACACCAACCACTCTGAACTAACCAACGATGACTTCTTCAAGCTCATTGATTTCACGCGCAATCTCTTCATTCCAACGACGCCTCAGCAGTTCATGACTGCCCACCAGAAGGTCGATAGCGTCGACCCCTCGCTCCTCACGCTCAAGAGTAAAATCATGAACGAGCAAGAGCTCAAGCACGTTCTCGATGATGATGACGGCGACACGCTCGTTGTGCTGAAGCGTGTCAACTCGCTGAAGATACTTCGCAACGATACAAGCCCAGAAACGTTTGCCCGAGATGTTATCGGTGGTTACATGGCAATTGTCGAGCGTGGAAAGATGGGTCTTACTCGGGTGTGAAGTCTTTGTGTATGGGTCGTGCAATACGATGTACTTGCGATACAGCAGCGATGCCGGCATCCCGGAATGCGTTACCCGACTTCAAATCATACTCTCGCTGCCTATAATATCGACACCATGTACATGGTCAGATAGATTCGCGTGTTTGCTTGTGTTCGTCCTCCTTTACGAGTTCGACATCCAAATTTCGGGGCTGACATGACTTCCATAAAGCGAGTGGCTAACAAGTGAAGCTGCCTATACGTTTTCCTTCTCATCTCACGTTTATTCGAGACGAGCTGGTAGCGAGCGTGAAAAGAGACACCTCACGATTGCACATCGATCACTGAGATGAAAGCCAAGATCAATCAGACCGGGGAATAGTTATATTAGTACAAAACGCGACTATCTCGCACCCTGGACTCTTATGTAGCACTTCAGATAGGTACAGCTATGATCGTCTGATTTGCGACTGCCAGAGGCAACGACCCATGTCGCAGGTCTTCGACCTTCCAGCCGCCCTTCCGGAGCAGTTCCGTGTATTCAGCGACCGTCCGCGACCTCGTATGGAAGGCGTTCAATAGCTGCACGAGTATCCCAGTCAGTAAGCAGCTTCTTGGTGTTGGGGGGAGAAGTGGCATACCGCCATGTCTAGATAATATGGGTATGAATTCGCCACACCCCAGTTGGCCAGGATCGGCTCCGGTGGGACAGAAAGTAAACCCTCTTTATAACCCTCGGCAGCGGGGTCCGGGCACGCGTGAAAAGTAATGATGTCTTGAAGGACAAGTTGAGTCTCAGGGGTCGCGGCGTCGTGTAAGTTGCGAAGAATCGTAGTGCAATATTCATCAGGCCAGTCGAGTAAAACTCCGCGCACGTAGAAAACCGCGGCATCCTTAACAGGCTGAGGAGTGAAGAAGTCGTGCACTGAGAAATGAATCGGTCAGATAGTGATGCCCCAGCAAGGGATAACTACCGTACCTTGCAACTTCGCCCTTCCAGATTCAACGACGTCCGCCATGCCTTCCTCAACCCAGTACTTCTCAGCATCAGGGATTACAACATCGCGCTCCTGAATGACGAGACAAAGATGAGGAAAGTTGCGCGCGAGTATCAAGGACTGAGAGCCCTTTCCGCCACCAACATCGACGACGATACTACCCTTGGCCAAACGCGCCCAGTCGAAGCCTGGTATGTAGGTAAGTGGATATCGAAGTAGATCACTCTATGAAGATGACGCGCCTTCGAGAACTGCATTCGGACTAGAAATGGCCGTGAGACTAGCCGTCGCGGCGTCAAAGCGTTTTTCGTGTCGCTCATTCTCCGGGCGCTTGATGTAGTCAAAGAGTGAACCTTTAGTGCCATACGATGCCAGCAAAGCAGACTCTTCGAAGTTAAGAGAGTGCGCTGTCGATGGGTCGAACAACGTTTGCAGGAGTTGTTTCGCGGCCTGAGCTCCGAATTCAAGACTAAGAATGTCAAAGATGAGTCCGGGTGCGTATCCAGAGTGAAGTAACCTACTTTAAGTCGAGATAGGCAGGTAGGCCATTATATTTGGCATTCCGACTTGGAGGATTGGATTAGTACACAATAGGAACCAATGAAAGGAAGACCGCTGACTTTGATCGCAGATTGTCCAAGGAAGAGCCGGAGTCAAGCAGGCTGGATAATCTATTGTTCGCGAAGATATCGGGAGAGACCTCTAGTGTTACGAATTGGAGGTGTAAACGAGTCGAAAACAAGAACGAGAGAGAGCAACGAACCTCTGAAAACGTAACTGGTAGTGGCGAGTAAACGAAGGATACGACCTGGGATAGAGTCTGCGCTTCAGATATCACTCGTTGTAGACATGGCGAGCGGCTCACCAAGCTTGTTAGCGCTGATATCGCGATGTTTGGCAATATCCGATACATGCTACGAAGATCGACACCATGAGGACGTGTGCTGTTCAACCATTTGTACAACTCACTGAAGGGCCATGGGCGCGTAAGTACTCAGCGGCATCTGCCTCCCACGCAATCTTCAACGCCGTCCCTTGGAAACACTATAGTGTGCATTCGAGGTGAGTGTTGCACCAAGAGGTGAAGAATTGGCACAGAGACCTTGAAGGACACGTCGATCATCATCATAGCAGGAGAACGAGCCATCGCCGCGAGTTGCCCCGCAGCACTGGTGATGAGGTTCGTCGCCTCATAGACCTCAGGTATTTCGCGGGCTGCTTCGTCACCTCTGGAGAATGACTTGTCCAGCGAGGGAAACTCGAGGCCCTTGGCAGCACATATATCTTCGATGCGGTCAACGGCGTTGCTGATGATATTGGAAAGCTTTCGCAAATCGGAGATGCTGGACATATCGAAGAGGTTGTGAGCCGACGTGAGTAGGCACAGAGAGAGGGGCGAAGTACCTGGTACACAAAAGTGTGCCCTTTATGTGTCACATCCAATGCGAAGCGCCTTTCAGTTCCCTTCACATGCACAGCGGGACGATAGTGCGAACGAAGGCAGTCATTCCGAGGACTGCGGAGCCGAATCCTTCGGATCCATTCCCTCGGAAGGAACCTCAACCTGTGTGGGAGTTGCAAGTAGAGTATCTATCTTGCTGATTTCTATGGTCACCGCGTGCGCACATCCAGTACGGTTGCTGACGATCTGTTTCTGATGATCTGCTCTGTACAACCACGAAGATCTACCATAGATCACAACAGAGACGGTGGTCTTCGCACATCCCGTTCGAGACCTGCATAGAGAGGTGCTGGCTGCTAAGCGCTGCTTTCGCGGGCTCGCCACGAGAGCCGCGAGCGCCTGTGATGCCTGTCGGGCAAAACCCGAGATTCACCCACGAGCCCACAAGATCAGTACACTCAAGTGCGGTCATCGACAATGTCCCATCACACTCGACAAGCACACTACACTGCCACTCGATCCCTCTCTCGTTTCCATGCCCCATCCATACGAAGCCCAGAACTACCGCCCGACCCGTGCATCCTTTGGACCTTTCGTTCAATGCATCCACAGGGGATGTAACATTGCGTATCCCGTCTTGTCGCGGCAACACCCACGCTCGTGCCATCGTTGGCAACGATCGACCATAGTACGCAGTTAAGACTTCACGTAAACGAGCCGGTATATAGGCGATCCTGAGCCCAACGATGGTCATCGTAATCACCGTACATTCTTCCGGAAACGCGAGCGCCGCATTGGCTCCACAGGCGTATTCGGATGTACGAAACTCGTGGCGAGCGACGCGTTGCCGAGACGTTCTCCTACACGTTCAAGGGATACCGATCGATGAGCGAGGGTCCATCCGAAAAGAGCAATGCGTCGAGCCAGATGGCAGCGGAGATCATGGCAGGAGTTGCCGTGTTCGGCTTCGCCACCAGGCATAGACCAAGGTACTAAGAAGCTCAGCGCGGGTGGAGTCAACGCCGTACTGATAATCACCTTTATCCATATCAGTTCAAGTCCGTCAAGCAAAGGCCCAAGACGTACGGGTCCCTCAAGATCACTCTTATATGCATCCTCCAACGTCTTGGCGTCCGCAGCCCAAATATCCTTGACCGATTGCACTCTCGTACTAGGAGTTCCGCGAGTAGTCTTAGCCGTCGTCTATCGTGTCGAACCGTCGCTACACGGTGTATCAGGAATGTTCAGCAGGATTGCAATGACAAGCACCTCGAGCTAGCGCCAAAAAGCGAGTGTATGATACACAAACGCGTGATTGAATTTGTGCATTGCGTTTTCCAATTGAGCAGGTGTCCTTTGTGATGAAGCGGGATCTGGTGGTAGACGTGAGGAAAGAAAACGCGTCACGAAGTACGGCAGACGCGCGGGCTGCTGTAGGGTTAGGGTTGGGGGATGCGCGCTGGGCAACGACGCGACGCGTTTCATCCAGAACCATGACGAGGCGCATCTCAGCTTTTCTCCGTGCTGCCCGTAGTGCATCTGTGAACTCGGACGGCAGACCGTGAATTGAATTCAACTCGGAGCCGGGACACAATTGGGGATCTCTGGCTTCAAATGCGAATTGCATGGCTACACGATTTGACTTCTGAAGAACCCATTACTCGTATAACTCGAGTGGTAATATCGAGTTAAGAACACCAAATGACCAACTAGTGGGTGGTCGCACCTTGTTTGAGTGCCTCAGTCTGAGCGTCGCGCGCCTGGATCACGTTTGGGTAGGGTAAAGGGTGCCTATGAAGTCCATCGAGGATATTACCGAGACGAGCTCGGAAAGTCTCACATGAGCAGCCCATCGTCAAATCTGCCTTCGGGAATGGTATTTTGGCCGTTTGTGAGTATCTGGCCTGCGCGCGCTTGGTTCTAAATTTCTTTCGAGGCTATACGCGGCGCATCCGATTAGTAACGCGCAATCTCCTACGGATTGCACCATTTCTTTCACTGGATCTACAGATGACTTGCCCTGCTTACAAATAGATTACGATAAGTACATTCCGTAGTCGCATGTACTGGCAGAAGTACAGTGTAACGAAGTCTTCAATGCACCATGCATACAAACAAGGATACAAGATCGTTAAGCTATTTGTCACACAGATCTGATCTCCCTCTTAGTCGCAACCATCTCGTAGGTATCCTCATTAGAAACCAACCCCTCCACAGATTGTTTGGCTTCAACGAACGTACCCACCTCTGTTGCAGGTACATGCTCCATGAACACCAGGATAGCAAGTGCCGCAACAGCATTGACGGCAAGAAGGAACCAAAGGCTTGCCGCGGTTCCCGAGAAGTCGGTTGACGATGAACCAACATTGGCCTGAATGGTCGCGACAATGGCTGAACCCGTTGCACTGCCGAGCTGATTAGCACAGGCGAAGATGGCAGCAGCTGTTCCGGCTTTGGAGGCTGGGAAGTCGTGAAAGAGTGCAACACTAAAGAAGGCATACATGAGTTGACTCAAGTGACAGAGGTGAATTATAACCGAGCGTACTTGGCTGTGGCGAGAATGAAGAGGTTGCCCGACGAGGCAATGATAATTCCCGGAACAACTAAGCGCCAGAACTTATTTGGGCCATCCGCAAAAGGTAGTAGTATGTTCCCGACTATGAGCAGGAACTGGCCCAGGACGATGACCCATTTGAGCGGGACCTTCTTCTGCAGGACATCGGTGGCAGGTCCAGCGACAAAACACACGATGAGGAGGGGGAGTATGTGTAGTGCCGTCTTGACGCTGCTATAGCCATAGTCCTGTTGCCAGACCCAGGAGAAGAGGAATTGTACTGCAGCCCACCACATGATGGGCAACAAGGCAACCCCAACGAGGATGGGAAAATTCTTAAACTGCCATATTGACGGAGGTCTGGAGTGTTTATATGTTAGCTCTGTACACCACATCGAGGCGAGAAAGATTACGCACACAACAGCATTGATCTCATCTACCCAATGTTCCCAAAATGTGAATGCAGCAGCAAGCAGGACAGAGATGATGAGAGGTGCGATAACACGTGCTGATCCCCACCCGGTAGCGCTCCCACTTGTGACAGCGAAGATGAATAGAATCAGGGCGGATGTGAGCAAGAAGATGCCGATGATGTCAATCCGCCCCAAGCCTACACGTTTGTGTGCGGAACTATTGGGAGCAAATCCAGGGGCTGGCTGAGCGAGTTGGGAGGGTGCACATGCAAGAACAAGGGCAGCGACAGCGAAGGTGTAGATGGTTGTGAAGTACAGGACCCAGGGCCACGACGCATCCACGACAAAAGCTGCCCCAATAAAGACACCGACAACTGAATCCAATCAAAGAGTCAGTGTGTATCTTTGAAAGGAAGTTGAAGCTATGCACTGCCACCAACACCGGAAATGGTGGAGAAGACCGCAAGTGCACGGGCCTGGCCAGGTTGCTCAGGGCAAAGGCGAATTATAAGAGCAATGGCAGAGGGAAGGTTCATAGCAGCTCCTGCAAGCAGTGAGTTTTGTACAGTCGACAGACAGCAGAGATGGACAGACCTATGCCCTGAATAGCTCGCAGGAGGATAAGCGGAACCTCAGAACGTGCAAAGCCTGCACCGAGTGAGGTGAAGCTCATGACGAGCAGTCCACCAATGAACACATATTCTGTCACAGGTAGTCAGGGCAGTACACTCAAACACACGAATACAACACAAACTGGGTCCAAATAGATCTGCAAGCCGGCCACTGCCCAGTAAAAACGACGCAAAAGTCAGCTGGTATGCCGAGATCAGCCATACCGAGGTATCACTGTCGATGCCGAGCTGGGAGGCAATTGGAGGGATGGCGATGAAGAAGGCACCGGCATTGTACGAGTCGATGGCCTGCGCGAGGAAGCACGCAGTCAGCACAAGCCCGCGACTCAATGGAGTCACAGTCGGTGCGTCTGGCGGAAATACGGGCGAGGGGGAAGACATGTTCAGGTCGGATGCAAGTGCGAGACGTGAGAGGCTCGAGTCTTCTGGTTATCTCCTGCAGTTCGATCGAAGGGTTCCACAAAGCGCGACTGGTACTAGGCCTGGCACATCTAAGCCACTCTTCCCTGCTCGTCATTGTGGATTCTAATCCGTTCCCGTCATGGGAGTTGCAAAGCGGGAGACTATCATACGTATCGGACGTGCGGGAATGCTGTGCATCAACGATGCATGCTCGCGGAGATGAAAGTAGAAAGAGGATGAACAGATCATGGATGGATGAATAAGGGCATGTATGATTGAGGGTGCCGCTCTGCGCGGATTATGGGGGACTTCACTCACAAGTTGACGCCTATCGAAGGAGCCGAGGCCACCAAACTAAGGAAGAGGGCACAGTTAGTGATCATGGGCGTGGAATGAAACGTCCCGCTGGGAAGATCGAACTTTAACTTAGCGGCAGCCCAGACAGGTTTCATGCAGTCTGACCCGTGGACACGGATAGTAGATGTCTCCGTGATATAGACACTGTTTCCGGCGGGCTTGCTGCCGTGGATTGATTGAGTAATCTTGGACGCATCGCATAGCTATCCAGTACTAGTGTCACTGCCATCCTTCTCTGTTCCCACACCCATAGGAATCAAGGAGTCGCCGAGGACGAGATTTGGACTAACTACGGTGGAAGTCGTTGATTAGAGTTTGCGGACGGAAAACTGGCTATTCTAGTCTTCTCGTTAGTAGGCCTCGAGTGCGCAAGCGATAGCACGACTCACGCAAATATAATCATTGCCAGCGCTTGGCCCCTCAGCGGCGAGCTGGCGGTTCGATTCGCTACCGCGCGGAAGTATATTCCAGCTCCCAATTCGGCGAGCCACTCATACACATGCTTGTTGAGTCGATCATGATGCTCAACTGCTGCATGAGCGAATCCAGACGTCGTAGAGCTCGTGCCAAACCCGAAGGATCTCCATGTGTGGGTGTGAGGAGTCGTCAATATCGTTGTTATCTTTCTCAGACACAACAACGTTGTGCACAATGCCTGCGACTTGATGCACATGCTAGCGGAGTGAGATAGCAGAGCAACGATGTTCCTGTGGCCCAAGTCTTCAAGGGGAAGTCGAAGAAGCGCGCGCGTTTGCCAGTGCCTTTCCCGATATATTCCTCGAGACGCAGACCCCAACTCATGCAGACGCGCGAACGTTTAGACAGATTTTACGTGCGGAATCTTTCTGTAATATGCTAGCAAGCGTAGTCTTTGTGAAAACGGGGCTACCCATGATGCATGATGGTGGTCAGGGCGAAGGGAAGTAGTGAAGGCGAGCCTTGGATCGCAACCTACGGTCACACGGTTTCGAACTTTAACTCGCACCACCATGGCGGATCATCGTCGTGCACGCCGCGGCTATGCAGCACATCGATTTACAGAGTTGACTTTGACAGAGTTGTGTGTATGGGAGGTATTGCCGTCGGTATTGTCAATGTCAGGCTAGGGATGCATCTAAAAGTAGTAATGCCACGCACGCCCACGTTTGCGCTTTACTTCGAACCCCCTGATTGTCGTCAGTGGATCATTTGTGCTGCCACGAGCAGGCGTAATACTGATAAAATCAAAGACGACAGTAAAACACTGCGATAACCAAACAGGCTCACACCAGGTCCGAACTACCCACGTCGTCACTGTATTCAACTGGACTATTGAGTTTTGGCCGTCCATTACTCGACCACTCAAGGTGGCAAGTTGTGGACCGAGGGTTCTCCCCTCCTTCCCTTTCGGCATCTGTTGCCATATTGGGTGATAAGAGCAGATACCGGGTTCGAAATCCTCTCATAAACCGAGATGCGTCACAGAACCTAACAGCGCCATCAAAACACCCACTTGGGTCTGTGCCATCCGCTACTCGTCGATGACTGGCATGGCTCTCTCGATGTCCCCTGGCTATGTGATCATCACCGTTATTTCCTTATGGTTTATTCGCAAGAAGATGCTGAATTCTGCGCTACGTTATCCACCCGGTCACCCGAGGAAGCCCTTCATTGGCACGGCCATCATTTCCTGGGTGCGGTCTCATTTCCGCCAACTTCGACGGGACATTCGACGGGACTGCACGGTTTCTCCGCTTGCACGTACAGCGACTGGGTTCAGCTACTGTTTGTCTCGCTCTCGCCACATGGTCTTGCTCTGCATCTTTGCGGGTGTCTCTTTCCACCATAGTTTCAAAATACGAATGCGCGAAGCTTGTACACCTCGCGGTGCATTACATTTGCGCGACTCTCGATATTGGCTGCAAGATCTTCACCTCGTCCTGTCCACCTCAAGATCAAGCAGCGCGGCTCTTCAGTCTGCACTGGGCTCGATCCTTCCCAATTCCCAATAGCTCACTGGACGCAGGAGACATATGATCAACACAGTCGGATTTCCTGGTCGCTAAGGATATGCTTGCTTATGGCTCGGGTCGACCCAGGATACTGAAGGTCGGAACGCTCAGCATACATATGCCGACCTCCCTTGCGGATGCAGGGAGATGCGCCACTCGCTTCTATGTGTGTGTGTGATGCCTTGTTACACGTTGAACCTGAACACACGACGTTCCTTTTATGCCCAGATTCACCGCAAACCCGGACGAGAACCCATCGCAGAGTACCGGCGCCCTGCGCGTCATGTTTGCTCACAAACGGTTGCTAGAACGAGTGCGGGTGGAACAGCGGGTGGCGAAATGACGGCTCGCAAGCAGCTTCTTGAACGAGGACGTTGCTATAAGTAGTCGGGGAGTGCGTCAACATAGGCCACCAGGATGTGTTTGGTTGAGCTAGTCGCTGGGATGGTGAAGCGGTGGAATACCAGTAGTACGCAATTGTGACACACGTCCAAGTCGCGGCGGATCCGTAGAGATCGATTTCCTTATTACTCTTGGGTCCTGAATCCCTTACGGGGGATGGGCAGTTGCTGAAACCTTTCTGCATGCACTTTTGGCACATACGCTTTCCTTACGGTGAAATACGAGATCTCGGACTATCTCAAATATCGTTTCCTCCGTTCTAATGGTCTCTGCCGACGCAAAAAAAGGAAAGAGACGCTGAGAGCATAACATCTCCCTGGCGGGGAGTCGAACCCCGCTCTCCCGCGGTCCTTTGGATGACAGGCGGGTGTACTAGCCGATATACTACCAGGGACATATTTATTCTTTGCCACACGTATATATTGTTTGTGTAAGCGCGATTAAGCCGGGCCGGCGGCAACTCCACGGATGTTTGAGACGCGTCCACAAGAGGTGCCGGGCGACCACAGCGGACGCAGAAAGATTCAAACGGCACTCTCATCAACCGCGCCCATGCACATCGCCTGCGTCTGATACATCTCGCTCTTGCTCTTCTCCGCCGTTCACGACTTACTACCCATCGCTACTCTTCTCTGTACCGAACGCGAATTGCGAGACGCGACCCGACGCGTCTTGATACACAACAGTCCTTCTTTCGTTTCCGCGGAGTATTGAAGAACCATGGTACGTGCCACGACTTCGTACCAGCCTTCACAACACTGATGCAGCACGCGTAATATATAGTCGGCATCCGCCTCACCACCGTCGCTTATGTACTCTTCATCCTCTGGCCCTACGTCTTCACCACCCCAAACGCCCCCGCGTCGCGCGCGCACGATGTACCCCGCCGCACTAGGCAAAGGTGGTGAAGTAGGACGCGTACCACTACACCGCCGCGGTACGAGTAGAACATACGAACGATTGGAAGACCTATTGAAGGAAGCGGGCTACAAAGAGACAAGAGTCATTACGCCGCAGAAGCCTGGTGCGGGTATGGACGATGGTGATGAAGAGGAGGAAGATGGGAAGGAGAAGAGAGGTGGCGTTATGAGGTTTCTGAGTGGCTTGGTTGCCGGAAGGAGTACGGTTGGGGAAGAGGGAAGGAGAAAGAGGGAGGAACGCGAGAGTTGGAGTGTGCCCGCCAGTCCGAGTGCACGAATACGGCGGTTTCCGGACGAGGGAATGCAGGGAATGAGCGACGGCGAGAGTTATAGCCCGCGTGGGCGTACGCGTACTTCGACTTCTCAGGTTCAACCTCAGGCGGGCCCTTCACGCGCACAGACACAGCCGTTATTACAAACGCACTACCAACATCCCCTTCATGCATCTCCACGTTCTGCACATCCAGACCTTCAACCGCTCACGCGAACAACTTCGACGCGAAATACTCGTGTATCGCATCTTCTTCCGCCTGAGCGCATGTCTGCGTCTCAGCATCCGACGTATGCTCAAGCTTCGCCTGCTCGGGCAATGTTGCGGCATATGGCCAGTGCACCGACTATGGCTCGTACGCGAAGTGATCGCGGTGCACGGAGGCCGCCTCCTCTTTCCCGCAACGTTGATACTGTCGACTTGTCCGACGCACCGTCTCCTTCATCTTCATACCAGGCTCCGCCGCAGCACCGAAGAAAAAAGAGTGCACCAGACCCAACTGAACCTCCGTTACCAGCAACATGGCTGGAAAGCGTTGCTCGTGCATTACTTGGTGTACCTGGTGCACATGTCGGACGACCACAGTCTCCTGCGTTGGGTTCGAGCGATGTTGAAGATGGAGATAGAAGATTGGGGAGTAATATCAGTGCGAGCGCTTCGGAGATTACGATTCGACCTGCGAAATCTGGGTCTGGGTCGTTATCGAGAGCTGGGTCTACGCTTTTACGACAAGGGTCTTCTGTGGGCATGGCGAGGCAAAACTCGACGATATCATCGCTTGTGCGGACGGACTCGACATCATCTTCGGCACAAGAACGCGGACGCCCGAGAGCACGACCGCCTGCTGCATTACTATTAGGCGCAAGTCATGCTGCGGTGGCAGAAGCGTCGCGTACTCGTGTGGTATGTCGCAGTGCTCCGGCGAGTAGAGCGACGAGTCGGGTACGCGAAGAGCCAGGAAGTATACGTGGGTTGAGGAAGGTTGCCCCAGCGCAGAAGAAGACAAAGGTTCAATCGCCTTTACCGAGTCCGCCGGCGGTATCGTATCCTTTACCCAGAGCGAGAGGGAGCGGAGCTGCGATGGGCTCCAAGGAGCGTACGAGTAGACGAAGAGCTCCGACGAGGAGGAAGAGTGAAGGCAAGGGCCGGAATCGGGATCGTGAAGGCGGCGGGACGGGGATCAGTCTTAGTTTGCATGGTCAGGCGGAGGGAGAGGCGTTTGAGTGGAGTAGTGGGGCTAGTAGCTCGAGCGAAAGTGAAGGGACGGGGAGAGAGGTCGATCTTGGGATGCTATTGAGAGCTGGGAGCCCGAGAAGACAGGCGAGCGTCCAGAGTTTGAGGAGACATTTGAGTATGAGCTCTAGAGGGGTTGAGGGTGAAAGTGGAGGAGACGGAGCGGGGAGAGGGAAGCGGAGGAGAGGGATACCTAGAGAATGGGCGGACGGGGAGTAGGCCTCGCCTTCTCGCCCAAGGTGCGGCTGACGGAGACGCGGCCAGCGGAGCTCGATCGAGCGGACAATAGGGCTGTATGCGCGGGGTCTTTGGTCTGGCGTGCAGGTCGCCGCCTCTGCATATGGTGCACACCCGGGCATCGGGTTGGACGGGGAGAGTCTTCGCGCAGGACCTTGGGTTGTGTGGCGCCGAGGTGTTGTTCGCTGGATCAGGCAGTCTGGTGCCACTCGTCGTTTTTCTGTGATTATCTTAGGTTACTACATTACGTTCTTTGGTAGACCCGCACGCATCGATTTGTTCATTAGTATACATGCAATCACTCCTTTCTGCAATGAATGCTCCGGGTGCGGGGTCTTCATTGTGTGCGGCGCGCATACAGCGACTCCGCAGTGCAGCGTGGATCATACCCGCCAATCGGCCCAACACCCATTCCTCGGCAAGTTCCTCAGCGGTCACCTCGTACCAGATAGAGTTGCTCGCTCGTTCAGTATTTTCGCTCAGCGCGCTGTGTTTTGTATCCTGCATTTTTGTGCGGCTCATAGTCCTTCCCGCGCTGCCGTCTCTCGCTTCCCACCCTCATCTTCCCCGCAGACCTCCCAGAACCTCCCCCTGTCTCTTTCTGCGGCCACCTCAGTAGTTGAGGCCAAACCTTACCTACGCGCTCTACAATTTCCCGCGTCTGGTGTACTGATAGCACGATGCTGTGGGCTTGATCTGGAAGGAAGACGCGATATGTAGAGTAGATATTACGTACCTATGTACTCTCGGTCAATTCTTCGCCGCATAGATCCGTTCCATCTTTCCTGTTTGCCCATTACCGCATCCGTGCATCTCAGAGTACCAAGCTACGTTGCTGCTACTTACGAACGGAGGACCAATGCTGCCTCGTGTATGACGCCGCAGCGGTGGGAAAGAAATCAAAACGCGCGTGACCAGTTCGACATGAATATCGGAGTGTCCGACCTTCGCAGCAACCACCATCCTCGACCTTTCCTTCTTCCCTCCCTTCAAGACCGACAGCTTGCAAGACCATGGCCCCAGCGTCGGCACCCGTGACTCCAGATGGCAAGCTGTACTCGACGCCTGCTCGCGTACCGCGTACAGCAGCAGCAGCGCACCGCATGTCGAGACTTCAAGATATATTCCCGTCTCCGCTCTCGTCGTCGGACGCGGGCTCGTCCCCCTTCTCGACACTCAGCCTCAACACGCCGCAATGGTCGGACCGTGCCAGCTCGGCATTTACCACGCCCGACTCGCATACTGGAAGCATCAAGAGCCTGCAGGCGTACGCGGCGTCTCAGAGCCCGCTTGCTCGGCGGTCGAGAGGACAGGGTATGCCGGAAGATGACTGGCGGGCGCGTGCCACCGAACATGGGATCCGCGTCGACAGGGCATTTGACGACGACGAGAGTGGGTCGCTTTGTCCTGTGCGCGTGTTGGCACAAACTGATCTGATCTTTTGCGAAAGACTACCCCGCGCACCACGAAGGAAAGCGCCAAAAGTTCGACTATGAGCACGAGTTTGATCCTCTAGGTATATCACTGTCTATTTGACATGTCAAGTAGTACGATTGCTGATACTGTACTGCAGCTGCGCTGGGAGTGTCGCCGCTGGCGTACCGGCGCGGGCGGGCCGACATCGAGAACGAGGAGGAGAGGATGCCGTACCAGTCGATCGCACCGCCGCCGATGCTGCCCACAACGCCCGCACGACGCACACTCGGCTCGCTGAACACGCCGCCCAGGAGGGACGACCGTTTGAGGGCAAAGGGCTCGATGACCGACCCGGCTTACCCCCGTCGTCGGCCGACGTACCCCACCAGCGACCTCTTTGACATCGACGAGAACGACCACGGCCACCAGCAGTATCCTCATGCTTTCTCTGCGTCTCATGCCCGTAATCGGACTGTGGATGGGTTTGACGAGTATGAGATTGCGCCGCCCAAGTTTTATCATCAGCGCCAGGCCTCGTTCGACTCGATGGACGAATATCAGGAGCCGCAGCCTCAGCTACAGCAACAGCAGCTACAGCCTCCCGCGGCGCAGGTGGACCCGGCGGCGTGCCCTGTTTGCGGCAACAGAGCCAGCACGCTCGTCGCTCTCGCACCCTGCGCCCATGTTCTTTGCTCGGCATGCTTCACTTCTGCGCTCAACATTGTCGGCGAGAAGAACATGGAGTGCGCCGTCTGCCGCTGTGCAGTCGACAACTTCCAGATGAAGTCTGCGCCCGTCTCAACCGCCGCACCATCCCAGCCGCGTCCTCAGCAACAGCCGACATACGCCCGCCCATCGCCCGCCCCGCGCACCAATAGCGGGAAAGCCGGCAGCACCGTCTTACGGATCGACAACGTGCCCTGGGTGCGTACTTTTTTCCCTTTGACATGTTTGAATGCGCGCTGATCGTCGGTATGCATTTATTTCAATCATCACCTCGTTGCCGCCGCACCCTCGCGCCCATCTCCTTTGTTCACCCTCATCCCTTCTCCGCGGCACGTGTTCGGCTGTCCCCGACTCCTTGCGCGCATATCCAATTCCTCGAACCCCGTCGCCATACTCTAATCCTCAAACACCTCGCTGGTCTTTCTGGAATGTAGGACGTCACGCCGCCTATGGTCAAGGCTTGGCTAAAGCAGCCCGGCGCTGTTAAACGCGTGCATGTGCTTCTGGACCGTAAGGGCAAGACGCAGAGCCATGCGTTTGTCGAGATGCGGGACGAGGACGCTGCGAGGGCTGCGTTGCGTACGGCGCAGAACAGCGTTCTTGGTCGTGGGAAGGTATGCTTTTCGCATTCGTTCTGTGCTCCATCGTATATGCGTGCTGACATGAGACTTGACAGCGCGCCCGTGGTGTTACCGTCACCCGCACGTCTGAGGACGAGCTTCTGGCGGCGCTGTTCCCTTCCTGGCGCGGCGTCTTCGAGCATGGTGTCCCTGTACTGCGTAACCTCTCCGAGACGGAGCAGCTGTCGGCTCTGGCCGCCGGTGTGCTTGATGATACCGAGCTCCGCGCGCTACTCTCGCTCGTTCGCTCGCCGGATAGCCACTTCGTCAAGGTCCCGAGCTTGCCGTTCCATGCGCTCATCTCTGTTCTCGACAAGCTCCCGCCAGAGGGCCAGCACGGCCGCGCTCTCCACACTCCTGCTCGCAGGGATGCGTTGTTCGAAGCTGCACTCGCGGCTGCTGGTGTACTGGCCTCCGATGAAGGTGCACGCCGCGCAACGTCGGACGACCCGGGTTTACTGGCCGAGCTGCTGGACGTCGCGTCGCAGTGTGCCATCTTCACACCTGCACAGCGTGCCACGCTTCGTGAACTTGCGGAGGTCGGAGGAGGTTCCCGCGCAGGCTCTGCCGCGTCGAGCGCGAGCATGGGCACGAACGGCGGGATGCCGATGATGTGCCAGGGTCCGGGTATGGACTCGCCCAGCACGGCGTCTAGCGAGCTCGGATACGGCATCGACGAGTTTGCGCCGCCCGGTCTTGGCGGGATACCCTATGGCGTCAACGAGTTTGGGGAGTACGTCCCGGTTCAGCAGCAGCAACAGTCGCAGACGAAGTATGTTCCGCCGCATATGCAGGGACAGCAGCGTCGTGCTTCGGCTGGGACTGTCCCGGCCGGCTTGGGCCGCGCGCAGGGCGCTAGTCATGGGCTTCCCAGTAGGCGCGCTGTTAGCACTTCCAGTCAGGCGCGCCTCAGTGCGCTTGCGAGGGAGTTCCAGTGCGATCCATCGCTCGTGGAGGCTGTCGCCGCCAGGCTCGCTGCGGGCGAGCTCATGTAGTCGGGTCCTCATCACCTAATCGTCCGCGCACGAGCGCGCTGTCCTCAACATCGGCATCATCGACCTCATCGACGCTACCACGCAAAAGTCATGCAAGCAACGCACGCGCACGAACTTCACGACCACTAATCACGATCACGACTTCTACGTCAACCGTCTTCAATACGACCCCGCCCGCTTGCGCGCCCTCGAACAAACCCTCTTCTTGCTCCTCTGCCCTTGCCTTTGCCTGCTGTCCTCACCTGCAACTGTCTAATATCGCGTCGCTTTCCGCCCTTGCTTTCCATCCTCCCTTCTAGCTTACCTCCCGCACATGCAAACCAAACAACCAACGGATCGCACAACATTCAATTCCTCATTCAATCAATCAAACGGACTGTGATACTTTCAACCCGCTCTCCTCCTTCTTCCGCCTTCTTCTTCCACTGCGCCAAAAGTCGTATCTTCTGAATCAATCCAAGCACACGTGTGAATAGTAGTCCTCTCTCGTCTTTCTCTGCCATACAACGATACATATACACCATACAATTCCCTCGTCGGTTTTCTCGGTTTTATCTGCGCTGTGCGCTCCCTCTATCCTCCTTCCTCTCACGCCGCATATGACACCCCCATCCCATCTCTACCTCCGTCCCTTTTGCCATCGTCCCTTCACTTTCATACCGCCCGCCTACCCCAGCTTCCTCCCTTCGCCCGCCTCGGTCTCATTCGCATATTTTCCGCGTTTTTGGGTCGCGAGACGTACTCGATTATTTCATTCCGCTGTTCATTGTTTGGGAGTTTTACGCCTGTTTCTCTGTTTGTGTATCTTAGATCCCTGGGCGCTTGCGCTTGGGATGCGGTTTTATGCATGCATTATCATGATCATGACTGTGATGGACGTACGATAGGCACGGCGGGATCCTGACTCGATGCTTGAGCTTGCCTCCGTGGCCGAGCTCGGGAGACTGGTTACGAGGTGCTGAGGACCTGGTACCCATACCATTCAGGAAGGAAGACCAGTTTAATCAATTACCAGTCTCCCATAGCCAGACTCTCGTCGCGCAGTCAACCCGTAAAGATGCACGATGGGCGCGCGTGGACGGCTATGGGCGCGGGAAATCACGCGGCGCGTTGTGATCGTCGGGCGGCGACTTGCGCTTGCTTTCCTCCAACCACCAGCTGTTCCTGCACTCAAACACCTATTTGCAATTCTGATATTCCATACTTTTACGCTATTTGACGCCATGGCGCACGCTGAAGCCAGCTGGAGGCAGACGTGTTCGGATCCCGCCGTACAAAGTTCAACGCCGCCATCGCGCGCAAGTTGTATCGGCTCCGAATATCGATGCGCGCTGGCCTTTTATATCTCGGGGTGTACTGCGCAATATCGCCCGCTTCGCTTGCGATAGAGCTTCAAGCTGTTCAACACCGGACTCGTCGAGGGGCTGATTTCGAACAGCCTGGCTGTACATCGTTGGCCTGTCCATCCTGCGCGATGCTTCAAATATGCCCCCGGGTTGCTTATTTCTTTCATCCCACGATGGACTGTCACTATACAACTGGTTTGTACTGACGGGCGCCCCGCCCCGCCCTTCGCTTAGCGTGCCGCATGTCGCGCTGAAGTGTTATCGTGTGGCGCACGCGAGTTCGCCATGCCTCCGCCTCACGCCACGAGGGGCTCCTTTGTATTCGCCCAGCTCGAAGGCGATTCTCATCCCAGAACTTGACCGCGGTCCGCTGACGTCCGCGGACTACACGTTCCTCCTTTGACCAGACGTATAAGACCTTCAAAGGATGTCGGGTGCAACTCCAGTCGCGCACCGTTCGACCTTCCTACCTGGCGCGCCACTAATCTTCTCCAGAACTTCAATCTTGAATCCTGTACTGAACTCTTGCGCATATATCTTGCTTCGCTATGCCGCCCAAACGCACACGCCCGCCAGCGGTCGTCTTGGCCATCGACAGCGACGGCGATGTCTCTGCTTCATATTCAGACTTCTATGACGATGAACCGACGCTCGACGAGCTCGACGCGCTCGCGCATTTCGACGCGCCACACACGCCTACGCTACCCACCTCTGGCAACTTAGGCGGACCCACCACGCCCGACCCGGACTCCGGCACGAAGCTGTATACTCAGACGCGGTACAAGACGCCTATCAAGAAGCGGCCGCGTGTCGTATACGACTCCGAGGACGAGGTGGAAGAGTCAACTGACAACATACTCGCGCCACTATATGCGATGCGTACGCCCATGGTTCGTATCTACTCTGACCTTTTTCGCTGCTTAAAGCTGAACATCATGTTTACAGGCGAGTCCCGTTAAACCTACGACAAAGGACAAGGGCAAGGCCCCCGCGCGTCTCGGCGCATCGCGCTCATCTTCGACGTCGACGTCTGGCTACTCGAACGTGACCACCCCTTCCATCTCCGACCACGATGTCAAGCCGCGCTTCAAGACTCCTATCAAGAAGCGTCCGCGCGTCGTGTACGACTCTGAGGACGAGGAGGACGAGGACGAGCA
Organism: Peniophora sp. CONT; assembly: GCA_001632445.1. Taxonomy (NCBI): domain Eukaryota; kingdom Fungi; phylum Basidiomycota; class Agaricomycetes; order Russulales; family Peniophoraceae; genus Peniophora; species Peniophora sp. CONT. The sequence continues at coordinate 282,028 of KV424463.1, forward strand.
GAACGGAACTACTCAGAGCGTGCTTGCGCCTCTGCATGGTCTACTTTCACCCAAGGTCAGTCAGCATCGTTGGTCATCTACCTCTCTCGTCCTGATCATAGTGTCCCCAGGCGAGCCCGGTCAAGCTCTCGGCGAAGGATAAGGGCAAGGGCAAGGCTCCCGCTTCTACTTGGACGCCGTTCCCGCTCAAAGCCAGCCCACGGACGCCGCGCCTTTCAGCCGCGCCACTCAAGCTCTCCCAGGAGAACAATGTGCCTCTCATTTCTGCCATATCTATACCAACTCCGGCGCCTTCACCGACTAAACCTTCGCGTGCTAAGGTACACGAATCGTCAGACTGAGCCATTTGCGCTGGGCTGATTCAGCTCTCAGATTCGCGCGCTCGTGGCAGCCGAACGATCTCTCGACTACATGGATGTTGACGCTCCAATCACGAAGGTGCGTTGCTCTTTCACAGTCTGCTACTGAAAGCGAATGCTGACGCGCAGAACAGGCCCCGTTACTCGGCCCAGCCGCGGCAGAGCCCTTTTACATCGTCGGTCTGGTTTCCTTCTCGACATCTTCGACCGCAGTCTCGCAAGACCCAGCAATATCAGTCGTACGCTCTGGCGCCCCCTATACGCTGGGCACCAGAGCGTAGGACTGGTATTGTCGGCTGTCTGGCGAGCCTGCGACCGCGGGAGCCGCCTCTGTACGATCTGACCACCGAAGACTCATGCGTGGTTCAGGCGCAACCCCCAATCGACATACTCCAGGACGTACGCAAGCTGGCGTGGGCGACGCAATGGGAGCTCTCGCGGCTCGTCACCGAAGGCAAGCTCGAGTGGAACTCTCCTACGCTCAGGAAAAAGCTTGCCAGTGGCGAACTTGACGGTGGAGCTGTCGACGTCGCGCGATCTGTCGCAGAGATTGTGCTAGCAAGCACAGCGCGCGCTCCCGCATCTGTCAGAGAGTACGAAGCTAGGGTAAGTTTCAACTCCGTATCTCTCCCGCTACGATCGCGTGTTTGCTCAGATCCTTATGTTCGCAGGCACCATGGGCTGAGCTTGACCGTGAAGCCTCAGCACTGGACGTAGCGGTCTACGGCTGCATGGGAATTATGAACGATGCGATTGACGATGTTTCGGAGGGCTGGTACGGCGGCAACATACACCACGCCGCGAAGCTCGTCCCCGGTGCAGACGGGAACGGCGAACCGACAATCGCTCTTCTGCGTCCCGAACGCCACTCCTCCAGTCTGTTCGCGCGCCGCTTTGGAAGCGACTCGTACTTGCGTTTGCGCATCGCACCGGAGTTGCTCGGCGATCCGGACAAGTTCGAGTGCATCGCTCGAGGGTTCCTTCTTCGCCCGTTCGTCATATGCGGCCGTACATACGAGGTCCGCTACACGAACCGCGACAGTGTCGCATTCCTTATGGCTACGAATACGACCACGCCGCGCGGTCTGCCTGGCTGCGAAGCACGGCGGTTTATGTCGTTTCACCACTTCTTCCAATGGTTTAACCCTTTAGAGCTCAACTCTGAGCAGGTGCGTTTGCGTGCTTTCTTCGAGAAGGGTTCGTGCTGAATCCACTTTAGTCTGTGGCGAAGTACTGCGCGCGCATTGCCCTCGGGTTCTCCAACTCCGTCCCTGGCGGTATGCTCAAGCCCGAACACATCCACACGGCAGAAGATATCGGTACGCTCACTCTTTACCTACATAATTTGGAAGATCCTGACATGTGAGCAGTATCAGAAGACGGAGAGCTTATGTCGGACGGATGCGGCTTCACTACATTGTTCACGCTCGAAGCAATCCAGAAGCGGCTCGGCTGGTCGTCTATGCCAACAGCAGTGCAGCTACGTACCTTTGGCAGCAAGGTAACCACATCTGCACCTCGTCGCTACCATGTGACTCACTATACCATAGGGCATTGTGCACCTTCATCCTGACGCCGAAGCGCACCGCTCGAAGCATCTAGCTGTCTACCTCCGGCCCTCGCAAGTCAAGATCGAGCGCGCCCGCGTACCCAACCTCGATCCTGCACATCTTGAGGTATCCATACTACGACCGGGCCGGATGAGCGCATCCGTCAAGATCTCGCAGGACATCGTCGTATGTCTCGCCGAGAACGGCGTCCCAACCGCGGTATTCGAGAGCCGCCTCAAGCAGCAGCTTGCCGACGTCGTCTCGCGCCTGCTCGACTGGCCATGCAAGTCAGACAACGGTCAGCCGTCTGACATGCTCCGCCTTTGGGCGGAGGTCGAGCGCACGGGCAACGTTGTGGTGGCACGCCATGCTCGCACATCACACGGTTCGGCGCGTGCGCGCGGTCTGGTGATGCTTGAGCCCGATGAGATCGACGACGAGGATACCCGGGAGGGCGGATCTGAGAGCCGCGACATCAGTTTCGAGCGCTCGCTCGCATGGTGGCCGGACGATGTGAGCGGCATGCCGTCTACACTAGAGGAAACGATCCTCGTCATGCTCCAGGCTGGCTTCCGCCCCGACGAGAACGCCGTACTTGCTCACAAGCTCAAGCAATTCCTCATCAGTCTCCTTAAGGCTATGTCGCGTTCTTTGAAGGTTCGGCTGCTCGTGTCCATGTCTGCATCGGCTTGGATTGTCCCTGGTGAGTGATAGTTGTGGATGTCCGACAGGTTCAAGCTTACTGAGTGTGATACAGACCCCTTCGGGGTTCTCGAAGAGGGCGAGATATTCTTCAAGAGCTCCAAGCATAACTTTCTACTCCCAGATGGGCGGTATAGTGACACTTTCGTCGGTTGGGTACTTGTGCGTCTCCGTTCAACTTGAGTTAAAATCGGGGCACTGACTCTCGCGCAGGTGGTACGAGACCCTTGCAAGCTTCCCAGCGACGTTCAAAAGGTACGTGAACGTACGTTCTCTACTGCGGAGTCCTCTCATCATCGATCAGGTTCGCGCTGTCTTCAAGGCGGAACTGCGTGACTACCACGACCAGATCGTCTTCTCGACGAAGGGGAAACAGTCGCTGGCCAGCCTCCTTGCCGGAGGTACGTGTCTCACTCGAACTTAGTGTTAGATTGGTACTCAGCATCCCGACTACATATATAGGCGATTACGATGGCGATCGAGGTGCGCTCGCCTTCTTGCTTACCATGAGCTGTACACTGATGGTTTTCAAGCTGTTGTCATCTGGGACCCGGAGATGGTGGAGCCCTTCCGAAATGCCTCGCGGACGTACGCAACTCCTCCAAAGAAGCTCGATGAATGCTTCGACAAGTACCCGCTGAAGGCGTCCGAGTTCGCCGTTGCCTATCCGACACCCGACGAAGTGCGCATGAGGGCAATGCAGAACGTCATCGTCACGCCGCTCAAGGATGTATATGCGCCTGGACTATACTCCAGTGAGTAGCACAGTATACTAGCCGGCTATATGTGAGCTCATGATCTCGTCAAGATATGCATGCCAATAGCGCGTACGTGAACGGCTATGACCATCCACTCACCATCTCTGCCGGCTGGAAGTGAGTGCTTTTTATTTCAGTCCGCTCGAGCGACACCTGACGAGGCTTCACATAGATTCTGCCTCACTTTGGATGGAGCGAAGAGTGGAATGACCATTAAGGACGCTTCCTTTGCCACTGACAAGAAGGACTACGCGTCGCATCGCACCCCAAAATGGAAGCATTGCTTCGACCCCGACGCGTCGAAGTTCCCGCCTCTGACGCGGCGTCGCGACCTCAAGCTCCCGCCGTTCGTACTGGACACCCTATCCAGTGTCACAGCAGCGGAGGAGAAGGCCCAGCTTGACATTGTCAATAAGAAGTTCGACTCCCTCGCTCCCTCCTTCGAGTTGGACCCCATTCTCTGTGTTCCTGCTAGGCAAGAGCTCGACGCTTGCAAGGCCGCCAAGAAGCGCGGGGATCCGCGCCCTCTGCAGGACTTCGAAGAGCTCGAAAAGCACGTTCACGGTGCGCGTCAGGCGCTCTATGCGCAAAAACGGGATGCGCAGACTCGACACGGCGTGCAGACGTTTACGGGATTGCCTATCCGTGTGCGCCAGGATATCCTCCGCGCGGGCTCACGCCAATTCTCGTCCTACCCCGAGCTCGACCATCCACGATACGAGTGGATGTGCCGCGTACGTGCTTCGATTGCTTACTCCAGCGAACGCTTTCCAGATGGCCAGTACCCGTACGAAGTTGCCATGCGGGACTTGTGCAGGATCAAGGCGGAGTCGCAGGGCGGCGGAAAGCCGATGACGGCTGAGTTCGCGGACGTGATGAAGATATGGAAGGGCGCTTTGCCTTGACATGAATGTATTCTTCCCTGCTTTCTGTACCACCTTTGTTGTATGGACTGGATAAAGTAACAACACCATTGCCTTGATGAATGCGCGTGCAAGCAAACATCGGGAACAACACGAAAACACGAGTGACCGCGTCTTCAGTGACGTCACGCGTTGAGCCTGGCGCGTTCAGCGCGGCCTTCAGCGAGACGAGCTCGTTCACAACCTCAACCTCAACGATCACGATACCGTACAGCACAGTCAATCGAAAGTCTTGAAGAACTGCCTGAAACCTGCCGCTATGCCATCTGCACTGATATTGATTGCCCACGGAACCGAAGAGATGGAGTTGTGCGCTCGCTCGTCCCAAGCGCGTCGTGTGCCGACAAGCTAATGCTGTATTCAGCACAATTACATACGACACACTTGTCCGCGCAGGCGTCAAGTGCACATCTGCTCTCATACATCCTGATGGTACATCTGACGGGTCTCAGCATGCCGACTGCTCTCGCGGTGTACGCATAATTCCGGATATCATAGAGAAGGATCTACCTACGGACGTCGTAGTACGTCGCGAGAATTCAACTCCGCGTAAGGCAGACTTCTGAAAAGAGCTACGATTAGGGCTCTTACGATGCCATTATCATTCCTGGCGGCGCCAAAGGTGCAGAGACGCTATCTCAGAAGCCAGTCGTTCAGGAACTTATACGAGGGTTCTATGAGAAGAAGAAGATCGTCGGTATGATCTGCGCTGGTATGCCTTCCAAGTCGACTGTTGTACACTCTTGAGGCTGACAGTTACGGTGAACAGGCAGCTTAGCAGCGCTGACATCTGGTCTTCCTAACCAGCCGCTCACGTCTCACCCGTCTGTGAAGGAGCAGCTCGACCGCAGTACGCACTGTTGAACTTGCATATATGTGGCACACCCTGACTAGCAACGTAGACTTTGCTTACCGCGAGGACCCTGTTATTGTATCCAACAACCTGATCACCAGGTGAGTCTGCTGAACTTATGCATTCCGCCATGAATTGACCGAGATTGGTACAGCCGTGGACCAGGTACCGCGTTCCCGTTTGCCTTCACGCTCGTGGAGAAGCTATGCGGCTTGGAGAAGCGCAAGGAGGTTACTGGACCTATGGTGTTTCCATCCTCGGCTTCATGGGTATGAAGACAAGGCGGCGAAGCTATCCGCGATGTGACAAGAGAATGATGATTTATGTACAACATGCGACGATTTCCCAATACAGGATATACATTGCAAGCTCATCTCGATGCATCCGATCAGTCGTCCTGGGCAATGTACAGCAGCGGGAGCCACATATCGCCTTCGACATGCATGATTCCGGCCAGCACCAGATCATCTATCTCCTGGCCGGAACCGCCCGCCGGCTTCTCCACACAAAGCCTCCAGATAGGCGGATTCTTATGGTCGCTCTCCGGGATCTGGGCGATGGTCTCGACGAAATCGTATATGAAGTGTACCAAGTCCGTCGTCGTCGGTACTGAGCGTGGCGATGAAGAGAAGGGCTTAAGTGTGGGCCACTGTTGCACACCGGTTAATAATCAGAAATCCTACGAGACTGATTGCAGTGCGTACGCTTATCGCCAGCCTGAGAGGACCTTCGGCGTGCATGAGTGGTGCCGCTGCGGCCGCTTCCTCGCCTATGATTTCGCGCACGACCTGGCCTGCTTGCGGAGTCCGCCGGCTCACCCGTACAGCTTGCAGCGGGATCCCGAACTGGGCACGCATGGGCCCATTCTCGAAGCCTACCCGCTTGAAGTAGTGCGGCGCATAGCGCGGGTGCATGGCAGATGGAACGGCCTGCGGTACGACCGCCGTGCCGTTTATCACGGCGTCCAACGTCGCGAACTCGCGCACGTAGGGCTTCAACCTGAGATCTGGCTGTGGCATGAATCGTGGGTCTTTGTAAATGTGTCCGGTTTCCATTTCGATTATGGCTCCTCCGAGTTTATCGATGCGTGTGAGGAGCTCCATGACCCTCGCGCGCGGGTCAGGCGTCGCTGCAATTTGAGCATCGTTCATGAAGAGGGTGGTGATATAATGCCCTGTCGACCCCAGCCCGAGCGTCTCGGTAAGCAAGGTTCTGTGAAGGATGCTCTCGTAGACGTCTGCGAAGCCGAACTCCCGGTGCATTTCGCTGATGCGGCATTCCTTCCAGCGGGCTTGGAGAAGTTCGGTCATGGTGTACAATGCAAGGCGAGCGAGCGTGTCGGGTGATGGGCGGTGTTCGTGGGTGATGGAGGTCAGCTCGAAAGCAGCTCAGCTTATATATGTAGCGGAGTCCACAGAAACCACACGGGGGACAAATCGAGTACTTATGCCAGCGCGTCTTCCATCAAGCTCCGCACAAGGTCGACCACATGGATGTATGCCAAATTATGCCTTGTCCTTTCATGTACGAGCAAAGGAGACAATACTGTAAAGGGCAGGTCCAAAGCTAAAACGAATACAAGGAGGAAGTTGGACAAGATCCTCAGATCGAGACCTCAGGCCTCAAGAGCCTCCACACGCTTAGTACTTCAGCACAACCATCGCTATAAGATCCGTACAGGTGGTTTGGACCCTAGCGCTGACTGTCACAAGCTCAAGTGGACGAATGAGCCTTAGCCTAGCCTCATGGTAGTGACTACAGTGCGGTTCGTGGTGGTTGAGAGCTGGAGGCTCCGGAGTTTGCAATTTGACTATCTCTTGTGATGGGGCCGATATTCACGGCTGAATGTTGTATTGTCGGATCTGATGGGGAGTGTAGGAGGTGTACGCTGTTGCCTCTTTCTTGATATCAGGACAGATATTGTAGGGGAGCATGGCAAAACACTCATGATCTCTGATCATGAAGTAAGAAGTCCATGCAGCTATTGACCACCGCAGGGGTCGAACCTGCAATCTCCTGATTACACAATCGTAGTCAGACGCGATGCCATTTCGCCAGGCGGCCATGTTTAGAAGTAAACTTTGATAACTCTATCATGATAAGCGCTTCCGGAGAGGCCCGGCTCGAACGCTCCTCGGGAACCGCGCGCAACGCACCTGCAAACGAACGAGCAGGACCGCCGCCATGTCTTAGTGCGTGTGTCGCGCCTACCTCCTCAGACCTCTACTGACGTATCCATATATACACCCTTTGTCCTCAAACTTTCGCTGCTCCACGTCCTCACTGCCGCATGTCACCCGCTCTCGCCAATTCCGCTGGCTGGCTGGACTTGGACTTGAACGGTGCACAGCGTTATCTTCGGAAAGGCCATCAAAAACGAGTATCTCGCGCTCGGCACGCTGCTCAGCACTGTCGGCCTTGCCGTCACTATGACGGGCGGGAAGAAGGACGCCGCTGCTCCCAAGGCGGCCGCACCTGCAACCGTTGGATCTTCGTCGAGCAAGTGAGTGGTGTTCACATTGTCGTGACTTTTGGGCTATAGAGAGAGAGGGCTGGATATGGAGTTTGGCGTTTGCGATACGTTGGAAAAGGGCAGGGCAAGAAATTGGGGTTCATTGCGGCGAGCTTGGCCTTCCTGGTTGGACGTGCGCACTTGGGGCCACGGATGAAGCGGACCATGCTGCTTGATGTCGTGTTGGTCAGAGCACTGCTTGCCCGACAGCCCTGCGTCGAGTTCTGTTCGCTGTATTGCTATAGATGTTTCCCTAGCCGCGTCCTGCCTCGTCATCCATTGCATTCAAGTTTTGCTGACAATCTTTACAGGGAGGAGGACGACTTGTATGTATCTATACCTGGTTGCTGGATATTTGTTGACGAGTATTGCGCCGAACAGCATTGCGAACTTCATCAAGGAGGCGGAGAAGGAGTCTGGCGCAGGACACTAGGCATATCATATTATCACAGTGGTGGAGACGGTGGTGTCATAGAATTCATTCTGCTTGCATTTGAACGAGAAACGCTTTCCGAACATACAAATCTACGAATATGTGTTTGAGTGTGAGAGAGAGGAACAAGTGGAATTGATGCAGTCAAGTTGAAAGTTCTGGATTCCGGCCATTGGAGCCCTAGCGACGGGTGTGGACGCGCAGTAAAGCCAACGAGAAGATGTGTTGCAATCCTTTCTTGGTTTCGTACCCTCACCGCGGCCGTCTGCAACGATGACGAGCGTGCGCCGCCCACTGAGTATCTCGACGTCTACGGCAGACAGTTCGCCCGCGCCGCGTCAACTGCATTTGGCCAACACACCTTCCCCTTCGTCATCCGTCGCGAGCTTCAACCCGCCGCAGCGGAAACATGCCAGTCGGAGACAGTCTTCCATCTCGTACTTGCCGCCAGATAGCCCGCGGTCATGGTCTCTACGTTCGCCACCGGCTAGTGCATCTCAGGAGCGGTTCAGCAAGCGCGCGACCATAGCTGTAGCATCGCCGTCCCGCTCGACGTCCAAGGAGAATCGGAGGCGAAGCATGATCGTTGGACCTTCTTCAACTTCGCCGCTAAGCGCCGCGCCTGTCGAGAAGGAAGCGCCGAAGGAACCGGCAGAGAACACGCTCACGCTCGCAGAGAAGTACGCACATGAACCATGGAAGCTGTCAAACGTTCACTGACTGATCACACTTTCGTACAGGCACGCGCCACTGCTGACTTTCATCGCGCAGAAGGAGGCGAAATGCTTGGAGTTACGCTCGCAGCTGGCCGCACACGAGCAGGAGCTGGCGGTACTCAAGCAAGCATGGGAGCGCATCGTCCGCCGCGACTTCGGCAAGACGACACCTTCGCCTACGCCCGCCGCACCTCCAGGACCGGTAAATGTCCCTGCAGATGGAATTCTGGACAGCATGCCCGCGCCGCTCGCTCGTATCTTGGCCCTTAACCCGCCCTCGCCCGCGTCGCCAGTGACCGTCCCCGCTCAGGTCCGCACACAGAGTATAGCACCGCGTGGTGCGGCAGCGAAGCGCATGGCAACGCATGCGCCCAGTGCCAGTGCAAGCACAGTTGCAAGCACGAGTACCACGACTACGACGAGCACGCGCCTATCGCAGAGTTCTACGTCTAGCGTTGAACCCATGGAGCCTGAAGCAGAGGCAGATACGAAGACTGCGATCCTTTCCCCACCACCCTCGGCGCCATCTACGCCCTTGTTGCCCTTCGCATCGGAGCGGACCCTGCGCCGTCGCTCTCGCGAGGTCAAGAAGGCGGAGGTACCTGATGAGGATGCCAGGTCCTCGCCTAGACAGAACGAATCGGACTTCAGCTCTATCGGTCGGCGGTCCAACGCAAGTCTGCCGCCTCCTGCGGGTGTACCGGGACTCAGCAGTCTCGCGGCTATGGGTCTCAATGCGGACGTCGCATCGGCGGCACAGAACTGGGTTGGCAAACGGATAAACGAATCGACCAAGACGTTCGTGTCCTCTCTTCTTGTGTTCGCTTCATCATGCTGATTGTCTGCAATAGGCTGGGCAAGAGCCAGAAGCGTGCAAGCATGCTCATCTCGGACGTCTCCCAATCTCTCTTCGCCGCTTTCAACCCAGGCCTACCTTCGCCCGCTGGCTCGCCCGCAGCATGGCCTGCACGGGTATCGCCGATTGCAGAGCAGCCCGCCACAAGCCTGCTTGACGCGGACGACGACGACCCACCTGCTGGACTCGGGCTCGTTATGGCGCCCTCTCCATTGATGACGCCTACGTTGACGCCCGCATCCAAGCCAGCGAATGCAAGCACGTCGATCGCAACGCCGCAACACACTCAAGAGGAAGATGACGACGATTGGAATTGGTAGATACTTTTCTTTGTTCTCTAGAGCCCAACCCAAACCCTTGTTACCACTACGGACCTTTGCTTGTCCATCCCTCTACTACATTATCCGAACCTTTACGATCGCTCATGTCCGCGCATGTCATCCGGAATTCTATCCTTCGCCACCTACGTCTACATTTACACACACCTTATCACTATTCGCTTGTTGTTGCTCCCTACGCAGCCAGTCCGCACTTTCATGCACTGGCGATTGCCTGGTCGTGATCGTGCTCGTACCCGGACTCCTTGGGACTGCCTTCTGGCTATCGGCTTCTGTGCGCCCCCTTTTGTCTTTCTGTCCTCTACTGCTGGCAACACGACGTTTTGACGCATGGATCTATTCTTCTCTAGGCTGCCACCGCTATACCCTATCGGAATCGACGCCGACACCGACTTCGAGATGCAGCTCGCCTTAACGATCCGGCTAACTACAGGTTGGTTATAGCGCTAGTTTGTGTGCGACCCCTAAGCCTCAGCTTATTTGCACCGCTTCGATACGCCCCTTCGCTTCTAGGTCAAGATCAGCCGCAAGCCCTATCCGAAAGTAAACCCGCGACTCGAGCCGATCCTTACCCATTCCTGTCATTTCTCCCTGCTACACTCTCTATACCACACGCTCCCTACTACCCTGGATCTATAAGCTACATACCCCGACCTCTACTTCGACCTACGTAAGTGTAAATCAGTCTACGTACTTACCCAGAACTCCTACAGTAATGTCCGCCACGCACGTCTTCTTGGCTGTATCACTTCTCGCTTCACGCTCCAGTGTTTGTTCATATCCTGTTGTTTTTTCCATACCTGTTGGCACACTGTTCACGTTATACACCTCCTCACGATCACGAATCTTCACTCGGGCCCGTGCAGCATATATACTGTACACACCACACGTAGCGCTCGATCCCGCGCTCACGCTCATGAGGATGGCTACACAGCGCCTTCCTCCTCTTCGCAGCTATAGGCGCGAAGGGGAACTCTAACGCCCTCCCACCTCGTAATCTGACATATGTATACGAGCTCGGCGATTATGCTACATGAGAGCTTCGCGGGAGGCTGGATCTGGGACTGACTTGAAGAGCAAGCCTCGGGGCGCAGGCCACAGAGAGCTTCAAAAACGGGTCTTCAAAAACGCGACTCAAGCCACTTCTTCTTCGCGATTTTGATCCCCCTCGCCAAACACTCCCCTCAACGCCTGTCCGCTTCGTTTTGCTTTTGTAACCACAAGCGCATGTCATATATGGTCTGTAATTATTTGGAGATGTAGGTCGCAACACCAGTCGTTCGCTGCGACCTGTAAGACGAGGGAAGTCCGGCGCCAATCATCTCTCTCACGCGTCTCCCATCCTTTCGAGTGCTCTACGGAGCCATTTCCGCTCTCAAACGGCGTCAAGATAAATTAGACAAGCTCATAAAATGCTACTAGCAGCACATATACAAATTCAGACAGGTAGACGGGCGGCAGAGTGTTTGGCGAGGGGGATCAAAATCGCGAAGAAGAAGTGGCTTGAGTCGCGTTTTTGAAGCTGATCTTTGAAAAAATTTGATCGTCCTAAATTGGGCGTGGCGGCGCCCAATGAGGATGATGGGGATGATGGGCTCGCTGTGATCATTGATGCTGTGCAGATGTGGGGATTGCCGGTCGTGTTCTCTCGCGTGAAATTGCTTTCGAGTCTCGACAGGCGTGTCGAACATATCTTCTCCGCGTCAAGCATCGTATTACTGAGACAGGTTATCGTCCAGACGATCTGTATGCGGGACCTCCGTCGTTCGGTACTACTTAGTTGCGGTTTGATCAACCACTTCCGGACCACGCCGTGTGGTTCGCTGAGTACAAAGGATTGTGGTTTTCTCGATGATATAAAGGTCTATCTGCTCCGGACTCACCTCGCATTCCCCATCTAACCTCCAGCTTCCACCTCTGTCACGACTGTCTTCCTCGCTACACCGTCATGAGCACGCCAGAAATTACCACTCGCGACATCGGGGAATGCTACGTCGCATTGACCATCGGACTTACTCGCGCCGCACAGTGGTATGCCACCGTCCTTGACACGTCTATCGCGAAGGGTGGGGAGCCAGATAGACAAGCCGTTGTAGTACTATGCAACCACTTGCAACGGTGCGGGCCCCACGCGAGATTCTTGCAGGCTCATATGGGCCGTTGCGTATCCGATGCAAGGCTCGCGTATATTCGGCAGACCAACATTGCAAGCAACCTCAAGGAGCTCGCACGTGCAGGAGCAATTCAGAAATCGGCACTTATGGACTTCGTCCCGGAGCATCTGTCGGTTAGGCAGGTCGTACCGCTGCAGTGGCCACAGGGTTCTCCCCATACCTTTATATTCACGCCCGAGCATCCGCCCTTATTCTTTTGCCACGATCTCGGGGCCGTGCACGGTCTGCAGTTAGGGATCAAACTACATGGCGTCTTGATAAACGATGGCAGTCAATACATCGCGCCTCACGAAAACGTCATGAAGTGTATCCTGGCCAACGGCCAGGGCAAGCTGTCGCCTCCTCCGTCAATGCGAAGAGATTTCGACTTGGCTATCTGGGTACGTGGAATGTTACATGTGGTCTCATCAGCTGAATCTGACCTCTCAGATAGTTTCCCGGATGTACACGACCATTTCAGTCTCGCATGCGTTGGGAATCCCAGCTCACACAGTCGCGCCCGGGCTATGAATATCAGCCAACCGTCGCGCGTCTCGCAATGAAGACCACGCAGTTCTTACTCGAAGCACTCGCCGACGCCAAGAAGCAAGGGGTTCATGCGCCGTACCTGGAGCCAGGGTATGATCTGCTCTTGATCGGCATCATGCAGTTGAGCTCTCAGCCTCCAGTATGGCAGCCAATACTTGAGATCATGCGGCCCAGAAACGGCGGAAGGTTCTGAAACGTTTGTTCTTCAGTTACATAGTGCACCATCTTGATGCTTCCTCACACATGAGTCAGCTGTGCTCCAATGTAATACCAACTTGCGATACCACTGTGCTTGAGACAAGACAATGAGCGGAAGAAGACGTCAGTGTTAGACGATAGACCGAGCTCGTACTAGAATTCCGAGGGATGAACGAAGTATACATATAAGTACATACAATCTTGAAAAACCCGGAGAAAAACAACCATCGGAGCGAGTATCCATGCGTCTTAGTTCGCGAAATTAGCGAGTACGCCGAGCAGCGTTGGATGATGCATAACCAAGTCGGGCTCGAGACGCGTCTGGGTTCAGCGCGCGGGTTCCTTCCCTTTCCAAGAGATGGGCTGCCCAAATACGTCCCCTGTGTTTGGGCGCGCATCAAGTTCGGGATTGCGAGTGCCTGTCTTTTGAAGGTCCGGTAACGAGTCGGAGAGAGTAGATCCCATCATGCTCCGCATTATTTCGTCGACATTATTCGACGACGTAGGCGTGTCCATCTGTACACGAGATCCCCGCATCATGATATTCTCGACGAGTTCGTTCTCTTCAAGCTCCTGCACGCGTTTCTCAAGCATATACAGTGTATGCTGATAGACAACTTTACTACAATCAGTATGCATATCGAGATGATCCAAGCACCACGCACCACGCTCCTCGTGCGAGCCCGGCTGGAAGAACGGAAAGCGAATGGGCATCACATCAGCCTGGTTCTCGGGCTCAGAGGGCTGGTCGATCTTGAGCTCTGCCAGTATCTTCCTCTCAAACTCCTCGTCCGACATGGCCAGTTCCTTAGGATCCGTTTCATCTGGGCCGTATTCGGTGTTGATCGAGCCCGCCGGTGAAGGTGGACGCATCAAGGCAGGACGAGCATATGGTAAGTCACCCGGATAGAATGTGGTGGTCGGGGTGGTCGGGGCCATGCGATACTATGACGAAGGTACGGTGGGACGAAGAGGGTGGATGAGCGCGGGAGGCAAGACATAATAATCCCACGTGAGGGCGTTAGTTGCCTTCGGCATCTCCCGCTCTCCCGCTCGTCCTTCTGATCGCATGCACTTGGACTGGATGGACTGAGAAGGCATATATATATACAAGGGAGAGGTATAATACTACAACATATACACATAGATCTCTCCTAGCTAAGATTTCATCTACCAAGACTTAGTTCACGCATCCAGTCCAAGTAGCGCGGTCGTGTGGGGACGCGGTACAATCCGACAAGGGAATGGCTTTGGGTGCCTATTGATGTAAGTGAGTACCGTTTATTATACGGCAAGAATGGGAGGGAGCGCACGATGTTATAGTAGATGTATACTCTACCGGCGGATCGAACTCCTTGCCGTCCTCGTTGAGGGGTCGAAGGATCGAGAAAGTCGATAAGATACTCGCTATATTGAGGAAAAGGGATGCTTCGGCAAATTGGGCACCTAGGCGATGCTTCGTGAGTATGATAGAGAATGATTCCAGCACTGCTGACCTGGGCAAACGCGGCGCCCGAAACCGAAAACGTATCTCGTTGGGTCATACTGCGGCTCGTCTTGGATGAAGCGCTCGGGTTTGAATACGAATGGACTGGGATAAACGGTTTCATCGTGCATAAGAGCCCTAGCCAAGGTTGAGTGGTGTTTGAAAGCAGAGTAACGAGACGACAACGGACCACACGTTGGCGAAGACCATGGAGTGCTTCGGTATGTACAGGCCTTCGTAACGATCATCTTTGACGACAGTATGCGGAAGCCCTAGACGAAAGCATCAGCCAAGGAAAGTGTGCTGTACTAGTCAATGTACCTAACGGAGCAGGCGGGGCCCAGCGCAGAACCTCCTTGATGAGCGCATTCACATACGGGAGATCTTTGCGGTCATCAAGGGTAGGGAGTCGTTCGTGACCGACTATACGCTGTATCTCGGCTTGCGCTCGGGTCTGCGCCTCTTGGTTCAAAACCATGCACAAAGTGAACGTAGTCGTAGCGGCGACCGTCTACACGGCATTGTTAGCGAGATCTCAAACTTGAATACTGTCACATCATACCGTGTCGGCACCTCCAGCATAAAGAGCGCTGCTGCACCACTTGATGATGTCTTCCATTTCGGCATCCGGGGGTGGCGCCTCCTGAGGGCGCATATTGCGAGACGTGAAAGACTCTATGTACACCCCCGACTCGATTCGTTCCATCGCCCAATCATGCGGAGCGCGGTCGACCTCGCGGAAGTAAGTCTTGTACTCTTCAGCTCGGTGCTTGAAGGCGGCACCCGGGAACCAGGAAGGAACCAAGCGCACTGAATGGGGCGTCAGGTCACTATATCGGCGGATAGGAAGCGAAGATTGCGAAACGTACACCAAGGAAAGATATCCACCATCCAGCGTCCCGGCCGAGCGATCTCAGATTGGACCTTGAAGCCATCCTCTATCAACTTCACAAACTTATCGTCGGCACCAGTCACAGTCCAGCCGTACGAGATCTCAAGGATCACGGCGCCAGCGTTGCGTCTGAAATGGGATATGAAGTCTGCTGGACGTTCATACAGCAAGCGGAGTAACGTGGTTGCTTCGCGTGTTTGCAGCGGTCGATAGTCTTGAATGGCTTTGGGATTCAGTGCAGACTGCAGGAGCTTGCGGTAGATCTTGAACCGCGGGTGATGGTCGGAGATGTTGAATACGGCCCATTGGCGATCGACCAGGACTTTGTACATCCACACCATAGGCCTATCCGAGTAGATAGAGGAGCGGGCCTCTAGGAGATCCATTACGGCGGCGTGTGAGTTGAGCACGATGATCTTCTGATTGAAGATGCGTAGCATGAATACGGAGCCTGCGATACTACACAGTCAGACGGTATCTGCGATGGGGCGAATGGCGAATACATACCATACTGCTTAGCCCACTCCGCATAGACCTTCCATGCCTCAGAACGCGGAAATTGGTGGACATTCCCGGTGAAGAAACGCGGTTTCGGGCCGGAAGGAAGATGTGAAGAACGACTTCGCCAAAGGGCGAGAAAGATAACTGCCGGCACAGCAGCGAGAACGTATGCGCTCAGCGTCATGGTGGTTGCACACAAGCGACACGGGTCTAATCATCCGGCACATTGCTGGCCAACTAGAAGCCTAGGATTCTGCGGCAGACTGCGTTAGCTTGACCGCTCCGCATAGCCGGTAGCTCAATCATTCAGAAGGCTTCGCGAATCAGACTGGGATCACTGCAGTGATTCACAACGTTAAAGCTGTCATGTGCTGGTCCAATATTTGTAAACAAGAGTGCATTTCCGAAGTCATTGAAGCTGCTACATAGGGCTCTGGCGAGGCAAAAAAAAACGACGACGTATAGAGAGAATCACGACGTGACGAACTGATGGCGGTCGGGTCCAAGTTTCGGTCGTGCGAAGCGCGCTCCCTGTTGCTCCCTGTTGCAAACATCGACTGCGCTCAGCTTCCCAATATACAACTCGTATCTAGACCCTCTACGCTGCATGGACCTACTTTGATATGCTACCGCCTGGAACTTCAGGCATGCGGCGCCCATAGATGACGTCGCTTTGGCCGCAGGCGCATCTTTTGTTCTCTGAGACCAGCTTTGGACCAGCTCCGTGCGTCCTCTCAATCCCCTGCAAGTCCCTCGATCGAAGTCATGGTTCCGATCTGCACGTCAGACTATACCAGTTTCTACATAGATGCAATCCATGTCTGAGATCTGGAAGCTAGAATACTCTTGTCAGCGTTCGCGCGCACTGCTGAGGATTCGATGCGCACTCACGAAATTAATCCACATTGATATTCGACACATGGCGGTTAGTCAAGATTGCGTACTAGCACTACGCTTCCGGAGGGATCGTCGGCGCTCCGCGGCGTTCCAACCAGAATAGCTCCCCTAGGTTGGTCTAGCAAAGCGTACGGGTCAAATCTTAGAAGCTAAACGTGCGTACTGCGACGCCGAGTGTCCGTGAAGGGCTTCTGATGCCGTCGCCCAAATGCGTATGGACAAGTACAGTTGCAGTTTGCAGGCCCTCTGTGTAAAGCTTAGACTACGCTCATAAGATAGGGTACGATTAGCCGGTGAAGCCTCCGAACCTTGTCTCGGTTGGAACCCCCTCGCTTGTGGACACGGGAAATGCGCACAATGACGGAGCGGATGGATGCGCTAAAGGCGGGGCGGAGCTCGGCCCTGTCGGACCATATGCTAGCGCGCGTATCGTCCCGCCGTCTGGTGGCCTGCATCCCATGCAGCATGGTCCAGCGCTTGCCACTCCGAAAGTGACATCTTCCATTCCCAGAGGAAGACACGGCCCGAAGAAAGAAAAGAAAGTACTCTTTCGTCTTCCGCCAGTCATCACGAACGACAAGCGCTCTCATCGTCACCGCGCCCGGAATCGTGCAGTGAAACACGAGAACTTACACAAGTTCACGCGCGCAGCCCGCGAGGGACCAGGGCCGATGTGGAGGACAATCCGCTCGTTCTCTGACCCTAGGCGGCAACGAATACCACTCGACCCCGCCTCACTAGCGCGAGTCTTTGAGAGAAGGATGAACCCTCCCGCGGAGCCCTCACCGCTCGCCGCATTCGGTGGAGCAAAAGCGGCGAAAGCACAAGCCCAGAACTTGCACACCATCGTTCCCGACGTACAGCCGGATGGCACTTTCTCAACGCCTTGGACCGCGGACCGCCTCGCGCGCTTGAAAGCGCGCGTCCGTGAGCGTGGAAAGGCGGGCTGCCCGGGACTTGACGACGTAGCCACCGACGTCCTCCTTGCGATTGATAACGAGGATCTTGCCAATCTCTTCAACGAGTGCATTGAGCGACGTGATGCGCCCACTGTCTGGCTGTTGTCTGCGGTTGCGGCCATTCTGAAGAAGAACAAGAGCGCCCTCGACCCCGAGAGTTATCGCACGATCGGCATTGAGTGCGCGGTCGTCAAGTGGATCACGTACCTCATTCACGAAGATGCATACGAGTGGGCGGAACGTCACAACATCATCCCGCCTGAACAGAATGGCTTCCGGCCTGGCTATCGGACGAACAACAATGTTCTTCTGCTGCGCTGTCTCGCGGAGCGCGCGCGCGCGCAGGACAAGACTCTTTACGTTGTCTTTGCCGATATCTCGAACGCGTTCCCGTCCACCAACCGTGACATGCTCTGGGTCATGCTCGCACGGATGGGGATCTCCGGCCGCTCCATCGACTGGCTCAAGTTC